>OY776280.1:16576431-17176431 GCA_963675445.1 Linnaemya vulpina | reverse complement strand
ATGCATTTCGATATCCGGCTGTTTCAGGCCAACATTGATGAACAGTAGGGTACTCAAGAGTTTAACCGTTGCTCGATTAATCGATTGATTGTTCGAATATTTAAAACTTGGCCATTTTGCGTTAAATAACTATTCGAATAATTTATATGATTAAACGAATAATCGAAATTTGGTTTTTTTTCTCGTATTGTAAAATAACAAGCCGGTTGGTGGACATCATATAAAATGTGAGAAAAATGATTTCTTACAATTTTCGATGTACTAAAAACTTAAAGAAAAAGATAAAAGAAATTGGAAACACTTTCCAACGTGAATGAATCAAATCTAGTTTTATAAAAAAAGGAGACAGCGTTCGAAACATAGTGCTTCTTTTGGAAGATTATTTCTAAGCTTCCAGGCTATTTTTTATTTTAAAAGTTTTACGTTTTATTACATGAAATAATTTTTTAAAATTGCTATTACCTTCTTAATAAAAGCTCTATTTCGAAATATATAATTTTTTTAAACTACTTACACAAACAGAACTTAAATTATTCAATTAACTGAATAATATTATATTAGTCGATTAACCGAATAATATTATATTAGTCGATTAACCGAATAATGTTATATTATTCAATTAATCAAATAATATTATATAATTAGATTAACCAAATAATTTTATATTATTCACTTCACCCAATAATATTATATTATTCGATTAAAGCTGTAGCGCCAATAACTGTTCGGGTGCTTAATCGATTAATATAAAACCTCGATTATTTGAATACCCTAACACACAGTGAAGTAAGTCTAGTAAAAAAGTTAATATTCAGTGTAATTAAGACCAAAAAGACTATCAGCGGGTTGGATGGGCACAAACGACTCTATCTCAAGTAGCTGTTCTTAATAGTTTGTAACACTGGCCACGGCCCTGCTTTTTTAAATTCAAACAGCAAAATGAAATACTTCACTGATCAAATATGACACGGAACGGACTTACTAAATAGACCATTTTTGAAAAGACAGATATCGCAAATAAAAAATATGTTATACAATATCTTGCGATAAAATTTTTTTTTTATTTTTCGTTGTTAAAAGTTTCTAAATCTTTTTCATACTTTTAGTGGGTGTTATTTAAGACACTTCACTTCTTTATGTCTGCTTGTCTTCCACGTTATTACTACGGGCGTTATGGTATCCGTGTTTATTTTACGATTTGCAAAAAAAAAAATATTGAATATAAGACTTAAATATGCCCATACAAACAAAAACCACAACAACTAAACTAAACTAAACAGAAATAAATACAATAAATGAAGCAACAAAAAAGAAAAAACACCGCATAAAGTAGTCTAATTGTAACCGGGTTCATTAACCGTTTTAACCACAAAAGCCTTTCTTCATATGAAAATGAAGGTAAAGAAACAATATTGAAATGAAAACTAAAGAAAACACAAAATCATTAATAATAAATGCACTTACGATTGGCAGCTAGAAGAAGAAAACAAAATAAACTTTTTGTAAAAAGATTTAGTTGCATAAAAAAAGTTGCATTTCTTATGCGATTTTCAGTAATTTTATTTTTTTATATTTTTTTACATAATAACTGGCAGAATTATAGAAACAAAACCTTTGAACGCGTATTAAGTGTTCCATAAAAAAAAGTCTTAAAGTTCAACGATACAAGCTGAAACATGCATGAGAGCGTTTAGACTGTGCGATCGAGCAGCATGTGGGTCAAGTACTTGAAAGGTTTGTTGCTCGTCGTCCGTCAGTCGTGCACTTGTTTAAATCGAAATATTAACTTTTCGATTTTTTTTATTGTCTTGAGGTATTTTTCCCCCAACAAATTCATGCGATGTTCTACAAACTACCAGTGACATATTTTGTTGCATAAGCGTTATAGCGTAGACGTTTAGGTTTTGATGAAAAGAATTATTAATAAACATATAAATTGGTTTCCGATTGTGCTCATCACGTGTTATTTTAGGAAAGATGACTGGCTTTCGTGTGATACAGCCAGTGTCAATGGGGGGTATTCAGTTTCGTATAGATCACAAGATCGTTTCCACCGAACACTGAATACCGGCGACATGTATCTCTAAATAGCAAAATTAAAAGAAATATAATTGCAATTTTTTTTATCTCTTTTCAGGCCACACATTTTGAGACACCAACACAAAGCCCCCGTTCTTCTTCTAACAGCCAATAGAAAAATAATTCTACAAAAACCATCCAGCAAGAGCTAAATGAAATGTAAAAAGCATACAGGAACTGCTCAATGATCATTTTGAATTTTTTGTAATATGCACGATTAAAAATTAAACAAAAATGCTAAAAACGACAATTCTGAAAACTGCTTATTTAATTATAAAAATATGTTGTAGCTCAGGAAGCAAATTTTAAAAGCGTCTCTAACACTTTCATGCCAAGAGTTAAGAAAATATTTATATCGTGCTTATTTACACAAAAACGTCTTTTGAAAAAAATACTTTTCTTCAATATTGTTGCGCGATAAAATACTTAAAAGTGTGGTGGACTTGGTAGAGAACGATCTGTGTGAAATCTACCAGACTCCTGTAGTCTCCCTAACTCTTTTTTTCTAACTGCAACGGTATTAATTTTAAGTCTTTTTTTTTGTGGAAACTGCAAAGGAAATTTAAACAGCGAAAATAAAATGGTGCAAATTCTTTGACGCTCTTCAAAAAATTTTTATTTAAATTTTATATACAATTTGAATACATTTCAAAGCAAAAACGAGTTTATAACGAGAATACAATTTTTTCTAGAAATTGTTGTTTTTGGAAATTTATTTGCTCCTCGGCGTTTAAAAATGTTTATGAATTAAATGAGAAACAAAAACAAATTGAGTAAAAAAGATCAAAGAGAGAAAAACTCTGAAGTTTTATTTTTGTATTTCAATAACCTTCACTTTAGTGTTGTGATTTACATAATTAGGGCCCAATTTTATCTATTTCCTTAAGTAGTGCCAATTCTTAAGGGATGACACCAAAATAAGCCGTTTATTGTACCGGAACTTAAAAGGAGGTGATAGTGTTCAGGCGACAGATGAAGAGAGATGAGATGGTAGAAAAATTTTACTTGACGTGGCGTTTTCCAAAAACTAGCCCTTATTTGCATATACTGCGTTCTTTCAAGAATTTCACACCAACATTTTAAAGATGATGGACTCATTGAAGATTCATTAGTTCAGAAATGAGAGCACGAGGGACACTTTGAATGGCACGAAAGTGACCGTGTTAATGGGATCAATTTATGAATTTATTTCTACAAGCCAACATTTTGTATTCACTTCATTTCAAATAGAAATCGGGAGCTCTTGAAGTTTATAAGTGTTATTAAAGTTCGATGAATCAAAAATAATTTTAGAATTCTAAATGAATTAATTTTTGATCTGTTTAACCTGATTTCCGGTTACAATATTATCGAAACAACTTAATGGAATATAAACCAGTTCAGAAATGATTTACTGCAGCCCCTAAAAAAGTTTATAACGTCACGTGATGTGATAAAAAGCTGGTTAACAAATTTGTTTAAAAAAAATTAAATTTATTTTCAAATTTGCTCACAATTATTTAGAAACGGACGGCACTAGTGTGCAGTGACAAAAATGTTCTACAATATTTTAGTTGGTGTCAAGATTTTTAAACATTTTTTTCAAAATATTTTATCTTAAACTGGAATTTATGGAAAACATATTCAATTGTTTTATGCGTTCAATTTCTGCGGAGTCAGAACTATCTTCTGGTGCTTCCCAGGCTTTGTGATACTAGAACCTCAAAGGATTGTTCAGCATGTAGTCTTCTAGGCGTCACAAATGATCCGAAGGACTCCGAATATTTTCGCTAGTCCTTGTAAACTAACCTGACATATCCTATTCGATTATTTTTCAGTACAAGCTACATACTTGATTAATCAACAGAGAACAGTCGCAGCTAATTAATCTTCAGGCGATATAAAAAAACTAAATAGATTATTTGTAATCGCTGCATCACTTACAACACTCCTTTATGCAAATAATTGAAAGAATAATAATAATAATAACAATAATAATAATAAATTCCATTTGATAAATTTATTTTCATATGCTGCCACAAAGAATCAACTTATCAAACGAATAGTGCCCAGGGTATCAATAAATTCCATTGAGTAAAACAAATAGAAACTTATAAAATTCTCATTAATTTTATCGTTAAGTGCTTTGCGACATTTTATTTTCTATTGTGCTCGCAATTTACATAAATAATCCGCGGACAACACACACACACACACACACACATGCGAGTTTGTTAAATATTGCATTCATTAAAATTCTTGGAGTATTTAAATTATTAATAAATGCTGGCTGCAGTCGTTTGTTGTTATTGTTCGCCACATTCGTTTGCTTTAATTTAATATTTTAATTTTTCGCAACAACGAACACTTGCAATTATTGCAGTCAAGTAGCTGCAGCAATCTTGTTAAGCATTTCGTGTAGAAATTAGCTCATGTGCCATAGCGGTAGCGCATAGTTTGCATGGCACTCATACATTTTTTTTAGTCGAGGAATTTTCTGTTAACGAATGCAAAAAAGGATTTTTGAGAGCCTCTTGACAAAATTTACTCTCTCTTAAAAAACGTATTCACAAGATTTTACGAAATTTATTTCGCTTAAGAGATAAAAATTATTTCTTAATAAGAGATCTTTTGTTAACTTTTTTTGATGGCATGTTTTTACAAGAAAGTGAAAAGTTACCGTTTATCCTTTTTGAAATTTTTTTTATATATTAATTTCGTTGAAACAAATCTGGGAAGAACGAATCCTAACGCAGACGTGGCCATTTCTCATACGGCCTTCTTGCCTCAGCCTCAGCCTCAGCACTTGACTCGCAACATCTTAACTTTTTTTAAGATTTTGAAAAGTTGAATTTTTGAAGACAAGTTTTTTATAAACATTTTTCAGACATGTTTTCTTTGGGACTGTGGCTTTTCAATTTCGTAATTTATGGTGGAAAATATTTTAAGAGGCACTTCTTTCAAAAAAGTACTAATTGAAGAGCTAATGTTTCGAAAAAGTACTTTTACTACATTTCCAATTACGCATTTTCTTAACAAAGTACTCTTTGAAAAAGGTACTTTTCTAAACGCATAGCTTAAAAGAATTACTTTTTTAAATATGTACTTTTCAATAAAAGTACTTTTCCAAAAGTGTACTTTTCAATAAAAGTAGTTTTGCAAAAATTTGTTTTTTGAAAGAGATACAATTTTAAATATATTCTTTTTTCACATTTTCTTATCTAAAAAAGTTATTTTTTCAAAACTATACGTTATCCAACATGTACTTTTTAGAAAAGGTACTTTTCCAAAAATTCACTTTCAAAAAAATAAGTACTTCTTCAAAAATGTAATTTAGAAAAGGCACAAATTTAGTGTTCAAATATGTACTTTTTCGAACATGTACTTTTTTAGAAATATATTTTTCCAAAAAAGTACTTTTTAATAGAAGTGCTCTTCCTACAATGAACTTTTTAAGAACAGAATTTATCAAAAAAAGGTACTTTTTCAAGAATATAGTTTTTAAAAAAAGAGACAAATTTGCTTTACTAAAACCGGTACTTTTTGAAAGATGTCCTTTTTCAAACATGTACTTTTTTACTTTCTTAAAAAAATACTTTCAAAAAGTTTAAGTTTTGAAGCAAAAAAAATTTTAGTACACACACACATTTCTTTGAATATTTTTATTTTTCAACAGAGGCCCTTTCCAAAACTAACGATTTTTCTCCCAAAAAATATTTTCTTTATGGCGAATATTTGGGGACTCTTTATCAAGACATTTTAATATCAAAAATATATATATTTTGAGAAGTATTTCTTAAAAAGTGTTGCATGTGGTACTTTTTATAAGGTACTTTTTCAAAGAACTTTTTTGTATGCTTCTTAAAAAAATTGCTTTTAGTAAAAAGAACTTTTAACAATAAAGTACTTTTTCAAAATTGTCCCAATTAGATTTTTCCATAAGGACTCTTATTTCAAACAATAACTGGACTGAAGTTAAAATGAAGTATTTGAGAATTTTATATAAAACGGATTTTTTTTAAAATAATTTCTGAAAAGGCCCTTTTCTTGTGGAGTTACTTTTTCCATTAATAATTAAAATTTCTAATTATTTTATTGAAACAGACACAAAAACGCAGTATTAGTTTTGATCTCAGGCTGATGCAATTTTCGTAGTTGCACTTGTGTTCGCATAAATTAAATTGCAATTAAAGTGGGCAAACCAATCGGCTGCTGTGGCTGACTTAGACCAAACGAAAATATGACAGACAGATGGACAGACAATGAAAAAATATGCTGATTGTAAAGCCGGCTTAATATAAACCGAAATACACGAACACTGCATTTGCATTAATTGTACACGCGCTGCTGCTGCTTTTCTTTGACGTCATCAAAACTAGAAACTTATTGAAGCGAATTTCGATTTCAAAATTAAACAGATAAATAGAACAAAATCGTTGTCTTCATTTACATAAATCCCACATTTGAAAAGAGTTTTTTTTAAATAATTATTTACACATTTTGAATATTCGGATTTGAATTCAGTCGATTTTAGATTTTCTAATATTTAAATTAAATTATTTATAACAAGTTGAAAAGATTTTTATAAGTTGAAGGCCGATTAATGGGTTTAAATAAACTGCCTTGTGATGGTGAGATTTTTTGCAAGTTAAAAATAATTTTGAGCTACTCCCTTAAAAGGAATTAATTGTATAAGTAATTTTTCCACTGAGCAGATTTTATCAAAGTTTTTTTTTTAATTTTATTAAAAGTACTTTTTCAATATTTTCCAACTTCAGAAAGTACTTTAAGAAAATGGCTGGCCAAGAAATATAATTAAACGTTAACTATTTCAATTTTAATTTTATAGATCAATTGTTTTGAGTCTGGGAAGACATGATAAATATTTCTCAAATATTCAACTTACACAGAAGAGCAGAGCAGCTGTTTTCGAAAGCCGCTACATCAATACTCATATACATTTTATTTTATTACCACTTGTTACTTGGCCAAGTTGAATATGACACAGTTTATAATAGACTAAGACGAAACGTCTTATTATTCCAGCAAATATTTTCCACAATAAATTCCACTGCAAACTTCTTTTGAAGGCGTTGTAATTCTTGAGAATGTCAGTGTCAACGTGCCAGCGGGCACATCAATTTTACAATCGACAATCGTCCGCAACATACGCAAGCATTTTGGTCAATGAGGGAAAACTTTATTAATGAAATTGTAAAACGTAACTTCTTTAAACTTCTTTAATACTTTTTATTTAAACAAAAAAAGGAGTGGCAATTCGTTCATACTTGAAGACATTCTTAGGGTATCGCATTATCTTATGCTCTTATGATCGCACCGAGCCCAAATATTATTTTGCTTGGTCACTCATAGAAGAGGGAAAATACGATAAAAAAAAGAGATACAAAAACTGAAGTGCACTCAAGTGTTAAAATGCGTAAAGGGGCTCATTAAAAGAGTGGCTAAATGTAGTCTTTCTTTAAATTATTAAGTAATTGAATTTGATATTTAAAAATATATATGGACTTTTCAAGCAGAAATCCTGCAAAAGCAAATATATTTTTGATTAACAAACAACTGCTTTTAATACTTAAAAATAAATTGGAAGCGAAATAGTTTCCGTTTAAATTTTCTTTTGGAAAATAGTTTTAATGTCATAGAAAATAAAGAATTCACCGAATTTTCTTATTTGTATTTATCAAACTCAATCAAATATTTCCCCTTGTTCTTTAACTATTAGTCGACGTCAAGATAATAAGAAAATATATGGAAAACATTTGGTCCTAAAGGCCATCCCTGTAACGCGGTTTTGGTGCTATTCCCTGGTTTTGAGCTCTTCGATCCAAAACACTATCATTTTAAATTTCAAATCAGCCGATCTCAAGTGATAAGAGCACTTGATGTAATCGATTACTTATAAAAGAATCGAGAATACTAACTGATCATAATATATAATATATATTATATAATAATATATATAATAATGATATATAATTTCAGAGTTATAAAAATCTAACACTTTTTTAGAATTTTTGGATCAACTGATTTTGATCCAGTTTACAATGATCGACGTGGTTATATCAAGAGCTGATCACTTTGTAGAATCGCTCGATGAATCCGTTTAAAAATTATTATCAAAAACCACTTGTGAAAATGCTTCTTGGAATGTCTTGAAATTTTCCAATTCGAATCGGTTCAAATTCACAGGAACTATAAGTTTGGGAACACTCTTCAGAATGTTGGATCGATTCGGTTCGACATGTTCAAAAGTTATAAGCGGGACACATACTTTACTCGCACACACACACACACACACACATACAGACATAGCGCCATTCTTTTAAAATTAGTTAGCAACGCTGCAAGAGAGGCCCAAGACTTCGAGGTGATGAGACCTCAATGTTCGCAAAAGTTGGTAAAACCAAAACTTCCCGATATTTTTTTTTTGTCAACTTTCCAAGATGGAAGTTAAAAATATTTTTATAGCACTTTGGGGGAAAAAATCGGCACAATTAATTTAAAATATAAGAATTTTTTCAACAATTAGCAGCCTCCAGTGCTCGAAGAGTAGTCACAGGCTCTCTTTTTCATAATTTCTCTACGTGACGTTGACAAATAGTTACAGAATAGAGGGGATTGTTTGTATTATTATTCAATCAATTCTAATTGCAAAAAATAAAAGAAAAATTCAAATAAAAAATTAACAATCATTTGGATCAATTAATAAAAATTTAAATAAAAATGAGTGTGTTCAGCAGCAGCAACAACAACAACAACAACTTTGCACAATGTCAGAGAATTTATTAATTATTTATTGATATTAATTTAGAAGCCGACAAGTTTTCTTGCATCGAATTGTATTCAAAACTCCTTCGCTTTTTAATTTTTGTAATCATGACAAATTATCGCAACGAAAGACTCGTATTTGTAAAATACATTCGTTTGCAGCAACCGCGATGTGAAGAATTAAAAGTAACTTTTTTTTCATTAATGCATCGTTTGGAGTTGTGGGCGTTTAAAGAATTTGTTTGTTTTTAATTAAAATCAAATAAACTTGAAGTTTCTCTAAAAGCGCAACAGTCTTATGAAATAATTAATGGATAATAATTTAAAAGATTTATGCTCGTTTTAGCAATGTTTATAAATAATTTAAAAAAATGGGATTCCAAAGTCGGTTGCATTAAAGCTGGTTTGCGTAGAGTTAAATTTTTTGTTTGTACGCAGAAAAGTTATAATTCGTAAATTTTGTAGAAGAGTGATTTTTTAGCAACTTTCTTTTTGGCAACACTGTTTTTGGGAGTTCAGCTATTTTCGTGCCACATGTTGCTGTTAAAGTTAAGTTCAGTTTGGCCTATTATTTAAGCATGAATCGACATGCAACCGAAAATATCTTGCAGATTTTATTATCAAAACTCATGTTCGGCTAAGAAAGTGCTGCTACCGCTTCTGCCGTTTTATGATCAGCTTCTCATATCAGGTTGATTGAAATATTTCCACAAATTTTGTGTTTTTTTTTTAATCAAATCCTTCTGCGACTTTACCAGCACTCAGAAAAATGCTGAAGCTCCTCCTTGTTTTTTTCCACTCTGCCCGTAAAATAGTTGTAAACTTATTTCGGTTTTTGTTGTACAGTGTAATTAATTAACATCTTTGGTTTTTTGCCGGAAGTATATTTTGTAAAACTTTTTTTTTTTACTCAAATTTTTGTTAATTTTTTTTCTTTAATTTACAACTTATTTCTTATTCACATATCCACGATAAAATATCAGCTTATTTTTTATAACTTTCAAATAAAAATATTCACAATTTTGAATACAAAACCAGTCTTGTTTTTATTTATATTACAAATCCAATTCCGTATATTTTTGGTATTTCTAAAAAGGTTCCAGTTTGTTTGTTATCGAATCTCTCTATTCAAATTATTATGCTCGACAATATGCGCAATCAGACAAATTAAGAGTTTAAAAATTTAATTTCCCAAATAGATAAAAAACATATTTGAATAAAATTTAATGCGACCTTTTTTAATCACAACTCGTCTATCTGTAAGAATCCAGTATTTCAATCGGCTTTAAGTTTGAACTGATCGGCCGATCAGCCGCTAACGATCACAGTCTAACCGCTGCAGCAAACGAGTTTAAATAATTTTCATTCATGGCAACTAATTAGTTTTTATTTTTTTATTTATTTGTTTTATTATGCCAATTAATGTTAATGTGATCGTTAAATATTGTTTTTATGCTGATGTTGGATGTGGAGGCTTTTGAAAAACTTACAAAAATTTATTGTTAAAACAGTAGTAAACAATTAGAAGAAGACGCAAACAAAATGATAATAATTATCATCAGATATGACCGAAAGGTCTTGTTGATGCCAAGCAGCCAGCCAGCCAGCCCGCCAGCGTGCCAGCAGCTTCAGAGTTTCTACAATTTAAATCAATTTGTAAGATTTTACGATATTAGCGTGAACTTTCGGCCTGAGTTGATTTTTTTCTTTCTTTTACATATTTGAAGGAATAATTGTTTTAAAATATTTAGGCAGTTAAATGTGCATTGAAGTGTGCGTTTAAGGTATTTTTATTTGTGAATTATTATCAAATTTAAGTTTAAAAATTCTAGCAAAAATGAGCTTTCAAAGAAATTAATAAAAGGTTATGTGATCCACATGAGATAAAAAGTTTCAATCTATTTAAAAAAAAACTATTAATCGGAAGTGGCGAAAATCTAAGATAATAAAACTATTTTTTCTATCTTCTCAACTTTTTTTATTATATCAAATTGAATTATAATTAATAGGCCAGTGTTATGATCCACAAATTGACGGATGCATGAAAATTAATTTAATTTTCAACTCACACAGCAGCGTAGAACAACACTGTTTTCGAGAGCCGCCACACTTTCCCTTCAGAATTCATGTTTATGTTTTTTTTTGTGCCACCGCTTGTTTAAATAGTTTCAATTTATAAAAAATCTATATTTTTATTTTAAAATATTCGAAGGCTTGCTGTAGAGCTTTAAGGCAAATAATTTTTAGAAACACTTTACAGGACTAAAGGCGATTCCTTTTCTGGAAAATATGCAAATTTTCAGTTATTTTCTAAAAACAATGGCTGTTCGGAGGGGTTTGGAAACATAAATAATTTCTCTTAAGGAATGTTGGACTAATTTCCAATAGGTTTATTTTTATTTTAAAATGCTTAATGTTGCCACTTAAAGTTAAAAAGTGTAACAAATGTAGCCTTCTTTTTTAGAAAAGAAAACAGAACAACATTTTCTTGCACAGAGTGGCCGCTTATTGTAAGTTCAGTTTCGGAATTTGCTGACGCAATCAGTGATTTACTCCAGGACGTTAAGAATGGTCCAAATAAAAGTCGCAAAGCAACTACTGAATTTATTATTCCGCCTATTCTGTAACTATTCTTCGACCTCGACATAAACATAATATCTGAAATTTGATAATCATTTAAACTTGTTCTTCAATAAATATAAATTTTTAACAGCCTCTTGTTGCTTTCTAGCCCTTAGAGAATAGCTAGAAGTCAATTACTCACCGAAACAAGTATTTAAGTGTCGACAAATAGTTACAGAATTACTAGCATTATTTTTGATTTTTAATATATAATTTTCAAATAAGAAGAACAACGGAAAATAAATAAATCAAATAAATTATACAATTTAAATAGCAGAGTTTCTATTAACAGTGTTCAGTTGTAATACAGCCAAATAATGCGTTGGCTAATTATTCAATATTATCCCAAAGTAACAATAAATAATCTCTTATAGTTTAGGCACCCGGTATTTTCAAACATGAAACAAGTCTTTCTTAAAAAAAAAACAAAAAACCAAAAAAAAATCTTTTTACCAAAATCTTTTTCCAGGCAGGCTGCTAAAAACAATGCTTTATCTTCTTAACAAAATGAAAAAAAATCTAAAAACATCCATATTAACCTGACACAACAACAAGAACAAACCAGCACAGAAATCAGACTTCAAATGTACAAGTTCAAGGTTAATGTGTTATAAGAGCATCTCGGCTCATTTCAGTAAACATTTGTAAAGTGCATGTGTGAGTATCAGCCTTTTGCATGTGTGGGTCTGCTATAAAATGGTAACGTTGTTGTTGGCTCATTCGTATATTCAGGTGTATGAGATTGTTTGTAACAGTTTTTTTTTTCGTTTCGTTTTCATTTTCATAACAAACATTCAGCTGCGGCTAAAGAGATGTTTGCTGGCTTGTTGACTTGGCCTGGCCGGCCAAACAAAAAAGTGTTTAACTTTATTATTATTGTTATTATGAGCTTAAAAGTTAAGCTTTTTGCTAAATTTGAGTCATGCACAAGAGTTAAGAAGAGACAATACAAAAACACATCGCCTCAGGTGATTATAAATGTGGCACACACACATACACATACACAGAGAGAAACACAACAGCATGCTGCAATTCACATAAAAGAAACCGAAACGCAGAGCAACAAAAAATTATAGGAGAAAGAAGAAATAAGTTTTAACCCGGATGGATGGATGAACGGGCAAATAAAATCAAATTTAACAGGCATCCAGCAGAAAAGAACAGAGCGATCAAAAAGTAAAATTTGAAGATTGAAAACAAAACGGCATTAAAACAGCAGCAAGTGCAGGTAGTGAAATGTGTCTTCCAAAAACAATCACAACATGATGATCATGCAAGTGATAATGATTTTAAGGCTGGAATTGGTTAATATATTTTTGCTTAAAATATTGTTCGAGTTCGATTTTGAAAAAGTATTCAACTGATGTGAGAGATGATTTCCTTTAGCAATTCTTTTACTTTATAAACCTTTTTTAATATAATTTCTAAAACTTTTTTTACAATTAATTAAGCAGATTTCCAATTATTTTCCACTTGACAAATTGATCAAAAAGAAGACACCACGAAATGGAATAATTGTAACAGAAATCTATCAGACATTTCGTTACACAAAATCTCTTCAATGGCTCGGTAAGAATGCACTTTTTAAATTTCCTGTTAATTTGTTTAACTTCCGGTAAAGAAAATTTTAAATTTTTTTAAATTGAGAAGTGAGAGGTCTTATACCGTTTTGAAAAAATAGGTCTCATCAGATCTCTACGTTTTGAGGTCTTAAGAAACTTCCCTGACTAATTCTGAGAGCCTGTTTCTATGAACGTATGGTGTATGTGTGTGTGTAAGTATGTGATTCGCTTATAACTTTTGAACGGCTGGTGTCCTTCCAAAGAGCTGTCCCAAACGTAGACTTCCTGTGAATTTGAACTAATTCCATTTTACAAACATTTTCAATTCAGGAGATTAAATTACATGCATATTTCTTTGAAAAAAAACTTCTAATATTTTATTTTATTTTTCCTTTTGTACAGCTGCAGTACATGTCCCATGTTTCTACTTAAATAAAATATTTTTATCTCAGTTCTGAGTAAGAATTCTTCTTTTTCAATTTATTTGCACAAAACAGCACACAACATGAGAAATTCGAAAAAAAGCAAAAGTAAATAAGTTCAATAAATTCAAAAATTATCAGATAAGTTAAACAAATATCACACGTGTTTAAATTACTTTGAGTACTACTAAGAGGCCAATACGATGACAACTACCAGCTCCAAGCACTCACACTTGGTGGCCATAAATTAAAAAAAAGCCACGACTTGAGAAAACAGAAAACAACAAACAAGCAGTTCGTTACTTTTTACCCGAATGTGAAATGAATTATTTATTGGAATAAAAACAACATTCGTTTTACACACAAACCAACTGACATCCATCCTATTCAGTAAAAAATATATATAAGGAAAAGATGAAAAAAAAACAAATAAAAAGTTTTAATTCAGAACTTGAATTCCCTGCAGCAGACAGTAACAGCAGCAACAAATGAAATGAAAAATGAAAAAAAAATATTCAAATAAACGTAAAACAGAAGTGTCAACATAAAAATTCTGATTATGATCGTTTTGTAATAAACCATTCCGTTGAGCAGTTAGTCATACTTGCACTTCAACAGCCAGCAAACAAAACACATTTAATTAAGTCTTTTAAAATTAAGAAAAGAATTATTGTTGAAAAAAAAACTACAACCCAAAACACAAGAGTGTCTTCATGGGTGGCATTCTTTCAATGAAACTGACTGCGTCGAAGATAAAAGCAAATAAATTTTATTTAAACGAAAAACAGTCAGAAAACTGTTTTTGAAATGTAAAAACACTTGGATGGATGGTGTTGATATTGAAAACATGACTTTTAAGATACAATTTTAACAATTCATTCTTAAGAGGGCTAAAATAGTTTCGTATTGACGTTTAATGAGTATTTACAACAACACCAAAGACGGAAATCAATTGGAAAAAAGTACAATTCAAAATATTATTTAAAAAAAAAAATATTTATTTTTTAAAAGCACCTTGTGAAAAAATAACTTCAAATAAGTCTATTTTAATAACTCCTTTTACAAAACAGAATCTTTTGAAAAAGTAGCCTTTGCGGAGGGTACTTTTTGAATAGTACCTTTTAAAAAATTCATTTTCAAAAACGTTTATTTTAAAACAGAATCTTTTGAGATATAAGCCTTTAAGGAAGGTACTCTTTGAATAGTACCTTTTCAAATGGTACATTTTAAGAAATTTCCTTTTAAATTACCTTTTAAGGTATGTAGCAACTTTTGAAAAAGTACCTTCTAAAATATTTACTTTTAAAAAGTTAAAAGTATGTAAATTTAAAATAGGTTTCTTTTAATAAGTACCTAATAAAAAATTAACTTTTAAAACAGTCCTTTTTAAAACAGAACCTTTTGAAAAAGTATGTTTTAAAGCGGTAACCTTTTGAAATATGTACATTTTAAAATAGTACCATTCAAAATTATACCTTTCAAAATAGTAAATTTTAAATTAGTAACTTTTAAATCAGTAACTTTTCAAACAAGTACCTTTTAAAAAAAATTTTAGAGGCCAACCTTTTAAATAACTACCTTTAAGAAAGTACCTTTTAAAATGCTTTATTTACTACAATTCCCTTTAAAAGTAACCTTTTAAAAAACTTAATTTAAAAAGGAAAGCGTAAAAAATTATATTTGAGACAAGTACATTTTGGAAAAGCACCTTTTGAAAAAATTATTATAAGAAGAATACCTTTACGACAGAACGTTTAACAAAATAGCCTTTCATGATAGTATCTGCTGAAATAGTACCTTCTAATAAAGTACTCTTTAAAGGAGTACCTTTTAAGAAAGTACGTTTTAGATAAGTACCTTTCAAAGAAATACTTTAAAAATATCACGATTACCTTTAAAAAACACTGGCTTTACATAAGTACTTTTAAAAATGGTACCAGTGCAAAAAAAAAATTATTATATATATAAAGTTTTTTAAGAAGACTCTTCAGAAAATTAACTCTTCAAGCGCAACAAATTGCATTTTAGGAATCTTTTCAAAAAGTATATTTTGTAACCAAATTTTATAATAAAAAAACCATTTTTAGAAAATCATTATTTTTAAAGAAAACTTTTTTGAAAAATATCTGAAAGGATATATCTTAGTATATATAATTCAAAAAGAGTGGCAGTTATTGGAACAGCTGCAATACATGTCCCATGTTTCTACCTAAATAAGATATTTTTATCTCAATTCTGAGTAAAAATTCTCGAAATTTATATAATTATTTGAATAAATTTTTGTCAGTTATGGTCTTTCCGATTTGAAGTGACGATAGGTGTGTTTATATATGTGGATAGAAGAACTTGAAAAGAACTATTAAAACAAAGTAATTTTCGAATGAACTATTCACTAAAATAAAAATGTTAAAACATTATCATAGACGAAAGTACCGCAATTTTCCAATTCTATTTTCACCATTTTTCAGTGGCCCCAACAAAAATATGTACATGAAGTTGTTTAATTGTTTGAAAACCATACAACAACTCCAACAACATCAAACAACAGATTACCGCTTTAACAATTTGTTCAACACAAAAAATCGAACTCTTCCTTTGATCTTGACGGGTAATTTTACAGCACTTGTCATACTTACACAAATTGTACAACAACAACAACAAGAGCAGCAGCAAAAACCTTAATAAATTAACTAAAAACCAACTCCTTAATAATTGAAATTAATACTTATTTAATTAATACCCCAGAGAAGTCGACTACTTTTTGCAACCACGTTATTTATGCTGCGATCAACAACAACAAACCATAAACATGAAGTCTAACAAATGACAGAAGTAGAGAGCCGATCCACCATTTAAAGAGTTTGATGATCTCGATCGTAATACACTTTTAATTTTTTTTTTCTTTTTTTTTTGCTCTAGAAAAGAAGCACTCATTGGCTTTATGGTCTGAATAAAGACGCCTGCCTTACCGGTCATTACGCACGATCCATTTAAAACAGTTCTGTCGCCGTTTGCAGATGCTGGCCATTTATATTCTTAAGGCCAGCCTGTTAGTCACTCAGTCCGTTGGCTGTGTAGCAACTTTCTTTAGCCATGCTCTGTGATCGTATGCCAAGAATGTGTACTCGCATGAGATGGTGTGTTAGATCGTCATGCCAAGATTATGATCACTTACCAAAGACCTGCAAATGAAATTATGGTCAAGTATATAATTTTTGTACAAATCTAATTATGTTGGCAATGCAATAAATGTTGCAATACGAGTACAATAGTGACACCTATTCCATTCGCATTAAGAATTATTGTTGTAGATCGTTTCAAGCTGCGGCTCGTTGGCTGGTTGGCTGGCTGGCCACTTTTGTTCTTGTTCATGGCTGTTATGGTCTTGTACTCGTATTTATTTTTAACAAAACTTTTCTAGTTGCTCGCATGTGTTTGGTGACACATGTTCACTCGTGCACACACATGTGTGTGCATGAATCTGTGTGTGTGTCCGTGTGGCAAGATCTTATTGCCTGATACTACTTGTAACGTTTGTAAATAACTTTAAACCGTTTATGGTTAATTTAGATATCGCATATTCCACATTATGGTAATTTCACCCCACAGCATCTTAATAATAATGATCACTATCATTATCGTTATCATTTATTTTTATTTTTATTTGAAATTCTTGCATCGAATCGTGGCTTCCATGTACGAGTACTTGGAAAGAAAATAACAAAAAAACTTATAATAACAACATGCTTGGGTGAATCCAAGTTGGGTTAATCTTTTTATAAAATGTTAGAACTTTTTTGACAACAAAAAAAATCATTGACCGAAATCTTAACTATTTTTAGTGTGAACAAAATTACTCAGAGTTAAATTTTTATATAAAATTTGTGACTCATAGCAGAAGTATTTTTAGCTTCTTCGTAACTTGAAACTCTGTAAAATTCAAGGCAAAGTTTTCGTTGTTTTTTTTTTTTTAATGCGCTTCGTAAAATCTTTATTTATTAAACTGAATTCTATAGACCTGCAAAAGTATTATATAACCCAAGTTTATCTGCTGTACAGTCGGATTAAATATACTCAACTGGATTTGCTGCATTTTAAAATCATATTTGCGGAGCCATTCGGCTTAAAGAATATTTTGTTGATTTCAGAAATTTCGATCGATATCGAGTGCCGTCGTTTGCTTTCTGATTTATTCTGAAGTTTACAAAATAAACTTCCAAAATATGAAAGCGTTTCTTTGTCTTCAATTAAGTTATGATGACTTGCCAGACTTTGTTGAACACAACTGTCAAAAGAGTTTGACATTTCAACTGTCAAACAAAACTTATCGACATCCATAG
Organism: Linnaemya vulpina; assembly: GCA_963675445.1. NCBI lineage: Eukaryota > Metazoa > Arthropoda > Insecta > Diptera > Tachinidae > Linnaemya > Linnaemya vulpina. Next base: position 17,158,641 of record OY776280.1, on the reverse strand, counting down.
TTCTCAAGCAGCTAAAGAAGGGTTCATATAAATATTTAATTAATCAAAATAAAATAATAAAATAAAATTACAAAAGAAAAATAAAATTTTTCCTTTGTAATTTTATATTGAAAACAAAAGCAGTTTTAATTTTTTTGTAATTGCAATTTCTCAGTGAAATGTGCTTATATCAAATACAAAAACAAGTAATTAATTTTATTGGAAAACAATTTGGCAATAAGTTTTCTAGGGTTCGTTTAGAAACCCAATTTTTCTGTCACTCGATTGCAAATGAAATCAAAGCTTGGCACAACTGCAGCTATCAAAACTTGGCACACCCCCATCTATAAGACGACTAAATTAAAAATTTTTCGTTACATATTTTCAAATCTCCTGCTAAAATAAAATACTTCATGATCGTTTCCTTGTCTGCCATAAATTTTAACAATTCATTGCTTTAAGCTTCTGCCGTTGCAAATAGCATGCAAATAAACAAACATTAACACGGATATCTCACAGAATGCACACAAACTATTTATTAAATTATTATTACAAGTGCGATTGGGTTGTATTCATTCAGTTAATAGTTCCAATTGTGCAGATACTTGATATCGTGCAATTGTGTCACGCCTCTATAACTTTTTCTTGAAACATTAACACTTTTTTATTTGCATTCGAAATTGCAGTGCAGGTTTTTCATTTTATTCTGGTAGTTGTTCCATATTTTCACTAACTTTTTTATTTTATTTGGTTTTTTTTTTTAATTTATATCATTTTCTCTTCGTGTCGATTTGTCATTGTTTCGCCCAAGATGTGCTTTGATGCTTCCATGTACTTGACAGCAACATTTTTAGTTAAAAAAAATAATATGAAATAAAAAAATTGCGTCCGTCCTTCTGCTCTTGTGTTGCAGCCTCCAATTTTGTAGACTCACCTACAAAATTTGAGATGCAACAATATTTTTATACGTTCAAAAGAGTGCTAAAGTTACAGACATTAAAAAAAAGATCTGGCAAGAATATTTTTCCACAACAAAAAGGTTTTTATATAAAAATGTTTTTATAAAAACAAGAGTTGCTTGAAATGAAACAAAAAATGTCACGTTTAAGTGTAACAGCGATACAACAGTGTTGCAGTTGCAAACTTAATTTTGCTGTAACCAAAATGTTACACTGGGCTTTCCTTCAGATATTTTTTTTATATCTGCAAAATAATTTGCTAGAGCCAAGTTAAGGAGAGGAGTTTTATGGCAACAGAGTGGGTCAATTAGTTCGTGTCATTTTAGTCCCAACAAGTCTTGAACAAGCTGCGTCACATTTATTGACAGCAGGCTACAGCGTGTCTCGTGGAGATCGTTTTATACCAGTTGTTGTTGATGGGATTCCGACACAAGTTCAAGCTAAATTCAGAAAATTTCTTTTATGGCAACACTGTTTTTGACAGCTCAGCTGTTTTTATGTAACGTGTTCAGTTTGATCTATAATTTAGTCATAAAACGACTAACAAACCGATGCCGATTATTGCATTTTATTATCAAAATTTATTTATGGAAAGTTTCATGCACTTCTTTCATTTTAAGGTCAGTTTGGGAGGACTTCTGAGGCGGCTATTCGGAGTCTTGTTACTTAATTTCGCAGCAAATTAACGTTATTGGACATTAAATCGACACACGAACACGCGTTCTTAGAGTGCGGACAGAGGAAAATATCGCAGCTGTATCAGCTGTCAACGAACGCAGGATCGCTACTGTGAAAGGCGAGCGTTACCGTGCGGTTATTACAACTTGGTTTTGCCTGTCTGTCGAACGCTAAAGGCCTGACCTTTCACGACCTTCGGACTCACAAGCCATTCTGAAATTGGGTTACAGTCGAAATAGAGAGAGAAATAAATTTCAAGTTCATTGATACTTTTTTTATCCCGATTTCGGAATGGCAGGACTTCTGAGGTGGCTATTCGGAGTCTTGATACTTAATTTCACAGCAAATTAACGTTATTGGGCATTAAATCGACACACGAACACGCGTTCTTAGAGTGCGGATAGAGGAAAATATCGCAGCGGTATCAGCTGTCAATGAAGGCATGATCGCTACTATGAATGGCGAGCGTTACCGTACAGTTATTACCAACTATTTCTGCCTGTCTGTCGAACGCTGACCTTCCGAAATTGGGCCACAGTCGAAAGAGAGAGAGAGAGAGAGATAGATAGAGAGTTAAATTTCAAGTTCATTGAGACTTTTATCGGTGATATAAAACTCATGATTTTTTTTCTCCAGCAAACAATTAAATTTGAAAACACTACCCAATTTCGGAATTGTAATTTACGAGTCTTAAATTAAAAACTTTGTTTTATTCAAGGATCTTTAAAAGTGAAAAACAAAACGAAACTGCTCCATAAAGAGGAATCAAATCTTGGAGACTTTAGAGAATGAAAACATATCGAAAATTCGGACACGAAACAAAACTTGGAACCCTGCAGAAGACGCAACGATATGGAAATGAAGAAGTTAAAGAATATTCAAGTGGAGCTTCTGTTTCAAAAACTTTCAAAGAAAACTGAAATGAGTGTCTTAAAAAAAAAGAATTCTTTTTGTTTTTATTTGTACTCTCCAAAACCGTCTGTCCAAGTGTCTGGTGTAAGAAAACATCTACAAGTTCCAGATTCTCGTATTATTCTTGCAAAAATAAACAAATAAAAATATGAAAAAAGAAAATTAAATAAAAAGTCCTTCTAACTGACTGACTTTTGTTTGGTACAATTAGTTGTTAAGAGTATATGTTTCTTGCTGCTGCTGTTGTTGTTGTTGTTGTGATTCTGTGTGCCCATTACATGGTTTTATATGTGGCACCCATATTTGCACTCCATACACGCTGTCTGCTGCAGCTACTCATCATTTCACAAGTGGAGTGTGAGGCAGCCACTGAGCCCGTCATCTATCTACATCTTGAATGCGCCCAACATGCACTCGCACACACATCCATCTATTTGTTAGTATTTCGCCAGATACCAGAGGAGATACTTTTCTTTCTGACTTACTTGTTGTGTCTATTGTCACCACGTTGGTTGTTGTTTGTTTGTTTGTTTGTTCGCCCGTTTGTATGAGTTTGAAATTTAATACGTGAGTTTAACTAAATGCTCGCGTTTGTTTTTCTTTTTTTTCTTGTCGTTTCTTATTTTATAGGAAAAATATTTATTTCTTCTGAATTTTTCTGGTTTATTATTTTTCTTTCGATTCGATTTATTGAGGAGAGTTATTATGGATACCTTACCAAATTGCTGGAATTATTGAAACATAATTATCTGAACATTTTAGTAAACCGTGTGTGTAGGAACACAGCAAACTACGTCGTGGAGCTGTCGTACGAGCAGATATTAAAGTTGTAAAAATTTATACATTTTTATGAAGAACGTCGTATGAAATTCATCGGGAATTTACAATTTCAATGTTTCAATTTCTTCAAGTCTAGGGCGCAGAGGTAAAAATTTTTTCTAAAAATATTTTTATTCAAATATTTCGTTAAATTATGTGTAACCAATTGAACAAATTAAAAGAGTTTTTGAAATTTTTTTCTAAAGAAGTACTGGATAAAAAAAAATTTTTCAAACTGAGCTCATTGACTAACAGTTAAAAAATATTATTATAAATCGAGTAAAATTTTAAAATATTTGATTATAAAAAAGTGTGTGTGAAATATTTGGTCCGGAGGCATATTAAAGCATTCCTCATCGACCGAAATTTCCATTTAAAATTTACTGATGTTTCGACCGAAATTTGTTTTATTTTTAAATTCGAAATTAATTTTAATTTCGGTGCAGTTACATACTTAAGCATTGCAAGAGTACTTTTTATGTAAGGTACTTTTTATAAAACGTACTTCAACTTTATCGTACTTATTTATTATAGACAGATTTTTATAAAATTCACTTTTTATACAAGGTATTTTGCATAAAGTTTACTTATAAAAGCTACTCTTTTATAAAAAGGTACCTTTTAATGTTAGGTAGATTTTATAAAAGGTATATTTTTTACTAAAAAATAATTTTTATAAAAGCTAATTTTTGAAAAATGTAATTGTTTATAATACGTACTTCTCATAAAAATTACTTTTTTATAAAACGTAATTTTTTAAGTACCTTTTTTGTAAAACGTGTTTTCCTGAAAAGTACTTTTTTATAAAAGGCACATTAGGCAAAAGGCACTCTTGTACAGAAGGTGCTTTTGTATAAAAACTTTTTTATAAACTTTATATTTTCTATAAGAGGTACCATTCGATAAGAGATAGTTTTTACAAAAGGTACTTTCTAATAAAGGTACTTTTTTACAAAAGCAAATTTTTTTATAAAAGGTATGTTTTCATTATACGTCCTTTTTTATAAAAGGTTCTTTTTTATAAAAGGTACTTTCTAATAAAGGTCCTTTTTACAAAAGCAAATTTTTTATAAAAGGTAGGTTTTCATTATGCGTCCTTTTTTATAAAAGGTTCTTTTTTATAAAAGGTACTTTCTAATAAAGGTACTTTTTAATAAAAGGGTAAGTTTTATAAAAAATGATTTTTACAAAACATAATTTTATAACACATAGAACGTATTTTCCTATAATAAGTACTTCTCATAAAAGGTACTTTTTTATAAAAAATACTTTTCCATAAAAGGTACTTTTCTACTAAAGGTACTTTTTTTACTTTTTATAATATAATTACTATTATCGCAATATTTATATCAAAAGTTTTTTATCCCTAATTTAACTTGTAAACAATTCGATACGTACTTTTACTTTCCGTCTAAAGATTTCTTTCAGTTCAAATGGTATTTACCTGCAAAGAAAAGAATGTAGAAAAGGATTTTAAATAAATTTAGAAAAGTTAAAAAAATATACTTTGCAAAACTCAACTAAAAACTTCCTGTTGAGTTTGACATAAAAATTATTTATTTGTCAATATGACCAACAGCAACAACAAAGAAAAGAATAACCTGCCTCACCATTAAAATACGTGATGGCTGCTTCCCTCGCAGTTTATTTTTAATTTTCTTTCACTTTTATTCATTTATAATTTTTTGATTTATTTCAATTCGTTATCATTATTTATTAACGCATTCTCAATAAAACAAAACACGTACCATCCTGCAATTTGTGTTGTAGATTCGTTAACAACAACAGCAAAAGTATTCGAGCAAATTAATTTGATATATAAAAAGTAAATCTTTGAACAAAAAAATTGATTAAGAAGTCAAATATCTAGCAGAATCAAGATAAGAAACTTGTGCTGAAGTGACTATTCAATATATATAAAAGCTGATTTTGACCCCTCCTCCTCTGCACCAAACTCAGCTGCTTTATGAAAATGATTTATTGAAACCATTTTTTACTTATAATTCTCTTATTTCTCTGGCTTTTGTTTTAACTGTTTGTCATTTGGCTGAAGTGTTTTTGAGTATTTTGCTTTCGTCTAATCAATTCAATATTTTTTTCTTGTCCGCAAACGTCCAAGTCCACTGCAACTTTGTGGTAGCTTTTATTTATTAATTTTTTATTTTTATTTATATGCAAAACGAAAAACCTCTGAATGAAACCTACTCATGCCGGAAATCATTGAACGCGTTAATACGAGTACTACTAGAATATATTTCATATCGTTGGCTTAAACTAAATATGATGTAACGTTCAAATAATTAAATATTTATTCATTTATCTGTTTTTCAAATATTGTAGACGTGATTGCATATCAGCCATATCGAACACGCATCTTAATTGTGCAATTATGCAGGTTAATTGTGTGCAATTTATAATTTAATTATTAATTTGAGAAATTGCTTTACAACAACATCCGAGCCATAGTAAACAAAATAAAAAAGCTCTTCTTTACTAAAGGTACCCTTTTGTAAAAGGTACTTTTATGAAAGAAGTTTTTTATAACAGGTACTTTTTTGTAAAGTCCTTTTTTGAAAAAGGTAGTTTTTAATATATTCAAAATTCTTTTAATGCATAAAAAGTGCATCTTCATAATAGGAAATTTTATATAATAAGTACTGTTTATATACAGACCATTATTATTAAAGCAACATATTTTTCTATGAAAGGCACTTTTATAATAAACACTTTTTTATAGAACGAAGTTTTTTATAAAAATTACTCTAATTAAAAGCTATTTTTTATATAAGTTAATTCTGTACAAAAGGTACTTTTTTATGATAGGTAATTTGTGATAAAGTATACTCTTTTATAAAAGGTACTTATTTAAAAACCTACTTTTTTAAATGGTACTTTTTTATGATAGGTGATTTGTGATAAAAAGTACTTCTTTCAAATAAAAATAAAACGTACTTTAAAAGATTTTTTGTTATAAAGCGGACTTTTTAAGCCAGATATTTTCTATAAAAGTACTTTTTATGAAAAGTACTTTTTGATAATAGTTACGTTTTTACATAAAAAATATTGCATGACGTACATCTTTATATAAAAGCTACGGTTTTTGAAAGTGTTTTATCAGAGATCCTTTTTTACAAAAAGGTACTTTTTATATAATGAATATTTGTATAAAAAAGTTTATAACGAGTACTAAAATAAACATAAGTTTCTACGAAAATATTGTACGTTAAAAACCCTTTTTTGAAAACCACTTTTTAAAAAAAGTAAGTTTTTTAAATAAAGATAATTCTATATAAAAAGTACTTTTTTATAAAAGGTACTTTACAAGACTGTACTTTACAAGCTGTTTTTTTTAATAACAGATAATTTTTTATAGGAGTACTTCTTCATAAAATGTAGTTTTTGATAATATTTATTTTTTTTTTAAAATAAAAAATATTGCATGAACTAACATATTGTAGGAACTAACAGGTATTTTTATATAAAAGGCTCTTTTTTGTAAAAGGTACTTTTTAGCGCAGATACTTTTTTATGAAAATTATTTGTTATAAAATATATATCATGGATAATGATATAAAACATACTTTTTTGCGCAAGATAATTATTTATAAAATTTTGTTTTTGAAACAATTTTCTTTTTTCATACAAGGCATTTTTTACAAAAAGTAATTTTTATGAAAGACAGTTTATTATTAAAGGAATTTTGTATAATTGAATTTTGTAAACTAGAGTCGTATCCATGCTTGAAACAAAGAGCGATTCATAACTTGTATGTCTTTGTAATATATTTTTTTTTATCAATCAGGATTTTTCATTTAAGCCTGCGATATGTATGTAAGTATGTGCTATTTATTCTTGCATGTGCTTTCGCAATATCCGTGTTTGTTTATAAATTGTGTAAATTCTACACACATCATTTACATTCTGGACTTTATTTCAAGTTGTTGTATGGGAGAACACCATAAAGAAATTAATTTTACCGATCAGTAGCATTTTTTCAGATGCTCTACAGCAATTGATGAATTGAGTAGCAGCACAGAAAATATAAGAGAAGCTGCAACCCCCATCACCATGCCCAAACAAAAAACGATCATAACCTATTTTCACTTCTTGAAGAAGTTGTTGGCTGAAGTGGTAACTACGATGCCTTAGAACCCGAGTTCGACTTCGCACTCAGTCATGAATGTGATGTCGAATTTTTCTGATTTGCACTACGGCAAGATTGTGTATCGTATTCGTAAAATAGTGGAGCAAATTCATCCAAATATCGTTTGAGCTTAAAGAAGATCCGGCCTAAATTTGTAAAATTGGAATAAAAATTTATTTCTGATTTAATCGTTATAAACGATTTCTTATCTTTTAACTCAACATTTTCTTTAAATTTTCTCTCTATAAATAGTAAAAATATTATTTAAAAAATTCTTCATATCGATCATAATAATTTCTTATCATATTTTCCCCTTTTTGATTGACTTCCGCTTTTTTGAAAATAATTTTTTTCCTATTCAAACTTTAAGCAGTCAGCAACTCCTTAAAAATAGCAGGGTGATCAGACTGAACACAATTACTCGTCTTTTTTACACACACACACGCAATTATATTTCATTCATTCACAAATTGACTTGAAATTTTTTTGTTGGATTTTATTTTTATTTTTAATTTTTTTTTTGTTAATTTCAGTTTTGAGTGGACGTAAGTAATCATTCAATAAAACGCATGAATGATTTATTTTTTGTTTAGCAGTTTTAGTGCTTTATTTTTTATTTATTTATTAATTTATTTTTTTTTAATTTGGTAGGGAACGAGTCTTCCATTAAAAGCATGTATCCGAAATGCACATGTATTTGTGCACATCTATTCTCTCTTTAATATTTGATGTTAAGAAAATTATGATATTCAATGAAAAGCACTGCAAGTCTGCGGCAGAGAGCGGCAGAAGCAGTTAAAAACCAAAACGTTTTGCTGCCGTGAATGCAGCTTTTTTTTTATTACGAGTGTGATTATCATTCGTTTACACTTTAATCGTATGGTCCAACTGGCAATTGTTGAAATTAAGTAAATAAATGTTGTTTGTTGTTGATTGTTTGATCACAGTTCATTTAAAGTTGTTTTCGGGCACTTCACCAAACGAAATAAAAGGGGTGCAATAAAGTTTGTCATATCGCTGGTGATTTCCACATCATCTAGCTTCTACAGGTGAACAGTGATGTTGCAATTAATTAATCGAGTAATTTCTGACAATCGATTATTTTGTTGCAGCAGACAGTTAATTTTTATATACTCTTTCGATTAATCAAGAACTTGTGTTCGACGGTTATTTCGAAATAAGTTTTAATCGTGCTGATTCTTTTTTCCTAAATTTAAGAAAAGAGCCAAAGCGATCATGGAGGGGTTTTTAGGTTGTTGCTATGCTCTTTCGAGTGGAGAGCGTGGTACATTAAATATCATAATTTTGACGTTGCCACCATTTTAAAGCTTACATTTTCAAATATTTTTTATATAATTAAATTTATTAAATAAGTTTTTTGGACTTATTTTGAAAATTTACGGCTCTTTTCAAATATTTTTTTATATAATTAAATTTAATAAATAAGTTTTTTGGACTTTTGTTAAAAATTGCAAATTTAAAAAAACTTGTTTTGAACTTCTTTTCAAAGTTCAACGTTTAAAAATTTTTTATATTGGATCAAATTTACTTTATTTCTGTTGTATGAATTTTTATATCAGCATATATTATTTATGTACTGATCGTTGAACTTTGTTGCCAACTGTAGGGCTCTTGTTTTCAAATCGTCTGTTTTCTAGCTCAATGTTCATCAATTTGCAAAATTACTTCTTCACCTCGACATTAAGAGATGAGAGCGTGGGTAATTTCCAATCACGATCAAGTTAACTCACGATCACTGTTTGAGCTATTTGTTGGCTTATTCAAATTCGCAGATTCAGGTTAGTATCGTGTTTTGTACAGATATTCGACGAAACATGAACTAAACCACTAGCTAAGGCATTTAATCGTGCGGGGATGAAGGGGTAGGGTAAACGGGTCGGTCAAGTATAATATATTTATTTCAGCAAACTGCAATCAGCAAAACTGCACTGCTTTTTTAATATAAAATTCTATAATCTAAAACCCGCAAGGAGAACCTGGAACCACGCCTGCTCACCAATCACTGATTGACCCTCTCACCTCTACCATGCCCAGTTTCGCGATATCTGGATAGCTGAAATTCAGTTCCTGATTACTGATGACGAAATTGTAGTGGGTTTTGAAAACAGCTGTTCTGCTCTACTGTGTGCGTTAAATACATAAAATCTCATGGTGACTTTCACTTGTGCTTTGAAATATTTATCGAGTCTTTCTGAATAAAAAAACTTTTTTATTTATTTCACCAGATAAAAAAAGCCTTCTTGGAAAAACACGAAATATATTTTCCAGTCAATCATCAGCTGTAAAACGCGATCAGTAATAACGAACACAATTTTTTTTATTTATAAATAAATTTACCTCCACCGGATTCACGTCAATCAGCTGACTAGCGAAGCCCATCTCCATGATATTGCAAATGTTTATGTGCACGATCACTGCAAATCGTACTTATCTTGTAAATTGTAGCTTTTAATGTCATTTTTGTTGTTGTTGTTCTTGTTGTTAATTAAATGCTTTATTAGGTCTACAGGTCACGTGCTTGGTGTGAACAAAAACAAAAACAAAAACAACAACAACGGATACGTTTGCATTTACCTTTAAGCAAATTGTATATACTCGCATATAATAACTTATTTAAATTTTAGTTGGAAAATTTTAGGGTCAAATAAGAGAATGGATTAAAAATATGATGAGAGTTTCAATAGCAGCAAATAAGTACTTCGGATTATTTGGCACCAGTGAAATCAGGGGTGGTATTAGAATGCAGCGGTTTAACCAAGACTAACAACTTTTTCAAATCCAAAAGGGTCGTGTCTAGCTCTTTGGCGATTTGGCATGGAATGACCCAAATAAAACTTTAAACGACAAGTTTTAATTATCTATTTAAGGTTATTAATTTTTTTTTATATTATTATTTTTATTTTATATATTTTTAAGGAAAAATATCACAAATCAATAAAAAGTTTTATTTATTTCAATATTTCTCATGAGGATATGGCTTTTGAAAATGTTTGTTGGCGTTGGAAAAGAATGAATGCAGAAAAAAGGCCTCCAAAGTAAAAAAGATTTTATTTCTATATATTATATTCTAGTTGCTAACTACTTTCCGGGTAAATTCCCGCGATTGGAATTCAATTTCAAATTGAAAAGTTCAAACGACAATTTCAAAATTTAATAAATTTTACCTCAACTAACTCCAAGTGCCTGCCGTCAATGATCACGTCTACTTCTTTCTGAATATCACTTTAAGAACGTAAACCAATTCCAAATATTCGGTCGGCATTTAACGGTGTTTATTGAAGTTAATTTTTTATCAATCAGTTCTCATTATTGAAACCGAAAATTAAAGAACCAGCCGCCACAAAAACGTCTATTTGTAGACATAAAACAAGCAAAAGACATAAAATCGCTGTTTACAACATCATGGTTGTTGTTGTTGTTTCAGTGACTTAAAGCAAATTGTTGGACATAAAACAATAAAAATTGTTAAAAAGCAAAACTTTAAATGTCTCACAGACAACAAATACACACGATCTTTGAGCAAAATAAAACTGCATTCGAATTAAATTTCATGTGACAATTTTTCCAAATGAAATGTTACGATTAACAAGTTGACTTTTGGTACTCCAGCATTTCTACACACTCGCAGTTAATTATTTACATAAACGCATACAATTACATGTGCATGTAAATATATATCGATGTGTGTACCAGTATGTTGTTGTTCTTGTTTAATTTTATTTCATTTTAAATGATAATAAAATTACAATATTTAATTTTCATTTTATTTAATTTTTTTTCTTTTTTGAGTTGTTCCAAAGCGCAAAGAGGGCGGATTGCTTTGGACAAAAGCAACAAGTAGGCACGTATCGTGTGGAAAAAAATATAAAAAACAACAAATAAAAATAATATAAAAAAGCATGAAATGAAATAAAAATAATTAACATTTTCAAATTTATATAAATCACTCGTTACAGTTGTTTAGCGAAGTGGTATTTTATTTAATTTATTTCCAATTTATTTCATTTAAGAGTTTATGAAAGCAGCACTTTGCATGTTGGAGACTTTAAACAAGCCTACGTGCTCCATTTAATTCGCTTTTTTGTTTGTTTCAGTTTTTCATATCGCATTTTAAATCAATTTGATTTATCAAGCTTTAACCCTATCGGCACACACACACACAGACACACACACAACTACTAAATAATAAACGCAAAACCCATATACAGTTGCCAAGTCCGGTTACATTTGCCACATCGAAGAGACTCATTCATAATTTTAAATTAGAATTTATAGGGGCTTAACAGCCAGAATGAGAGAAATAACAATTTAGATTTATTAAATCGCATTCGCTTAAACTGTGAGTATTAGAAAGTTATTATATGTTAGAGTTTTAGAAGCCAGAATTCAAGGGAAGAAACTGTTTATATTGTACGGAAATTTTGCCCACATTTTTCGGTCAAAAGGAACTGTTACTCTTAAAATAACAGTCTGTAGACGAAATATGAACAATAACAAGCCATATTCAAATTTTAATATTAACAGCCTATTAAAATAATAAATATATGGGTCGTATTGAAAATCTCATAATGCCGCCGAATTTGTTCAGTTTATTTTTTGATATCTCAAAAACCATAATTTCAGAGAGAATATTTGGGGCTAAAAATGAATTTTTTTTCTTTTTTAAATGTTAAATCTGCAAAGTCTTGATATGTAAAATTGGAATCAATCATTTTCAACCGCTGGGAAAATTCAAAATCTTAAAAATTGAAAAGTTTTTGATTTGTCACGTTTCTGAAAAATCCCAGTTCTCATCTGATCTCCACGTTGAGGTCCTGGGAAACTTGGCTGACTAATTCTGAGAGACCGCCACTATGTCAATATGTATGTAAGTGGGTGTGGATAAATGTTTATGTGTGTGTGACCCGCTTACAACTTTTGAACGGCTTGAATGAATCGAACAAAATCGGTAACTGCTGGACTTCGAGAAACCAAAATATTTAAAAAAATATATTAAAAAAATTTTATATAAAAAATATTTTTTATAAAAACTTGGTAACGGCGGCACACATCTGTTTTCGTATTAACTTAACCGAGTTTAACTGAGATCTCAAGAGCCCAGCCCAGCTCTATGACGTTGTTAATCATAAAAGAAAAATAAGTCAGAAGAAGGTCAGGTTTTCGAAAAACCGGCTGTAAATGGTTCTAATCATTTGGTCGAGAGTGTTCTCTACCCCACCTTCACAAACACGCGCTATTTTCGCTTCACATGTTTTCGTCACTTTAAACATTTTTTATATTTAAAACTTTCCCAACCCTTTTTATTATTATTTCAATAAAATTGAGATGAAATTTTTATACAGAAAACTGCCCTCCAAATTGATTCTGTTTGTTGCACTCGAATTTTAAGATTTCCGCTGTTCAAAATACAACAACTGAAAACTTCAAGAGTATTTAATTTTGTTTCGTGTGTTCGAATGCACTGCGGAATCTGGTTTGAATATGCGACAGGCATAAATAATTTTTTCTCATAAAATTGACGAAAAGTAAGAAAAAAAATAAATAAAACTTCACATAAATTGTTTATAAATCGTTTGATATTTTATGGACTGGAAATTCATTAAAGTTTTATGGGGCTGCCGCGCTGCTCGTTATTCAAATTTAAAGTTTTTGAAGTCGTGTTTTTTTGTTTTTCTTTTTTCTTGTCGAGAAAAAAGTTGTTTTTATAAGAATTTCAAATTTATTTTTACATTTTTTCAAATTTATTATAATTTTGTTGTTTTTGGTTTGTTTTTGTTGTTGTTGTTGTTGAAGTTGGTTTTGTTATGCAACGATCGATTCAGTTGTTCGGTCGTGATGAGTAATTTGACATTTTAAGCGATAACTTTTAATCAATTGCTGTTGTTGTTGTTGGGCTGTTATTGTTTCTGTTTGTATTTCTTCATTTTTTTTTTCTTTTTTTCTTTGGTGTTTATAATTGTTAAAAAGGAAGTTCATTTTTCGGTTTCTTAAGAGACCCCAGACTCGTCGTCGAGTAGAAAACTTTATTTGTTGTATTTGTTTTTTTTTTCATGTTATTGTTGACAATTTGACGTTGCTTGTTTTTTGTTCATTCAGATGTTTGGGGATAATTTAAGATTCTTGTTTCTTTTTCCTGCACTTCGTTGTTAACGATTTATGGGAAACTTTATTGTGATGAAATCTTGTGACTATTTTGTATAAGTTGGTGTTTGTATTTGTGCAGAATAAAATGTAATTCAAATGAATTTAATTGCTCGATTCAAATCTTTACATTCTACGCTCTTCGATTCTAAAAGAGTGTTTGATCAGGCCATGAACTTCCCCCATACCCCAGCTTTTGCTCTGAAATGTTTTCCTTTTGCTAACTCGCCTTAATTTCTTCACTGTAAAGCTTTTGACTTTTAAATTAATATATTAAATAATAATCAAGTATTTAAGGTGATTGAAAAATTTAAAGGAAAGCAAACAAAATATATTTTTCTCAAAACATTAAATTCTTGTTAAATTTAACAGCTTTTCAAAACACACTTTCTGCTTCGGAAGAGAACAAAAACAATTCAAAATAACACTTCATCAAATAATTTATAATGAAAAAAATAACAATAAAAAAGTTCCAACAATTTGCGCATGAGCAGCGTCAAGCGCATCATTTGTTATTGTCAAAAATATTTAAATTAAATTGAAAAAACATGATGATTGAATGCTGGTGCTGAAAAAGCAGATTTGTGTCAAATGAAAGAAAAAGTAATTATTCGTACACATACAGTGAAGAGCAAAACACACAGGGAGTTACTAAATACTTTCAGAAATAATAAAATTTTCGCACGTTACTTAACTTCCGAATAACTTTAAGCTGAAGTTGATTAATTAAAACACTAATTAAATAGTTAATATTTTGATTTGATGTGCGTTGGATAAAATGTTTGCATGTTTATGTTTTATAATTCTCATTTCGTGTTTGACACTTTTTTTTTATAGAAATTCGGCTGACTCCGGAAATCTTCCAACATGACAGACAGTTAAAATTTAAAATGGGATCATACAAATAATTTTGAAACTTTATCAAATATATCGTGATATAAAATATATTTAAAAATATTTATAATAAAAGAATATACTTCTGAATATGCAAGATTCCCCAAAATTCCCCATAAAAAGTACAATTTCTTTTGAGTTGTTAATTATTATCCAGTCTTATTTAATTTAATTAGTTTGAAAATTTGTCTTACATAAAAATTTTTTCATTAGGACTCAAATTATAAAGAGCATAAAAGTAATTCTCAAAAATAGTACGACACGTGTGGTACTTTCTTGGTTTAAATGCTTTTAACGGAAAAATATTATGATTGACGACGTCGACGTCACTTCAACACGGCAGCGAAAAATTGTCACTTGTCTAGTCTTTGTCGACAGCAATTGACTTCTGGGAACGTGTTCTATTATATTATACGCCTTAGAGAATACGAAAAGGCTGTTAATTCTTGTCTACAGTTAAATGACACGTGGCAATATTTTGTGGTAGTGTTGATGTGACGTCGACGTCGTCATTCATAATATGGGCGATTATATTTGGTACTTTTTGCACTCCGTACGTCCATAATATTTACTTAGTAGAAAGCTTTTAAGCGTGTTTTCTCGGTCAAGTTCTGGTACTTTTTAAAAATTCTTAATTACAAATTGTAAAATGGTACCACTCTCCGGTACTTTTTAGTTAAACTATGTTTGCTTAACTGAAAATGGCACTTTCTCACAATATTCTTTTTTGAAAAATTACTTTTAATTTCTTTGGAAACATAATTTATGAAATTTAGCAATAAATTAAGAACAAATATTTAATTTTCATATCGTAGTAATTGAATATTTGCAACAACAACGAAAAACAATAACAACCAGCTGCATAAGAGAATTCTGCCGACCCTGTGATATGCCTGAATAAACGTTTTCAAATCCTATACAACAAACCAACAAATTTATCTCGTAGTTACTTAATATTATTTGTTGAACAGCGTGTTCATTTAATATTTAAGTTTATTAAAGAGAATAAATTAATTAATTTGTTGTAAATGGCCATTAACAAAACAACAACAGCAACAACAATTAAGAGTTACTCAAACCAAAAATGACGCTGGCAACTTATTTGTAGTTGTTTGCCTGTTTTTTTTCAGCTCAAAGACTCCTTAAAAGGCGCGAAATGGCAAATAAATACTTTTTTTGATTTCAATTCCGAAAAAAGCTAAAAATTAAATTTTCAATATTTTTCTTTGATTTATTTTACGACAAAGCAAACGCACATCGGCGTTTTATTAGTAATTTAACTTACAATTGAAAAATGAAATTTTTTTAAAAATCTACAAGATTCGGCCAAAAATTCTTAAAATTCCGGGGCACAAGTTCAGTAGATGCGATCAAAATTATGTTACCAAAACACGATGCCGAATAACTTTTGAAATTTTGGCACAAGTCGTCTTTCTTTCCAACGCCACATCGTGTTTCAATTAAATTTTACATTGACTGAATGCAAACATGCGCATGCATGCAATCCACTTCGTCCAGATGCTGCTGCACTAGAATTCGTAACTGAATTTGAATACAAAAGAGATGTTTGTAATGGAATCCAAGGCTGCTTGAACACATTTGAATTTCATAAATTGTAACTAAATACGAATGGTCACCTTAAAAGGTTGTCGGAGTGTTTTTTGTTTTATTTTTTTGTGGAAAAAATTAAGAAAAAAAACTATTTATAATTTTATTTGTAATTCAGCGACAATATTTAGTTTAACTGAAAATAAGACTGTAAAAATCACAAGCTAAATGTGGACAATTTCTGGCTGTTGTTGTTGTTTTTATTGTTTTTAATATCATGATAATCAGCAGTGTTTGGTGTATACCCAGCAAATATTTTGAAATAAATTAGATGAACTAATTTTAGATAACTAAGTAACTTGTGTTCTTGTTGTCTTCAAAATCAACAGAAGGGTTAAGGAATTTCTTTGCTCCGCGTCAGAAGCTTTTATTAGCTGCACTTTTTTGTTAAAGAGCTTTACGCCCTATTTCGACCCGGTATAAACAAGCAGATTCACTTGAAACTTTGTCCATTTATCATAAACCGGTGACAATATAATAATTCATAACTGTGATCAGCGTTGCCGTGGTGGATTTTATAAGGATTAGTGCTGCCGTTGTTTTTACAGGGAGTTTAGAGTTTTTGATTTGATATTACAATCTATTAAAACTTTCAGTTATAAGGAAAGGGAAATGAGAGTAATATTTTTAATAAAGTTTCCATTTTACAAGCCAATTCCCTTCATCTTCAATTTTTTATTTATATGCCAAAACTGATTTATTATAGTTGGATTTTGAATCTCGGTCATTGGACGTGATTTTTAAGAAAAAGAGTATTCACGTTACTTTTCTTCAAAAGTGTCAAAGACCTTCTGGGGTTTTGGGGATTTCGATTAAAGTTTTTGGGAATCCAAAACAGGGCTGTGTATCTACTAAGTGATTGTTTTCTCTGCTTAGAGGCGTGTCTTGCCTAGATATAGCATTTTATCGGGATTTTAATCAATAAATATCAGCAGTTTAAGTGATTCGTAGGCACTGTAGCAGATATATCTATATCATCCGATCTCAGCGCTATATATTTTTTAAATAATTTAACATAACCAGACCAACATAAAATAGTTATTACAATAGAAACTAAAGGACATAATTAAATCGAAAGCGGGTGAAGGGCTGCCAGATAAGGTGCACTAACCAAACAGTAGGGGTATTCACATCACATTAAGGGATAAAAATTTTCTCTTCGGGTTTGAGGTTTTTATTGGGAGTATTTGAAAAAAAATTGTGGAGAAGTGGAGTTTTCTTAAAACTTAATGTGTATTTGAACTTTTAGGATTAATTATCAAACTGAGAACCCATTATTTAGGTTAAAGTTCAAACCCACAAATTTGCAAAAAATGTTCGCTGGGTTAGTGCCCAATTGTTTTAAGAGTGTATGTATACTGCAGGCATGTGTGTATGTAAATCCACGCTCAAGCAGAGGAGGTGG
Organism: Linnaemya vulpina; assembly: GCA_963675445.1. Classification (NCBI taxonomy): domain Eukaryota; kingdom Metazoa; phylum Arthropoda; class Insecta; order Diptera; family Tachinidae; genus Linnaemya; species Linnaemya vulpina. Next base: position 17,141,081 of record OY776280.1, on the reverse strand, counting down.
TTGGCAGTTGCAAATAGAACCGAAGTTTAAGTGCGCAGGCGCGCGTGCAATTTACTTTTTCATTTAAAGACATTTTTGTTTTAATTTTCTTTTCGAGCCAAATCTTTTGAATAAATACGAGTACGAGCTTGAGCTTAGAAATTTGTATTTAAGTACGGCTGCGTGTTCAAGTGGCTGTTTTGTTTGTTGTTGTTTAAGTTATTTTGCCATATTTTTTTTTTTTTTTTGGTAATTGTTGTTGTTTTTTTCTTCTAATATACTTTAATGTAGACATATTTAGATGTTGTTATATTAACTGTTTTTTTTTCTTTTGCTGCAGCATTATTATGGTTGAAAGCGAAATAAGTCTTTTTGATTTAAGCCGCTGAAACGAAAACTACACAACATTTTCATTTAACTGCTATTTTTTTATTTATTTATTATTATTTTTTTTTTATAAAACAAAGACAGTAACTTAAGTTGAATGCTGCTGCGCGAGTCTTTTAAGAGCAGTTTTGCCAGTTGGTCCAAGTATTGCCTGCATTTCAATTGTCAAAGTTTCTTAAAATGCTCCAACATGCTGCTGCTGCTGCTGTATTGGTGTTGTTGTTGTCATTTTAAATTTAGCATAAATATTTCATTTTAAATCAAACATTTTAAAATATCACACAACAGTCTTAACCGCCAGAAATATTTGCTTTTAATCGCGTATTTAAAAAAAACAACAACCAAAAATGAAATTGTTCTTTTGCCTGAATTACAACAAAAACAAAAAACACAAAATTGTCTTGAAGCCATCAGTCGAGACACGCATGTGGGGATTTAATTGTTAAATTGTGTGAACAACAGACAAACTGCGAGGGCGGGCGTTGGTTTTATTTGAATTTTTAAGACTTCTGTTTTGTTTTATTTTTTATTTATTTTATTAATTTTTTTTTATGTATATTTTTCATATACATGTTTTGGAAATTGGAGGTTTAAATATTTTAAAATTTGTTCATGTGCTTTTTATATATGGAATGTTTGTATTAAAGAGGCCTTCATATTTTGTAGTTATTGGACCGGGTATTTACTTCGAACCATTTTATTCGATCGACATTCGAAATCTTCTGTTATAAATCGGTTTTAGGAAATAAATAAAAAATTGAAGATTAAGCGAATCGGCTTATTGCTGAACATTTTAGTGGGTTGCAGCTCAAAGACTCAAAACATTTGTTTTTTAATTTCTTAGATTTTTACCCCCTAATTCACAAACGATCGTTAAAGTTAATGAATGCTTTAATGGATCTTTAACCATACAAAATCCATACTTTAAAGCCACTTTGGTTTTAGTAATCGTTTATGAATAGCAGCGTTAAAAACTTTAACAGAGACTTCTCAACTTTGACAGTTGAAGCTGCATCAGTCAAATTAGTTGTAAGTTATTCAGTCGGTTTTGCCACCACGAACAAAAATAATATCCGTTGGCTATTCTGTTCGGGCAAAGTATCTTACCCATTTTGTCCTATCGAGAAAACTATTCGATATGCGACAGAAAAACTTGGGTTCTCTGGTTCAAAAAACGACTGACCCATACCCGTACTTGGACGGAACGTAAGTTCTGCCGAAAACATTGCCGATCTCTCTGAGAGTGTGCTGGCAAATTCAAGGACACTGACCAGGCCATAACCGTTGACGGCGAGCGCTGTAGGTCGACGATTAACAACTTCTTTTGGCCAAAATTGCTTCATCTGTATTTGTGCTTTTGACAGATCATCCCACGCTAGATATTCTATGCAAGCCACTTGAGGGCATGGCTCACATGGTTCTGATATGAGCTGGCCACCGGTATCGTGGTACTTGAGCCCTGTACACTTCAGTTTCATGCGAAATAGTCGGAGGTCACAGCGGTACTCAATAGAACCCATGTCATCGATCATATTCATCTCGAGTTATATTCATCTCAGAGTATTGAAAGCTTGGTATTTCGGAAGCCGTGGCGGCGTTTGGAATGATGCTACACTGAACTCGTAATTTCATCAATAATTCTTTTAAATTAATAATATATATCGATCAAATCACAAACACTTACTTTTTTCAATTTATATTAAAAGATAGGAAGCACTTAATGAAACACCCTTTATTTAAGAAAAACAAAAAAGAAATGATCTAGAAAATAAAACAACAACAAATGAGTTTCCAAATTGTGTCTAAATTCCTCCGTCATATTCATAAAAATAATATCGTGTTTTTTTTTCTATATTTTACGTTTTTAATTTTTTTCTATTTTAAATTTCATTTCAATTAATTTCTTTTTATTTAATTTTTCTGTTTGACTTAATTAATATGTATCCCATTTTCATCTTAATATTCTGAAAAGAACTTAAAAACTTCTATCTTGTTTGTTTATTTTTCTCACTAAATGATTTGTTGTCAGTCATTTTATTTAGTTGTTGTTGCTTTCAACTCTTAATAGACAGTTTATGTGTGTGAAACTGTCATTTAAAAGTTTAATGTTTACAATCTGTTCGTCGGCTCTTTTTTTCTCTCTCTTAAATGTCTGTCTATTGAAAATTGAATGACTGACTTTTCCACTGAATGACTGACTTTAATATTATTTTTGTTTTGGCCTTTTTTTGCCATAAAGTGTTGAGACGCCGCGCCGTTGCATTTCAAATACACATTCGCATACATAATAATCCATATCTTACAGATACTTTTTTCCTCTTCTTCTAAATGTTCTCTTTACTCTACATCATGGACGTGGTTTTGATAAATTCATGGTCATCAAGTTTGACGACTGTTGGCTAAACTTAAATTACAAAAAAAAATCAATAAACTGAGAAAACTACTTTAAAATAAATATAAATATTTACCCGTACAAAAAGTAAAAATATTATAGAAAAAACAACAACAGCAACAACAACAAAACACTGGTAACAACAATCTTTCAACGTTATAAGTGTCGATATCGTGACAGTTTTATTGAATAAATTTATTTGACAATTGCAAATAAGAAAAAAAAAAACAACACGGATTTCTGTAGAGGTTTTTGAACGGGGCATAAATTAAGTGGGGAAGGGGTGAACTATAATTCGCTTCTAACGGCTGCAAAATGTATATTTCAAATGAGCAACAATTAATTATTATAAATAAATAAATATTTTATGAAATATTTTATTAATAAATTTAAAATAAATCAATTTTTCTTTATCTTTCCCTGTGTCCAGGGTGTCTATGAAATAAATATTTTATGAAATATTTTATTAATAAATTTAAAATAAATCAATTTTTCTTTATCTTTCCCTGTGTCCAGGGTGTCTATGAAACTGTGATAATTGTAATAGACGACACCCATAAGCTCTAATGACGGTCTTTAAAGCCAACATGATCCATTCCATCGGTCAGATTCAGTTGGTTTATGCGACAGAGTCATGAAAAGGTAGACATTCCCAGAGAAGCTGCGGATGTCCCACACAAAATGGCATCAATAGAATTTTTTATAAAAAATATCGTTGATGTCTCACACACACTTTGTTTTATTCACATTTAAAAATAGGGAGCGCTTAAGGAAACACCCTTTATGTTCGTTTTTCTTTAATTAATTTTATTTTTATTTTCAAGCTTCATAAAGTGCAACCCCCTAATATTTTCTTGATGGCAGCAGTAATTGAGTCAAGTAGTTAAGAGAATGTTGTTGGTTTCATCCTACAACTGGACCTCGTCTAGGAGCTGCCCTGCAGTTAAAAACTTCCAGACGCCAGCGGGCATTTAAATGAAACAAAGTCAAGGAAATATTCATCGCAGATTATGTCTTGATCAGTTGCACGTGCTCACATACAAAAGTATTTGTGTGTGTTTTTTTTAATAATTATTTTTATAAAATTAATTAATAAAATTATTTGATCGCTTCCAACAAGCAGCTGTTTATGTATTTTGTTAATTTCTAATGCCTTTTTTATTACTGCCTTTGCTTTTTGCTAATTCTTTATGAAGTGCTTTTAGAATTCATATTATGAAACTAAAAAAAATTATAATAAATAAAATAACATGTTTAAATTCAGAAGTGATTCATCGCTGCTGCAACTTCCTACCGACTTTTTAGATTTTTCTTAATATTTTTTTTTTTTTTGCTTTTGCCAAATACTTGCAGATTGACGAATGTGTGTTTAATTTCTGTATTTCACAGATAAAAAGATACTTGTTCGAATAAGCGAGTGAGTGAGTGAGTGTATTCGTGAATGTTTGCTTTTGTATTTCATTTTTATTAGACTTTTAATTCAAAAACAAAATTCATTTAGATTTCTTTTAAAGTGGTTTTAAATACAACCACGCAGCGTTGAAATATTATTTTATTATTTCAAAATAAAAGTGTCATTGATTTTTTTCTCGTGTGTATTTGCAATTTTTTTTTTTTCATTTCAAATTAAAGCTGAAAACCTTAAACGGAAGTTGATTTTATAATTTTTTTTTTTTTTTGCTCTTTGTTGTTTATTCATGTTCTATACACAAACACGCACACACACACATACACATTCATATCGCTGTACTTAACTGTAAAGATATTGTTGCAGTAAAGAAAATATTAGCTGGCAATCAAACAGACAATTGGAGCCGTTTCGCTAATTTTTAGAAAATTTTATAATTGAATATGAAAAATTATGTTATTAATTTATATTATTAATTGATTTGATTATTTTAGCATCATTGTTTATATAATATGGAACGATTTTCGGATACGCCAGGTTTCGGTTTTGTTCAGTGTTCTTTTTCTTACACTGAGAGATGGCACAGATTTTTGGTTTCTCTCAATTAGACACTCTGAATGGTTAAGCACTTTAAAAATTATGGTTCTCATGCAAAAGCAAATTCCTACTTAAGTTTTAAAGTCCAAAAGCTTACAACAGGTTTACAAGCGATTATTAAACAGAATCACTCAAACTTTTATACATAAATAATTTTTGACTTAGAAATCTTTTTGTTAAGCATTAGAAACTTTACGAATTTTCAAATCGTGTTAAACCGTAAATTAATATTATCTTTCAGCAAAAAAAAAATTAAATTTTTTTTTAAATTATTAGCACAGAAAATATTTATCCGATGAAATGTTTAAAACTAAGCCCGATCATACTTTGAGTTCACGAGATATAATTTTTTTTATATATAAATTTCCACCTGTTATATATGGGTATTTCCGTTATCGCGGGTGCAACATTTAGACACCTGTTTTAGTTTACCCTAATCAAATAAAAAACATTTTTAATCAAGTTAGCCTTTAACAGACTACACTTTTATATGCCGACTTTAAATTATTTAACAAAAATTTGCATGTGACACTTTAAAAGCCAGGAGGAAGGTTCGAATTGCCATCGCGGGTGCAACAAATTTGGCCCAAAATTTCCACATCACAAGCAAAAAAGGCCTAAGTCTGTTAATGCTAATGCATTTCATATGGTATGGCTTAATATTTTGAAATGTATTACTTTTACCAATGACTGCCGTCATGATCCAAAATATATATATTTTGTAATGACAATTGATATGAAATCAAAAACTCAGTTTCCATACCTGCACAAACAAGTTTAATTAATTTTATTGCTGATTTATCTCAAACAACACAATTTAATACAAATAATACCAACAATTGAGGAAATAACTCATCTTCGGCTCACACACACACACACACACACGCACACGCTTTACTACAGCAATCAAATATCAAAAACATTTTGTTGCAACATCCCGGGCACCACACCAGCCAAGTTATCACAAGAAGCCAGATGATCTGGTCAATGAAAACATTTTAACATTTTGTAGACAAGAACTGCAGAACAACAACAAGAAAAATTAAAAAACGATACACAACTAGATAAAATATCTGTCCTACTAAGTGTCAGTATCCGGCATTAAAAATATTATTTCTTAAATTCTTTCTTTTCAGTTTTCTTGAAAATGGCAATCGGGTTTGATTTCAACACTCCTTCATTGAAATATGTAAATAAATAACGAAATAAACAAATAAACAAATAAATACACTCTTGGCCAACGAGAAGGAGCTAACGTACGTAAACGCTTGCAAATCATGCGGCATGGCTTGATGGCCGGCCAACTGCGGGGCTTCATTCTGCTGCTGCTGCTGCTGCTCTTCCTATTAATTTATTTATGATGTCTGCATGCTAAATTGTTAAACTGTTAATGTTCTCTACTCCTCGTACTCGTACTGGTTCTCGTATGGAAAGCATTAAAACTCCACACAACTCCCCGATCGTAATCTATCTGTCCAACGTAGCGCGTAAATGGAATTTTTATTCTGCTCAAACAGATACAAAACCAACATGCACACGCAGGCATGTAAAAAGAAATGAAGCAAGAAGATCTGGTGGCATCAGCATGAATAGATTAGCGAAGAATAAAAGAAATAAAATATGCAACACATACACTGTTCATGTTTAATTATCACACTATTATCATCAATTCTCTTCTTCTCTGTTGCTTCTACTGCTGCCTCATTTGATATTTTTTTTATGTCCAGTTTATCACTTTAGCAAGTGCATGGCGAGGCAGGAGGGGTGCAAGTGCACGAGTATGCAAATATTTTCTTAATTTTTATTTCATGTGTCATAAAGTATGTGAAAATTGAGGCAGCAATTGTTTTGCAGTTTCTCATTCTGCAACAATTCGCAACATTTTGCTCCAGTTGATCTTTTGCTCAGTTCAATTCATTTCTGCACGATGATGAAGCGATTTAATTGTAATAATGAAACTGCTGTTGTTGCAGATCACAGATAACGTATCTGTTGATGACGATGATGATGATGCTGATGATGGAAAACAAGAATGTTAACAACAAATGCCTGCTGCCGTTGCAAAACATGTTACATGATTGATTGAGTTCGATTTTGTTTAACAAGTTGCTAACACAGTTTATGTTTTACATAATTGGCCAAGTGGTAGGTACCAGGGTATTCAAGCGATTATTCTTTGTTCGATTAATCGAGTTGCTTATTTTTGATTAACATATAATTCAAATAATTTCTCGCGATTAAGCGATTAATCAACATTTTACAAACGATTATTCTTTGTTCGATTAATTGATTAATCGAATTGCCTGTTTTCGATTAACATATAATTCAAATAATTTCTGTCGGTTAAATGATTAGTTAGAATTTTTCAAATGATTAACCAATTAATTTTAGTTCCAATGGTGTAAAATTGTTTATTTTCGGTTGAAGAATAATTCGAATAATTTATAACGATTAGTAAAATTTTTTTCCAGCGATTAACCGATTAATTTTAGTTAATTAACTGTTCGAATAATTGAAAATTGATTATTTTCGGTTAAAGAATAATTCTAATATTTTCTGTCGACTAATCGATTAATCAAAATTTTTCAAACGATTGTTCATTGTTCGCTTAATCGATAAACCGATTCATTTTCAACGACTAACTGTTCGAATAATTTAAAATTGCTTAATTCGATTAGCATATAATTTGTATAATTTTTCTCGATTAATCAAAATTTTTCAAACGATTATTCTTTGTTTGTTTAATCGATTAACCGAATGATTTTGGACGATTAAAAGTTCGAATAATTTAAAATTGCTTATTTTCAATTAACAAATAGTTCGAATGATTGCTGCCGATTCATGGATTAATAAAAATTTTTCAAACGATTATTCTTTGTTCGATTAATCGATTGACTGAATAATTTTGGACGACTAAGTATTCGAAGAATTTAAGACTGCTTATTTTCGATTACGAAACAGTTCCAATAATTTCTGTCAATGAATGTTGATTATTCTATGTTCGATTAAGCGATTGACCGATTGAATTTGGTAGATTAAAAATTCGTATGATTTAAAATTGCTTATTTTCGATTAAGAAATAGCTCGAATAATTTTTCAAACGACTATTCTTTGTTCGATTAATCGATTAATTTGAATAATTTTTAATTACTTATCTTCGCTCAACAAATAATTCGAATAATTTCAGTCTTGCTTTGTTCGATTAACCGATCAACTGAATGTTCTTTGTTCGATTAACCGATTAACTGAATGGTTTTTTGGGCAATTAACCGTTGGAATAATTTAAAATTGCTTTTATTCGATAAAGAAGTAATGCGAATAATTTCTGATTTGTGAAGTTATTTTTTAAATCCTAATAAAGACTATATCAATATTATTCGATTAATCGAATAATACCAAATTATTCGATTGTTATAGGATTGAATTTTATCTCGAATAACTATTTGCGTGATTAATCGATTAATATAAGATTTAGATTCATTGAATACCCTATTAAATACTCACTCGTAATTAAAATAGTTCGAAGGAATCTTTTCAACTAATAACACCGTTTCCAACAAACAATTAAAAGTTTTTATAATCCTCTGCTATTGGAATTTTTACCTTCGCAACATAAAAAGTATTCGAGAATTGCCAGACGTTTCAAAGAAAGAGGCAGTTGTGAGAAAGCAAACTGCAATAACCACGTAAGTCTCAATATTAAATGGAATTTTTGTAGATTTATTGTGAAGTTTTTGGACTTTCCCTAGTTAAACTACAGCTTATGTAAAAATCTCTTTTCATTGTTGTTTAGTAAAAAACCTCTGACATCCGTCTCAGATTTATTTCGACTTAGAGAATAACACACAGCAACTTCAGGCAGTGCAGATACTACCTGCATATTGAATAGTTTAATTAATTTAAAAATGCTATTTTTGCTGCAAATGTAACGTTGAACTGAACAGGTTAGAGTTTTTAATAAAATTAAATTCGAATCAATTTCAGATAAAGATCGCACCATTAATTTTTACCATCTTTGATTTGAACACAAAATTGAACAAAATCGATATCAACGACATGAAAATCAATTACAAAGACGATCTTACCGATTGATCGCTATTAATTTCCTAATAATGACGATTTCACACCGCGTATCGTTGCCTCAAATCGAATTGAAATTAATTAGACAAAACATCTAGTTAATGTTTGTTTATAAGATATAACAAAAAAAATATATATAAAAAAACCACGAAAGTTTTCATCATAAATTATTTGCCCTGTTTAGTGAATACTCCAGGCCAGGGATGGAAAATTCGGTGCCATACTTATTTGTTAGCCAACAACAACAATAATTATAATCTCTGCTTAAATTTCTTAAACATCAGATGCCTTTTTCAAAATTAAAATACAAAAAAACAAGTTTCTTTAAATCAAATTTTTACTAAATTTTTTATGGAAATTAAATGTCATTTTAAAAATCTTCTAAAAATAAATCGCTGGTCTCTTGCGAAACAAAAGCTAAATCGTTAATAACGTCTAATTTAAATAATCTTCTGTGCTGTAGTACAGTTTCGAAAACGATCGTCTGTCTCGGTGTTACTAATGCAAGACTATTTGAACGGCTCAACATTTTAAAGCTTCTTTTTGTTTTTTTCTTTCTTTTGTTTTTGTTGGCTTAAACTTATTTCTGGGCTAAGGCTAAATAAGTAGTTTTTGGCTACAAATTTATTTGAATTAATTTTCGTTTTTCAGTGTTATTCGATTTATTTTATTTGTTTGTTCTTTATTCGAAGTTCGAACATTTAAAATGTTCCAAGCCGCGCACGTGCGTAGGTTGTCTAATGCGATTTTTATTGATCATAATGATGAAGAGCTTTAATTCACTTCAGATGATGACGATGATGATGACGATCAGCAGTGTTATTGTTGCATTGTCTGTTAGTATTTTATAACAAAAAAAAGTCTCTATGGATGCGTGTAATAAGTTTTTGGAGAAGAATTGTTGTTGATAGTTTGTTGACTGCAAGTTAGCTGACGAACTGGCTGGTTGTTCGGTTTTTAACCAGCCATTGGCCTGTTAGATCTGCTTTTATTTTTTATTTATTTATTGAACGCATCAAATTGTGTTTGATTATATTGTGGTGGCATCATTTATGTGACCATAAAATCATCATCATCATCATCATCATCATCATCATCATGATCATCATCATCATTATCAATATCCAGTATAATTTTCAACTGACGCGAGTTTGTGTTTGCTAGCGAATTCATGGCTGTTCGTTGGAAGTAAGTCTGTGTGTGTGTGCGTATTTTTTGTGATTCCCAAAATGTTTTATAGACAACCCCATTCGGGTCAACGACACTTGATAGATATACAAGACAGCGAAAAAAATTTTTTACTTAAGAAATTTTCTTCTGCAGACAAGTTACATCTCCGTATGAAATATTTTCTATCGGGGAATTTCAATAGAAAATATTTCATCGGAATATATTCCGAAAAATATTCCGAAATATTAACAACAATGATTACTGAATTTTCGCGAATCTATCATAACTTTTGTTATATAAAGTTTCTACAAACCCAAAGATGTGCCATTCGAATATAAAAATTATGAAAACAAAACATTTTCAAAATGCGAAAACCATATATAGGGTGTTTTCTATAGAGTGATACAAGTTTAAATCATAATAAAACATAGTAATATATTTTTGATATCAATGGAGCGGTCTTCATTGGATAGAAAATTTTATGACATTAATGTTTAAATATGATTTCGGCCATGTGGTCGCCACGCCTGGCGCGTACAAGGCGCAATCTGGAACACCAATTTTTACAAAAAGTAACACTCTGACCATCATCGTTGTTGAAGACATATGGGCCAATGACTCCGCCAGCTCATAAAGCGCACCAAACAGTAATTTTTGACAAAAGCTTGTGGAATCTCCTCACTCCATATGCGACAATTCTGTTTATTTGAACACCCATTCAACCCAAAATGGGCTTCATCGGAAAATAAAATTTTGAATGGACGAAGTGCACGATAAGTTTGACGAACGTTTTGATTAAAAATTTCCACAATTTGCACCCGTTGCTCTGGTGTAAGTCGATCCATAATAAAATGTCAAAGCAAACTAAACAAAAAGCAACTATCAGCTGTTAAATGGGTGGTCAAATAAAGCAGTGATGCCAAGTCGAAGTTGTATCACTCTATAAAAAACACCCTATATATTAAAGATTCCGTCTCTGATACAACTAATACTCGTGATAGTTTATAGATAGATATAATAAATAATTATATATAATCAAACATATCGTTGCTTGAAATGCAAAAGAAATTGTGCAAGATTTTGACAATTTCGCAGGAGATGGAAAAAAAATATTCAATAGCAAAATATTGAGGTATTTTTTCAAAATCTTTCGGCATAAAAAATAAATAAAACAGTTCTTATTCATTCGTGCAAACTGAATTTTCTTCAAAATTGATTAATAACAAAAAAAAACATCTAAGAAATAAAGCCAAGTTTCCATATAAAAGCCCCGACCATCCAGAAATATTGAGACTAAAAAGGGGACCCGTGTTAAGTGCCCCATCATTAAATACAAATAAGTCTGCGTTTAGACAGGGAAACAATAAGTTTGATAACGAATTTCGGGCGAGGAGGAGAATATATTTTTTGTGTTCGGTACTCGGCGACACGGTTTCCTGACACATTCTTCGAAAAAATTTACTTTGATTTTTGAAGAATAATGAGAGAATGTTGCCGTGTGAACGCGAATGAAATATCGATAGAGAATTCCAATATTTTTCTTAGAAATGTTTCCTTGTGTAAAAACAGAATAATTAACTTTGAGCCACAGTCCAAAAGAAAAAAAGTTTGGGCACAATTTCTCTTCAGTTTGAAGCGGAAAGTGTGGTACGCGCACACACACAAGCACACACAAACACACACACACACACAAGCACACATATGCACATCACCTTCAGTAGTGTCTTTTGTTTTAGTTGATGCGTTTAAATATTTTGCAATCGTTTTCATTAAGAATTCAATAATATATTTTCTTGTTGTTATTGCTGTAGTTGTTGCTGTTATTGTTGTTGTCGCTGTTACGACTTCACTGCCGCTGTAATTGTAGTTTATTTCTGCTTATTTGTGCTGGTATTGTGTGTAAAATTAGCCAAAATCAAAAACGCCTTAAAAATCAATACGAACGAAAAATCGTCGAACATTTAATTTTTTATATGGTCATCTTGTTAAAGTTTTCTTCTTCTTCGTTGCTCGTATTGATTGAATTCGGAATTAATTTTAATATTTAAGCATTTCCTCATATTTTAGGCGATTGTTGTTGCCCCAGACATGATCGTTGCTGGTTGTGGTCTTTAATTGTATTTTTAAGCAAAAGAAATAATAATATTAAAAAATTAAATGAAGAAATCGATTATTTGCAATAAGATTTTGTTAAAGCAAAAGCTTGTTAATAAAACAGCAATTGGCTGTGACAAAGTTTGCAAACAAGTCAATGATGAGGCCATAAAATATTCTTGCGAATGGGTCATAAAATCTGGATAATTTCTAAACGATTTCCAAATGGAATGAATTGTCATTGAAGGAAGTTGGTTTTTTATTGTTAATCGAAATTCGAGCACTTGACTTTCGATTACATTTGACATAAATCTTTATTCTAGACTTGCAATTAAGCGATTTAGGAACCGAGTTAAGTCTGCTGGTATCTCTTGACAAACGCTGTTTTTAAGTTCCCGTTAGGAAAATTTGACATTCTTTGAAAACCCGTAAGTTATTGCTTTTAGCCCGTTTTGCAAAAAATGAGTTCCCATCAGGGGCCAAATTACCGCATTCGATATCGATCGAAATTTCAATACAGTTTTAATACAAATTTCGATCGATATCGAGTGCCGTAATTTGCCCCCAGGTCTCAATGTTTTAGTCTTTAAGAATCTTCCCTGACAAATTCTTAGAGCCGTGATTATGTCTGTTTGTGTGTGCATGTGTGCTTGTGTGTGCGCAATTTAAAGTAGGTGACCCGCTTATAACTTTTGAACGGCTGAGCCAAATCAAACCAAACTGATGGCGTTCCAGAGACTCTTCATCTGTGAATTTAGACCGCTACGGATTGGCAGCTTTCAAAATATTTCAAAACAAAAATTTAGAGAAGTGGCATTTTTTTAAAGTTTTTTTTCCATTTTAGAATAACTTTGAAGTGACTGCAACGATGTATTCCACAAACCTCTTGGTAAAAATCGGTTAATTCGTTCGTGATATATCGCAATCGAAAACATTCGAAACAAGTGATTTTAAGAGGCCGAAATTATATATCTGTTCCCAATTCCTTATTTGAAAACTAAAATAATAGTGTTGTTGCTAGAAGAGCTCAAATCGTTACGATGGCTTTGCCCTTAAAATTTACTAGGAAGATACAGGGCTGGATTTTAGGGGCGAACTTTCTGCATATTTTTTTTCACTTTTATAACACAAACTTGAAAAACTTCTTACATTGTGCTCATCTACATAAAAGTATCTTTCGAGGAATATATCCTTTCGCAATATTTTCGAACGATAAGGTAACTTTTGTGGTAGTAAAAACTGTACCACAAAATATGTCTAACGTGTTGGTATATAAAATTCCCAGAAATAAGAGAAAAGAGAACATTTTAAATTAGAAAGCGCTTAATAAAAGATCCCAAACTATTTCAAAGTTTTATTATTTTATAAAATAATTTCCATACTTAGAAATGAAATGTGTTACTCCTCGCAATAATACCAGCAACTGGATTTTGTTTTATAGCACCTGACAAGTGGCCATAGATATAAATTAGAAATGAAAAATTTCTTGAAAAAGAAATGCAAAAGTACAGCCACAGAAATACGTACCAAAAACTGAAATACGCGCCACAGACTTGGAAATATGACGGCGTGGAGTGGCTTCAGTGTTTTATAAATTAGAAAATTTTTTATTATAACGCATATAAAAATTAGGAAATTATGCCATAAAATAATAATAAAACAGATATAATTGAGACATAAAATGTGTTTCAAAAGAATTTCGTTTGATCATTTTAAATAATTTAAAATAGATTTAACGTCCGAATTAATTTTAATGAATACGATTAATTTTAAATTTTTATGTTTTCTTTTATTACAAATTAAGATAAAAGAAAAGGGATACCTTTCAACTGGGAATATGATGATGGTTTTGTAGTAACTATTCAAATTTTATTGGAATAAAAATCTAAAGAATAAAATAAACGTTGGAAAGAAAACCTTTTGAAAGTTATCAACAGAGCCAACATGAAGTTACTCGTATCAATACATAATTATGTTTAGCAAAAGTCATCATGCCCCTGCCCCTTATCACCTCTGTCGCAGAGAATTTAACTCAACATATGGAAAAGATAATTCTTTTCTCATTTTCTTTTTACGATATTAATAAAACTCAATTAAATCAAATGAAATAGCACTCAAACACAATGTGTGTAAGTGTGTACGTGTGCGTGTGTGCTGTAATAAAAATTTCACTTTTATATTTTTGAAAAGAAGCAGAATCCCATAAAATTTTGGAAATAAAACTTAACAAGAGAATCCGCCCGTATAATTGAAAATTTAAGCTGCAGACATCCCGACATCCCCACCATGTAAATGAACCGACGCCAGCCAGCATTGAAATTGAAAAGAAAAAGAGATTCTCCCATGAGTTTTTCTCTTCCTTTTTTTTTGGAAATTTAACTCTGTTTGCATGTGTGTGTCAAGCAAGAAATTATATGCACTTAATAAAGATTTCCGTATTCTTTTAATTTCTATAGATACACACACACACACACACGCACATAATTAAATTAACAATCTGCCAATTATTAAGACACCAAATATTTATTTCAACACACGAAATTTAATTTTAATTTTGGAAATTTTAATTGACAGTTACAATGAGAAGTTTATGGCCATAAAAATAAAAGACTCTGCTTTTCTTGTGTTTCAATATTTGGAAAACAAAACTTTTCTTATCCGATATGATGTCTGCTTTTGGAAAATTCCAAAGATTTTTCCATTTTAGAAGGGGAGTGATATTTTTGTGCTGGATCTGAAGCACTTAAAATGCGTTATTGTGGAATGCCAGAGACACGTGCTGCCTGCCTATTTTATTTCTTTCAAATCCAAAACACACAAATTTTATTAATTTAAAAGGCCTGCAGCTAAATCTTAATGATGATGATGATGATGAATTTGCAGATGCTTTGGCTGGATGACGAACATGTTGGCGGTGATGATGGTTGGATGGTTGCATCAAAAAGGCTTTCGGATTTATTGAGATTTTGTGATGTTTCTTGTTGACACTAATACCCCGCTCGCTGCCATGAGCGCGGCTGCTACTGTTCACTTTATTCAGTTTATTCAAAATTTATTTCTTATTTCAAAAAAGCTGAAGCCGGTTTAGTTTAGTTTTGTTTGATTGTCTTTTCAGAAAGTTGTGGATGGGACTATGATTATCATTCACGATGTATTTGATTACACAATTTGTTTGTGTAATTTTCTTCTTTTTTTAAGCCACCTGACTTCCCAATTACAATTGCTGCCACAACGTCTTTGGGCAATTAGTTTACACACAATTTGTATGAAACAAAAAGTTAAGCAAAAAACGGGATTTTTTTAAATCTCCGAGGATCGTTGCTATTTAATTATGTGTGATCAGAATTACTTTGCAATGCTATAGAATTTTAGGTTGGCTGCACTAATGAATATTTTCGGATAGATAAAATTTGAACAGCTGTTGCTTCATCATGAGCAACAACTGCGAATTGTGAGAATATCACAAGAGGATTCTTATTTTTTGGTCCAATTGGGCTGGACTTTAAATGTTACTAAGGCCACAATTGACTATCCTGCAGAAACAAAAATGATGATGTTGTAGACTAAAAATGTAGGGAAGAAACAGACTTTTAGGCACGTCGTGAGATTTGGAAAAAATTTTATAAAACATAATTTCCATGCGATCTATTTAGTATTTCGAAATCCCCCACTGTGCAACGTTCTTTAGCGTTTTCTTTTTTATATTTTTTCAGTGCTCTCCAGCAACTTTAATCCAAAGCAGCAGCTGTCCAAATTCCATCTATACATGCAACAATGCAGCCAACTTAAAGTTTTACAACAATAACAACTCAGCTGATTATTTAAATGCGTTTCAAAGTGATTATTTTTTTTCAGTGCATTTTCATAATACACAACATCGTTTCAAATTAAAATCTGTGTGGCATTTAGAGTTGTTTGAAAAAAAATTCTTGAAATTAAAAATACATAAAAATATAATAAATACTTCAATTAACAAACGATTATCTTTTCCGACTACTTTAATTAGACTAGAATTTATGAATAAATTCTGACCACAATTTCTTTCTATTTAAACGTTTTTTGTATGAATAATTTTTTATAAAACTGCTGGTGGTGGAGAGCAGAATACAACTTAAGCTGGTAATTTTTGCACTTAAATAGTTAATAAATAAAAAATAAATAATTTACACCAACGCATTTATAAATAAAATAAATGTTATTCATTTAAGGCAAAATTATCATGCTAACAAAACCACAAACACTTTTTTTTTGTAAAAGTCAATCATTTAAATTATCAATAAATGCCAGTGAAGAAATATATATTTTTTTGACGCCATATCAAATAAAACTATTTATGATTTTTTTAATTTTTTAATTGCATGACAAACATCGACCAACGGAAACCCAATTATTTCGAGCTTAAATTTCTTATTTATAAAATTTCAAATATTTACAACAACCAAAGCTGCCAGAACAACAATTAATATAATTATTTGATATGTTATTATCACCAATTTTATAACATGATTTACTTATTTCGTTCCAGCCAAAACATTAAGACTAAAACTGTGCAACGTTCCATGCCCAGTTAAGTAATTTTAATTTTCTATTACAGCTTTGGAGCTTTTGATCAGCGATTATTACAAGTAAAACTTTTTAAAAAGTTACTAAAGGGGGGCTTTACAACTTGAAAATATGTTTATTTTAATGAAAATATAAAAATTAAAATTAATTTATTTTAAATTGCGTCATAACGCGAAGGTCAAGTACAACTTTATAACAATTAAAAAATTGTTGCTGATGTATGAAAAATTAACAAGAATTTTTAAAATATTTTAATTTACTGGTGGTGTTCTTCCCCATGGTGAAATTATAGACAAGTTGGAAAGGCAAAACAGACAAAATTCCACAACGAGCACTTGTTCCACACAAAACCATGACATCAATGTAACCAAGCATTTGTCAGCTGGTGTAGCGATGCCACCTTATGCTTATTTCACCATGGTTTTTCCCACATTAATAATTTTGTAAAAATGATAACAAAACCACAATTTTAATTTGGATCTTTTATAGGTTTCAAAATCACTTGGCTAGAAAGTTTTTTAGAAAAAAAATATTATTTGTAAATTCTTTGATTAACTAAATTTTTATAAGTTTAAAACCTTGCAGATATTGGATTTTTGCAAAAAATTTAAACTTTTGTTTAAAATTTTGTAGGCCCAAATATTCCCTTTAAAATGACATAAGAATCATTTTTATATTCCACATGTTTTTAAAGATATAGAAAAAATAAGCCGAGCAAATTTGACAAATTCTGCGCAATTATGATATTTTGAATGTGAAAAAATTTTGGGCAGACAAATATTTCTTAAAATTTTTTTCTGCGGTAGAAAAATACTAAATATACCGAATTTCATCGAAATCGAAAGGGGTTTGCATATTTGACATGTCATTGCCCATCTGTCTACAATAACAACTTAAGGTCATACTGTAGTTGATGTTCCTCCCAATAGCCTGGTCCGAAGACCCATTAACGAGAAGACACAAAATTTTTTAATAATTCAGTTTTTAAAATTTCAAAATTTTGCAGATATTACATTTTTCCAAAAAATAAAAACTTTCACTTAAAATTTTTAAGCCCCAAATATTTCGTTTAAAATGACATAAGAGTCGTTTTTGTGTTTGAGATGGTTTTGAAGATATTTTTCTATGCTGGAGATATATTTTTAGTACGACGCAGAAACTGCGCATGCGGAAATGTAGGGTGTTTTTTATAGAGTCATACAACTTTGAGTTGGCATCACTGCTCTATTTGACCACCCATTTAACAGCTGATAGTTGCCTTTTGTTTAATTTACTTTGACATTTCATTATGGATCGACTTACACCAGAGCAACGCGTGCAAATTGTGTAAATTTTCAATCAAAATAATGGTTCTGTTCGTCAAACTTATCGTGCAGTTCGTCCATTCAAAATTTTATTTTCCGATGAAGCCCATTTTTTGGTTGACTGGGTACGTAAATAAACAGAATTGTCGCATTTGGAGTGAGGAGAATCCACAAGCTTTTGTCGCTTTAGCAGCACCCGATTCTCAAATTTCCGCTGGCTTCCCCCGAAAGCATAAGAATACTTTGAAAAATTTTATTATCATATTGAAATTAATTGAAGCAAATTCAATTAATTAATGGCTATTGCCAATTAACTTTATTATTGACTATTTTCTGCTTCTAATTCAAATTCAATTATTTATTTATTATGAGCATAAAAATTCTTTAAACTGTTGAATAATTTAACATAAAATTAAGCAGAGATCATAAAACTTACAGCGAGAAAGTTTAAAAATCTTAAATTGTCTCCGAATACAGACTTATTTGTCATACTTAAAAAAAAACTTAACAAATAAACGAAATTACCATTCGCTTTATATTTACAAGCAAAATATATAAAAATAAACCAAAAACAAACTTGGAGAAAGAATGTCAATAGAAGAAGAAGAAGAAGACAAACCCATATTTTTAGAGTTCGTGCCAAGTAAGAAAGACAAACAGACCGACAGACGGACGGACGGACAGACGTGCGGGCAGTTTAGTTGCTGAGTCAGTTAGCCAGAAGTCTAATAGTAAGTGAGAAACTAATTCTACTTTGAAGTATCTGTGAATGTGTGTGAGTGTGTGTGTGTGTTTGTTTGTTTTTAAACAATTGGCAGTAAATTAACGGCTTTTTAGTTAGTCGCAGTTATAGAATATGATGTCACCCATAAAATAAATAAGAAGTAAAAAATAGTGCGGAATTTACTAGACGCCATTTGGCCAAGTTTTAACTTTAAAGTCTTCGCCACAGACAGTCTTTTTTAATTTTAGTTCTCTTTAACCCGCTCTCTGCCAACTGACTTATAAAAGCATCTGCCCACTTTTTAATGAATTTAACAATTTCCAAATAAAGGAAATTTTTTGGCGACCGCTTTTATTGTTAAAAAACATATTTCATCGTAGATAAATAAATAATATAGTTTTATTACAATAATTTTTTTTTATTTTCAATTTACATTTTCATATCCCATATTTTGTGGTACACTTTTAGGTATGATATCGTCCACCGTTATTAACAAATCATATATGGTTGGAAAGGTATTTGTCCATAGATATACACAATATGAGTTCTCGTCACAAGAAATGGTAACAAGACATTTTAAATTTACTTACAAAGTAACACAATCTTTTCACTGCAAACACGTTTATTTAAACGTTGCTTTACAATTTTCGTTATACGATGGTGGACAGAAAATGAGTGTTTCATGCTTGAAGAAGAAAAAAGGCATATGCTATTTTTATTAATTATATGCCGTGTGAACTCCAGCTGCCCAAACACTTTGCTCGTGAATGGGTTAAGAGAGATTAATTTAGTATCTTAAATACAAAACATCTCATTGTCGAAATGACCTTTAAAGTTTCGAATTAATTACATAACTTTTAGGCAAAACATTTCAACTACCGAATTAAAATACGCACAATAAAACCACAAACTTAATGCAAACAACGGGGGGGAATTTAATAGGATTAAAATTTATTTTGATTAGTGACGTGATCGTGAGCACCATTTCAATCAGTGTCATTTGTGCGAAGCAAAAAAGTATTTCACGTCAGATAATTTTTATGTTCTCCACAATCATGGCGTTATTAGATCACGTGAGTTTTGCACTGGAACAAGCCTCATCGTTTATTTTATTTATTTCAAAAATACATTTTCAAAAATTGTATCTGAAAATCAACGGATGAGTTGGGATTAGCTGCGATAAAATTCGGGCTTTAAATAACAACAATTAAATATTTTTCTGCAAACAGACATGTCGATGTCTTAATTAATATTATAAAAAAATAAAACCGTTTTATTTGAAATTCTTAAGAATTATATTGAAGTCTACTGATGGTTGGGTGTAAGAATGAATGAAGTTAAGGTAAATGGACTTATAAAACGCAATAATTAGATTAATTTTTTTAATTTTTTAAAATTTTTTGTTTAATTTGTTTAATTTGTTTAATCATATAATTTATTTATTTATATAAAAATAAATAGTAAAAAATGTTAGTGAATTACAAATATATATATAAGATTTTATTAACTAAATGTAGCATAAACGTTTAGAACATGACTAAACTTTATGGGCGTGGCAGTGGAGAAAATAAGAATTTCTCCAGATTTTTGTTTCTTTTTAAAAAAATTATTTATTTTGTTGGAATTAATTTTATTTTTTATATAAAGAGTTCCAAAAGCACAAAGACGTACCTTTTGGGCTCTTCACTCAATCATTCCATTCAATCACTAACGTGACCAGCAGCCATTCTTTGCTTGAAAAGCGTATAAAAATAAGTGTCATTATTTGCCAAATAGTTTGTGACGAAAAAAAACTAAATTTTAGGTTGATTATTAAAATCAAGTTCAATAATTACGAAACTTAATTAACATGAAAAAACCATAATGCCACTTTTGGCCGCTGTTTTTTTTCAGTGTTAATTTTTTATAAATTTCTGTCACAGAAATTATCGAATTATTTAATAAAGTTTTCATATCCCAAATATGATTAAGTGCTTCATTAAGACACCAATGAAACAGAGTGTTTGCTAACAAATTTAATGCCCATCATAAAATTTATTACTGCAATAACAACAATAATAGATTTCACTATGGGAAGTGTTGCGTCGTAAAATATGTTACCAACTAATTAAATAAGTTGCTGCAGTGTTTACACCCTGGGCCGAGTATCTTAAAAAATATTGGCTGCAATTATTATTCAGCGCAACACTCAAGAGGTGAAAAAACTACAAAAGCGGTGTGACAAACAAGACGGAAATATATCGCTCATTTGCTGCAATACTGTCATAACTCAATATATACATTTTCAGAGTTAGTGATGCCCATTTGATCTACATGTCGTTCTTGTTATTGAGTAAAAACTTCACTGAAATATCTCATACACATGAGTTCCGAGAAAACATAATGATTTTGAAACTTCAAAATCGTTTTATGCAAAACAAGTTTTTTTTTGGAGTTATGAAGCTATTGAAGTAAACGTGGCTGCTTGGAGAAAAATCAAATCCTTAAAAATTCTTTTCAAATTTGTTATGTTGAAGGTTTTAAATTCATTAATTAATAATATTTAAATTAATTAATTAATTAATATTATTTAAATAAATTAATTAATATTATTTTAATTATTTAATTAATATTATTTTAATTAATTAATTAATATCATTTAAATTAATTAATTAATTGATATTATTTAAATTAATTAATTAATATTAATTAAATCAATTAATATTAATTTAATTAATTGATATTAATTTAATTAGTTAATTAATATTATTTAAATAAATTAATTAATTAATATTGTTTTAATTAATTAATTAATTAATATTATTCTGATTAATTAATTAATATCATTTAAATTAATTAATTAATTAATATTATTTCAATTAATTAATTAATTAATATTATTTAAATTAATTAATTAATATTATTTAAATCAATTAATATTAATTAAATTAATTAATTAATATTATTATTTTTTTTAATATGTATTAAATTCTTGCGATAAAGAAAGAAACGGTACTAACAATTTATATTCAAACGGTTCTAATCCTAAATGATGGAGAGGGTATTTTTTAAATGGCTGAAAACTTCCGAAGTCAACAAAAAATGTCCTGTTATTTGTTAGCAATCAAACTAATTAAATATAAAACAATTAAGAACTATTTAACATTCTGCCCACATTCTCAACACTTTCTCATAAAAATAATTAATAATTTAAACAAACACGCTTAATTAATCATCGAAAGGCAGTAAAAATTTCAATATTTGAATTTTCGACACGTACCGTAAATATTTAATATTTAAAAATCTGTTGGTTCTTGCCATCCTCAAGAAATAAATTCGATTTTTCAAATTAAAAAAACAAAAGAAAGAAAAACGTAAATCATGGTGGCGCGAAGCATTTGCACAATACGAGTGAGTTATTTTGCTATTCAAAAACTTAAACACAAAAATCGTTTAACAATTTTGTTAAATATTTCACAAATTATTCACCTCCCCGCTGCTTTTGTTCAGTGTAGTGGAACAGTCAAGTGTGAGAAATCACACTTGATTCACACATTTTTCAGACAAGACCAAATGATGCCTCTGAAATAGTTTCATCTTTTTTTAATTTTTTTAAAAGGCGTGAAGATTTTTTTGTTTTTGTTGTCGTCGTATAAAAATAAAACGTTTTTGTTAGAAAGCACGTTTAAGTGAAATCAGTGAGTGTATGGATGATTAAAGAATTCATATGCCCGTTATTGGAATGCCTGTTAAACTAACAGGGTGGTTCTTAAGTAGAGAAATTGCAACTTTTATTCTATTTTAATAGATTTAATTATTTATTTTACAAAGAATATTCTGAATTACTCAATTTGGCATGGTGGAATGGGTATTTCCACAGTGTTACCAGAATGTGTTGGGCAAGTTTCTTATTTTTAAAAATAATAGAAAACTTTACATGAAAAATTTTGGAATACAATACATTTCAAAATTAATTTAAATATTATAATTATGTGGGTAACACTTTACCATATAATATATAAAAAAAATATTTGTTTTCTAATTAATTAACATGAGACAATTGCTTATGAGAATCGAAAAATTATTATTATTATTTTTTTTTCTAGCTCTAAAATTATATTTTTTAAAAATCCGAAACGGCAACACTTCAGCACCCCAAAACTCGACAAATAAACGTCAAAAGCTATAAAAGTTCAAAGGCAACTATTATGTAAATAAGCGCCTAAATTAAGAAGCGTTACTTTTACAACATAATGCTAAATATATTCGAAAAACATGCCCTACGAAGTAGTTAAAGTTTTGAGATCTATTGAATACACAAAGAGAAATAAAATTACAACATTTGCAATGCATTGCAAATATTTGCAACACCTTGCAAAATATTTGCAACTCATTGAAAACTCTAAAAATAGTTCAAAAAGCAGTTTATAGATCTATTAAAGGGAATTGTAAAATTTACAACACATTGCAAATTTTGCAACCTATTGCAAATTACATTTTTGTACTAAAAATATGAATTAAACTTAAAAAATTGCCAAACAGCTCGCATATAAATTAAAAAACAGTCTATTGTAAAAAATTTGATTGCAAATTAAGCTCATTTTTGCAGCAGGTACTTCGTTTCTTCTTTCTATCTTTAAAAAAAATTTCTATATTCAGCCTTCAGAGTCATAAGTCCTAAAAAAGCTGAGTAAAATACGTTTAAAGATTGGCTTTTCCCTTGAACACTCTGTAGTCTAGAGCTTAGCGTTGCTTCAATCTAGAGATCAATCTAGAATCTGACGTTAATTCAAACGTATTAAAAATATAATAAAAAAACACGTAACTTAAACCGTTTGATAAATAAATTTACAAGTCTTTTAATTATCACAAGTTTCCTTCGTAAGCAAAAGATTCGAGTGCGTTTATGTCATTTTTCCAGTCAATCACACATTTAACAATCGTAACATATGACACGACGACATTCAATGAACGTCATAAAATTGTTGACATGCGATCACAAAACTCTTGACAACAATAACAACATCGCATTCAACTAAAAAGAAATATGTAACAATTGTTGTAATCAATTTCACACACACGAATGAACGTAAAAGAATCTTTTACGAACAGCAGCAGTTTATCAGAAATACATTTTGCAGTGTTTCCAGCACAAGACCGACTATAAAAAATGGGATAAAAATAAAATTTAAGGGTCATCCCCGCAAACATTTTTATTGTGGAAGTCGCTAAAAATATTTACTACTTCGGCACTTCAACTGCCAAATCACAAAAAAAGACTTAATCGAAATCGGTTCAGCTGCGATTAAGCACACAATCCAACATTTCAAATTTACAGTTCCAGTCTTTTTTGGTAGTACGTGGAGTCAAATTTCAGTCAGGAAAAACTACGACGTGCTGGTAACATCCGGGTAATGCCAAAAAGGCTCAATAAGTGCATGTTAGTGCCTATAAAAGTACCAAAAGTTTTTGTGCTCTTCAAATTAAGCAACAACAAAATTTCCTCCAACTAATAAGAGATTAAAACAACAACTAAATTTCCTCTTACTGATAAGAGATTAAAACAACAACAACAATCCTTCTAGCAATTGAGAGAGATTTAAAAAAAATTCTCTTCCAATACCTCAACAGTTTGGGAAAGATTTCAAAGAGTTTGACGCGGTGGTTTGTTGGGTTACCATCCACACACAAGCACTGCATGTGCGCATATAACAAGTGCAGATGTATGTGTGTGCTGAAAGTCACCACCACCACCAGCACTGAAATAAAAGAGATTGCAAATTGTAGTTGACTTCCACCTGATAATGCGAAAGTGTAATTTGCTGCTCCATGCGACTATATTTTTTTATGAATGCGCTGCGGCTGACGCATTTACAGGGATTTAGGAGGCGCCTCAAAAGCAACCACAATCCCATTACAAAACACTGGAATAATCACCCGCCACCATCATCATTATCCAAGTGCGAATTAGAAATTTATTTATTGAATTTATTCGTTTTTATGGCTGTTTCTGATGTTCAGTGTGTGCGTGTAATTCAGGAAGTGTTTCTTTGAAAGGATTAAAAGGTTTGTTCTAGTGATAACATTATTCTTTTGCAAGGGATTACAACAACAACAACAAAAACAGACTTGTAAATAGTATGTCTCCGTATTTGCATTTATTTTTTTTAAGAAGATTAGAGATAAATGCAAAATGTATAAAAACTGTTAAAAAAAAGTAAAAAGTACTACTTTGCAATACACAGTGCGATATGAGGGGTATTTTGCTTTATTGAAAACACTTTTTATAAAAGGACTCTTATTTATTCTGAAAATCGGCTGTTTTTATTAATCGTGTTTGTCTTTCGGATAAGATTTTTGGAAGCTAATTTTTTTTGAGGGAACATTATATAATAGTGTAAAATTTTTTAGAAGGTACTTCTTTTATAGAAATTCTTTTTTAAAAAGGGGAGATTTTTTTTATACAAAAAAATTTTTTACAACAAGATTTTGTCATAAGATGTTTTGTCGCAACGAGTTCTTTGAATAGCAGGTATCATGAAAGTACCAAACCAAACGTACTTTCTAGAAAAGGTACCTTTTAAATATATTCTTCTTTTTACATAACAAATAAATTTTATGAAAGATACATTTTATAAAGGGTACTTTTTGTAAAAGGAACTATTTATAAAAATTATTTTTCTGGTACCTTCTTTGATAAAAAGTAAGATATGGTTTATAAAAGGTACTTACAAGTGAAGGTACATTTTATAATAAGTACTTATAATCAATTATGTATACTTTTTATTGAGACCACACTTCGCAAATAACATTTTTTAAAGAAGATATTTTTTTATAAAATGCACTTTTAGAAAAAAGTACTTTTCATTAAATGTTTGTTTTTTACATAAAGTACTTTATTATTAGAAATACTTTTACAATAGGTACATTATATAAAAGGCACTCTTTTAAAAGGCCCTTATTACTAAAAGTACTTTTTCTCATTAGGCACTTTTTTGTAAAAGGCTCTTTTTTCTGTATACTATTTTTTTATGTAAAGTATATTTCAGAACACTTTTTTAGACATTTTTATGAAAAGTATTTTTTTATGAAACTTATTACAGAATATAATTTTTCATATAAAGTAAAATTTTATAAAAAGTTAGCTTTTCGAAACAGGTACTTTTTTATAAAATGTACTTTTTCATACAAAGCACTTTGTTATAAAAAGTTTTTTTTATATATTTTACTTTTTTATATGAGGTATTTTTTAAAGTACTTATTTATACAGGTAGTTTTTAAGAAAGGTACATTTTTTGAAACTTACTTTTTGTAGAAGGGAATTTTTTATAAAAGGTACGTCTTTATAAAAGTCACTTCTTTACAAAATGTACAGCTTTATACAATCTTCTTTTTAATAGAATGCATATTTTTATAAAAAGAACAAATTTATAACAGGTACTTTTTTATAGCACATAACTTTTTGTAAAAAGCACTTTTTATAATAAGTACTTTTTTATAAAAGTTCTTTTTATATAATTTTTTATATAAGGTATTTCTCTTGTTACTTCTCTATAGAAGTTACTTATACATAAAAGGTGCCTTTTTGTAAGTGGTACTTTTTCATAAAAGATACCATTTTATAAAAGGCACTTTTTTATATCAGGTACTTTATTATAAAAGGTACTTTATTATAAAAGGATATTTTTTATAAAATATACTTTTTTATAAAAGGTACTATTTTATAAAAGGCACTTTTTCATATAAGGTACTTTATTATGAAAGGTACTTTATTATAAAAGTTTATTTTTTTTATATAAGGCACTTTTTATAAAAATGTCTTCTTTATAAAAGGTACTTCTCTAAAAAAAGTACTTTTTTATGAAAAGTACTATTTTTCCAATAACATTAATAATCAAATTTTATTAATATTAAACTTATTAACATACCACTACGATAAATTTTAAGTGTTTTTACCTGAAATGAAAAGAAAAGCGACATTAATTATATAAAACAAGATAAAAAAACTTAAGCAGTTAATTAAAAAAATAATCACATTAAATAAACTAACAAATAATTAACCAGAGTTGTGACATATTTACGAAGCTTTGTGGCATAATTAATTTATTTAGCACAATAAATCAAAAGCATAATAATATCATAAAATAACATTTAAAAAACAGTTTTGATCCTATTATAATTAATATTGACGTCAAATTAATACACGCATACAAACAGCACAATCACGCTTCTCTTAATACAGGAATAATTTAGCTGTTGCGTTTTTCTATTGCTTTCAATTAGAAATGGCAGCAGTATTTTAATTGGAAAAATTAATTTAATAAAAGTTACGATTATAAATATTTATTTGAAAATCATGTGACTGCAATTTTTTAGAAAAGAAATATATATCTATGAAAAACTTTTAAATGTTTTCTAGAAAAGATATAATTTTAATTTGGCTGTCTGGTCGTTAATTATTCTTATAAGTTCGTGTTCAAAGTCCTCTGCCTCCATTTAATGAAGGTATTAAAAATATTTAAAAACATGATATTTAATGATCTTGAAATTTTGATCAAATATTATATCATGAGTTTTGCAATACTTTCGGGCTTAAAATCACGTTGGATTACAAAAGAATCAAACAAAAGGTTTCACTGAAATCGCCCTTTTCAAGTCATTTTCTTATATAACAAATTCTCCTGCAGGGGCCAACATAATGAGCGTTGTAAAAATATACGACCATTGTAATTATGCCCGATCACATTCTGCATTTGTGTGATATTTTCAGAAACTGAACTTTAATTTACTTTCACCATAACGAAGTCAGTGAGGCCTTGCCTGAAGCCATCATTTAAATAAAAAATAAATTTCAAAATATTTTAACGTCTTTAGAAAATCCATTAAACAAATAGATTTCGTAGCATTTATTTGGAACACATTTTTATTTTTCGAAAGCAGCAAAAAAGTTAGATCATCATTTTCCCATTTCAGTTAACTGCTAACAACTCTGCACTTCCACGCAACAAAAGCAACAAATTGGAAAATATTTTCAAAATTGTTTTCAAATAAATTTACAACGAAAACCACACGTTTAACATAATTAAATTGTAAATAATTATTGTATAACTTTGAAATGAAATTGATAGAGATTAATTGAATTGAATTTTTGTATTCTCTTCACTAAAGAGGCGCTTAATTAATTAAAGCGTTTAAATGTGCGTAAATAAAACTACATGAGCACTAATTAATTGGCTTCCAGCCACACACACACACACACAACCAACCGGCTGTGAAATGCGAGGAAATAAAACAATTTAACAATTTTCGTTTCTTCATTTCATAGAAACGAATGATGGCAAAAAAGGAATTAGATAATAAATTATATGATAACAACGAGTTCTTATTTTAAATTTACAAAAGAAAAAATTAAATAAAAAAAATTAATTGATCAGCCACAAAATGGCCTTAAAATAACTTGAAAAATTATTGACATAAAAGGGTTTATTACACAGAAATCTAAACTACATTCATTTGCTGCTGATAGATAAAAGCAATATTGTTATTATTGATGCAGAGTCTTACAGGAGTGTTTTCTTAATTTTTTTTTTTTTAAGTATTTCATTTCCTCACTCACTCGAAGTTAAGGTATTAGAAAATATATGGGACATTTACAACATAAGCAAACATCAAAACAGCGTGCTACCATCGGTTCGACACAATTCTCGTATTCTATTTCACAAGAATAAAATTTATATAAATAAGAATTATTATCACTTTCAACTAAGTCCTCACTCACACAAAGTTAAGGTATTAAAAAAATATAGGACTTGTGCAACATAAGCAAAGAGCAACACAGCGTGCTACCGTCGGTTCGATACAATTCTCGTATTCTATTTCACAAGAATAAAATTTATATAAATAAGAATTATTATCACTTTCAACTAAGTCCTCACTCACACAAAGTTAAGGTATTAAAAAAATATAGGACTTGTGCAACATAAGCAAAGAGCAACACAGCGTGCTACCGTCGGTTCGATACAATTCTCGTATTCTATTTCATTATAATAAAGTCTTGTCAAATAAGAATTGTTATCACTTTCAACTAAGTCAGCTAATCAGAGGTCATAAGCAAAAATGCATTTGGGTACTGATGATGAAAGAGTAGCGGCTTTCGAAAACATTCATTCTGCTGTGTAAGTTTTATAATTAAATTCATGGCGCCACAAGACCTTAAGATTATTTTATTAAAGGTTTTGAAAGAAGAACTATTGTATTTTCAATATCAAAAAATAACAACAATAATAATAAAATATTTGCCAAAAAGGAATACATTCTTTGTTCGAATCCTTTTTTAAAATTTCAAAACTTTGCAGATATTACATTTTTCCTAAATATATAAAACGTTTTTCATTTCATATTTTGTATCCCCAAAGGTTCCCTTCAAAATTATATAAGAATAGTTTTAAAGTATGAAATGATTTTTGAGATATTGAAAATATAAACTGAACGAATTCGTCAAATTCGGTGATATTATGAAATTTCGGATGTGACATAATTTTTGTAAACAATTTTTTTAAATTTTTTTCTTTCGTAGAAGTGCTGAATTAAACGAAAGGGAACCTCTGACCCAATTCCATTCGAATCGAAATGTAACTCTCTGTCGATTTGATATGGAAATACCCATACATTTGGGCCAAAAATATCTTTCGTAACGTGAAATGGTCATTTTATTTTCTTCCTGACAAATTCGCTTTTTAAAAAAGAATTGAAAGTCTGTCAAACTTTTTTTTTATTTTTTTGTTTTATTTAAAAAAAAACCATAAACGATTTGATTCTTTAAAAGCTCTTCCGCTAGAAACCTCATGGTTTTTATTTTGTCTATAATTTTTTTATAGTATTTTTTCGTGTATTTTTTCTTTCTTGTTCTTTAAGTGTGTTTGTAGGGAGTTAATTTTGTCACTCTTTTTTGTTGTTGTTGTTTGTTTAAGTTTTCATGTTGTTGTGGTGGTTTTTTTTCTTAATAAAAATGACATTGACGCCAAAATATTGAAGTTTAATTCAATTCTTTTTTTTTATTTTCTTCACTTACAAGTGGGACATAAAACAATGAAATAAAAAATAATAGAAAAAAAGATTTAAATACATAAAAACTGCCTGAGTGAGTGACCACAAAAAACTATTTGGCAATCGATTAAACTTGTAAAATATATAGAGAGAAAAAAACACCAACAACAATAAAAATGAAAAATAAAACATAATAATTGACAAGCCAGACATTATAAATGAGTTTTGAAATACAACAACAACAACAACAAGAAAAGTTAGAAAAACCTCAATGTTTGTTTAAATATTTGACAATTTACAGAACATGTTTCGAGTTGCCTGTAGTGGGGGGCTCAGACAGCCCTGGCTAATGCTGCCGTTGCCGTTGTTGTTGCTGATGTTGTTGTTGCTGATGTTGTTGTCGTGTTGTATGTTGTGCAGCAGTCATGTTTAAGGGCGTCATTGTAAATCCAAGCGGCCGAACCGTGTTTCTATTGCTTAATCGATAGCTCTGGCATTTACTCATACATGTAGGAGAGTGTATAAGAAAGTTTGATGTTCGCAATTGCATTTTTATTTGAAATCAATGAAATATTTGTTTTCTTCTTTGAATTGAATGAGTGTCAATATGTTGAAGGCATGATTTTAAGCCACTGTTGCTTACCAGGACGCTGAGGTAAGTTTCTATTGCAACTATTTTTTGTTTGTTTTTGTTTTTGCTTTAGTCTAATGGGCACCGTGCCCAGATTGTTTTCATTTTGAATTGAAAATGACAAATTATTTGTGATGAAATTTTGAGTTGAAAAGTAGAGTAGAATAAAATACTGACCTACAACACGAAATTTTCTTGTTTCTCTCTTGATGCTTGAGGAAGAATCATATTTATTTTATTATAATTAATTTTTTTGTGCAGACACAAATTGTTGCGGATTTGTGTGATTAAAAGCGAAATTGATGTCAACATGTGACACATATTTGCCGTTGATGTGTAAATATTCATAATATTTTATTACTTATTTCTTGAGCACAAAATATAAATAAATAAGTGGAATGAATTGCCGTGCGTAAAGCAAATTGTGATTCATTTCGTATTTATTTTCTTGGCTTTTTAAGAATTAGAACTGAAATCATCGTCGAATGTGTTGCAGTCACGTTAATAAATAAACGAGTGCTCTGATCGGCTATTTAATAATTTGGATAGATTCTCTGCACATAAACACTAACCAGAGCGTGTCACAAATCATTTAAATTTAAGTCGTTTAGAGACGTTATGAGTGGCGCTTACTTATGGCGCTACCTGTTAGTGTCATATAAGTGCTGATTCACACGCAGCGGTCTTGAACTCCAGAACTTTTAGGAAAGAGCTATGGAAAGAACTACAAACTTGACTATGCTTTCAAGTTTTCAAGAATAATTATGCATGAAGTTGGCTGCAGGATAGTAATTTGACAATTTTCACATAAAATTGAAGGCAAAACGCATGAAAAAAAAATGTCGTGCATGAACGTAAATGCAGGTGCAAAACAGAACTTAGGACAACCTGATCATACAGAATTTGCTAGCGATCGAAATTAATACTGTATCGAAAATTTGAACGATATAGAAACCGCTAATTTGTTATTTTATTAATTTATTTATCAATTTTAAAGAATTGTAAATCTGAGTAACGTTCAATACTTTTTTCATAGGACCTGAAAACAATATTTTAAGGAATTGTATCAAAAAGTGTTAATCATTAAGAGAGTTGATTAAATTAGCTATGGGTAACGTTCAATACATTTTGCAACAATAAATTTATATGTTTTTTATGATACAGCTTTTGACTATGATTATGAATTTTTTAATGAATTTGATTATAATAACTGCGAGTAACGTTCAATACATTTTGGGACGAATTAAAAGTTAATTGCTATAAAACAAATTGCATCAACAACAACTATTTGTTAATTAGACAAATTTTTCAATTATTATTTTTAATTTTTAATAAAATTGATTGAAAGAACGGCAGATAACGTTCAATACATTTTGATACAAACTTTATTTATTTATCTATTTTTTTTTAACAAGTTAAGGCGCCAAGAACAACATTTCAATACATAAAAAAACTTTCAATTTATATAACAATATATGGATAACGTTCAGTTCATTTCTCTATGAATACGAGAAGCACAAGTTTTTACCAAAATCAACAACAACAACAAATAGAGATATTTCGAACATTTTGTATTGTGTGTTTTGGATTATTTCCATTTACAGTGTTATCGTTATAAAAATTTGTATTCCCTTCGCCAAACATATTACAACAACAACAAAATTAATTAAAATACTATTTAAAATTTTATAATCTAAAAACGACATTTCGGAAATTATGGGATGTAACGCAGAATAAAAAATTGTAATTTTTTCATAAAAATTCAATCAAAAACAAACATTTAGCAACGTTGTGGGTAACGTTCTATACATATTTTTTCATAAACATTCAACCGGATTGTTATAGGTAACGTTCAGTACATATTTTCATTCACTTCAAGTTTTTTCATACACATTCAATCGAATTATTGTAGGTAACGTTCAATACATATTTTCACTCACTTCATATTTTTGCATACAAATGCAATAGAATTATTATAGGTGATAGAATAGAAATATAATAGGTAACGTTCAATACATATTTTCATCCACTTCATATTTTTTCACACAAATTCAATCATATTATCGTTCAATTAGATTAATCGTTATATTTGAATAAAAATTTAGCAAATGTATAAGTAACGTTCAATACATGCTTGTATTAATTTCAAAGCAGTTCAACTGAACTAAAATTCGTTATGAATTAAAATCTTAATTGATCGACTTCCATCATGATAAGCGTCAAAGTCATGATATGAATTATGGGTGTGATAAATTATACAAAATATATTTCGACTCTTTTCGCAATTTTCTTCTACGAAAATTTTTTCGAAGTTAAAAGTCAAAAAAGCAAAAATTCTATTCATAATCCTCATATCAATTAATTTGGCAGAACTATAAACGCTTCGGCGTCATGGCTAACAATTTGAGCAGAAAATTAATTAAAACGTTTTATTTATGGGAGATTAACAAAAATTATATTAAAACTTTTTTTACTCCTTAAAAGACTAAAAACAGCGTTATTTCATACACTTCGCTGGTGTGTGTGTGTGTGTGTGTGTTTGTCTCTTTAAAAGCTTTTCTATAAAAATTATATAATTCGTCATCAAAGACGTCAATAGCCAGCCAGTCAGCTAAGGAAAAACGAAAAGCAGAATAATGAGTGTTACAAAAAATAAAAAATAATATCTTTTTGCCAACATTTTGATACAACAAAACCAACAAAAAAGCTCACAGTTTACATACGATTATGAGCTGGCGGCAGCAGCGAATGTCCATGACTCGTGTTAGCAAAACTACAACAAAAACTATAAAAAAATACTTTAATTTTTATTTTTCTCTGAATTTTTAATTATAATAACAATTTTTGTTTAACAAAAAAAAAATGCTGTTGCTGGCAGGAAGGAGTTGGGAGGGAGTTCGTTTCCATGTGAAAGAAAAGAGACAAGAAATTAAAAAAAAAAAATGGTGTCAGAGGTTCTATTTTATTAATAGTCAAATGAAAATGAGTCATTCTGGGCTAACGTGCGCACCCTGTAAACGTCTGTGCTTTTGATTGTTTTCACAAATTATTCATTCAGTTCGCCTTAATAATTGTTGTAGTTGTCGTTGTAGTTGTAGAAATAAGGCATGACATGCAATACTTTTTTGTTGCTGTTGTTTTTATTGTTGTAGTTGCCTTTTGCAAGGATACGAAATGAAAAATACTCATACACGTCGGTCGTACCACAAACACATTTTATTTATATTTTGGCAAAGAGTTTCATTTTACATGAGAAAAAAAGTGTTGAGAATAAAAAAAACTTTTTAATGGTTATTAAATTGGTAACGAGGACAAAAAACTCATAAAAAATTATATTTTTTTTCAAGTATGAAATTTGATATTTCTGTGAATCAGAATTAGATTTTTTTTCTATGAACAGAAATACGACGACGTATTTTCAGCCAAAAGTGGAGGCGTGTATCCCTCTACGGAATTTCAATTATAAAAATATATCGAATTAACTTTTTTCCCAAATCTCTGCAGCCATTTTACCAGGTCAATCAAATAAAAATTCTCTCACTTTATAAAAATACATGGAAAAGCAAAAGCACTCCTCCGAATTTCACCGCTAAAAATCTGACTGTGTCAGGAACATCGAAAACACAGTGGGGGGTGTTTGAAAAAATTATTTACGGAAATAATTATGCACTTTCTAAATGTTGTGTCCGCTTATAAGCAATTCCATGCAGTATTTAAAGTCCGACCGAATATACCTTTTTAGACCGAACACGTAACCGAACATCGGCCATATTTGCAAAGCTTGGCCGAACCCGATGAGATATTGAATTATTTTATATTTTTTTATATCTATTTATTTAAGTTAAAATAAGATTTAACGAAATCATTTCTTTGCATTTTCGACGAAATTAAATTCAAAACTTTTTTTATTGTATTTCGGAACGACTTCTTTATGATTTTATTTTTGGTTTTTCTTTTACATCGGGTGTTTTTTATAGAGTGATACAACTTTTAGTTGGCATCACTGCTTTATTTGACCACCCATTTAACAGGTGATAGTTGCTTTTTGTAAAGTTTGCTTTGACATTTTATTATGGATCGACTTACACCAGAGCAACGCGTGCAAATTGTGGAAATTTTTAATCAAAATAATGGTTCTGTTCGTCAAACTCATCGTGCACTTCGTCCATTCAAAATTTTATTTTCCGAAGAAGCCCATTTTTGGTTGAATGGGTACGTAAATAAGCACTTTGGAGTGAGGGGAATCCACAAGCTTTTGTCGAAACACCAAAATTACTGTTTGGTGCCCTTTATGGGCTGGCGGAGTCAGTGGCCCATATTTCTTCAGAATGTTACTGTTTGTGAAAATGGGTGTTCCAGATTGCGCCTTGTACGGGCTAGCCGTGGCGGCCACATGGCCGAAACCATATATAAACATTAATGTCATAAAATTTTCTAACTAATAAAGACCGTTTCATTGATATCAAAAACATATTACTATGTTTTATTATGACTTAAACTTGTATCACTCTATAAAAAACACCCGATATAAATATTGTATTCGTATTATTTTTATATATAGAAACTTGATGATAAATATACACTTTCATAAAAAAAATTTTGGTCCTTGTATAAAATCGGCAATAACTTCCGAACCCGAAAAATTTCAAGTTTCGAATTTACAAGATGTATCAGCGATTCTACACGTCACAAGTCTCCGTCCTTTTATGGGTCTTATGGTTCGATTTGGGGAACAGAAAAAGGCTTCGGCATTTCAAAATCTAGAAATCATCTGAGGCCTTAATGTATTTTGAAAATGCGAAAGCAGACCTCCTCATATTTGCAATAAAAGTACTGCTTCGTGGCAAAAAAAAAAAATATTAATTTTCACGATGTGCTCTGTTCATCAACACGCCTTCTGTTTTCTTATAGTACGCTTTTAACAATCTTGTTGTTCATTAATAGTGATGAATCGTATATTATTTGAAAGGTATTTCCAAGCAGACGTGCACAATATTTCAGTTTTAACTGTTAAGATATTGAAATTAATTTTAAATTGGCTTAAAAAACAACAATTAAGTCTTTCTATTATTTTTTGGCAAAAAGGGATCAAATCCCTCAAAACAAAAGTTATCAACAGCGTTGATGGCCTTCAGATTTATTGCAAGACGAGCGGCTACGGATTCATTTAAGAAAAATTATTAGATTTTAACAACAAATTGTGCAGACATCTCTGGGAACTTTTAGTTTCTTTCTATTTATTTATTTAAAAATTTTTTTTTTTCAAAGCCACACACAAGATTCCATTAAAAAAATTTGCAAACACTTCTTGTAAGTGATTTTCAAATACAATTTTTAATTATTTAATCTTTTTATTGTTTAAGCCCTATTTAGTCTAGTTTCGTCGTGTTGCACTTTATAGAAGAGCTTAAAATAAATCACGTTGCATAGACAAACTCAAGAAACTTTTAAGAGGATTTTGAAAACAATTTTTATTTTGCTGCACAGCAAAATAATGCCAACTGAATACAATCTGAAGACTATAGAAACAGTTGAAATATAAAGAAGA
Source organism: Linnaemya vulpina (assembly GCA_963675445.1). NCBI lineage: Eukaryota > Metazoa > Arthropoda > Insecta > Diptera > Tachinidae > Linnaemya > Linnaemya vulpina. The sequence goes on along the minus strand of OY776280.1, from coordinate 17,105,179 downwards.
GAGTTTTTTTTATAAATAAGTTGTATAGAAACCGGAATTAGTACCACAAATCGCCAGGGACTGTGGACAATTTCAGAGACTGAACCATTTAGAAACTGTTATACAACAGCTGATTAGAACTGATTAAAAATTTATCAGTTTCAGATTTCAGAGCCATGCTTTTTAAAAAGAAATTTATATTAATTTTTTTATTGCGCTTAAATATCTTTAGCATGAATTTTAAAAAAAAATTCAAAGCAATAAATAATACACATCAATTTCAAACTAATAAATATTGGGAAACACTATTTTTCGGAATTGTAACTGATAAAAATGTGTACCCAATTGTTTATCAAAAAAAAAGGAAAAAAATGTGTGTGTAATTTTTATCGCTTCTAATACATTTAACTATCAAACAACAACTACAACAACAGTGTACGAGTATCTATACAATTTCCAACAAAAAATTGTTGTGACAATCAGACTCGTTATCACCCTTCGAACATTCAATGGAAAATGCTTTTGAAGAAACGCCCTGTAAAAAATTCAGTTCTTTGTCATAAATCATAAAGAAATTAAAACTTCAATAACGAAATCAGAAACGACTGTCAAACAAAGAAACCGATCACGTCAAATTTTGTTTCAAGCCACCGATCGCTCGTTAGAAAAGATGATTTTCAACATTTTTAGTTTCCCATGAAATTGAATTGAAAGTTTTTTTTTAATATTTCATAAATGAATGGAAGAAAATGTTTACACTTTGATTTTTTTAAGACTTTTATAACCTGCACCAACAGAGCAGATTTTTCAATCCGTTCGTAATTTTCAGAAAGCGACGCCATAAAGTACCCCCAATCTGGCAAGTCGAACAAGCGATGTCCGTCTGTTTTTAAGTGAAATGGGTTTTTCGAAGCCCCCAGAGATGATACTTTCAATAGATGGCTACTGAAAATCAGCAAAGTTCCAAATCTTGGTCCAGAGCTGGAAAGTTTAAGCTTATTTTTGGTACACAAAATCAAAAAGAATTTTTTTTTTTAATTGAACACAATCAGAAAAACTTCAATTGGTATCAAACAAAATTAAAAATTTTACACCAGGGTTGGACAATTCAATTTTCATCGCACATAAACGTAACCAACTGGAATTAATGTTTTTATTTTATCAATTATATATTCAACATAAAGGGCGTTTTTTATAGAGTGATACAAGTTTAAATCATAATAAAACATAGTAATATATTTTTGATATTAATGAAACGGTCCTTATGGGTTAGAAAATTTTATGACATTAATATTTAAACATGATTTCGGCCATGTGGCCGCCACGGCTGGCGCGTACAAGGCGCAATCTGGAACACCAATTTTCACAAACAGTAACATTCTGACCATCTGTTCTGTTTGACGAACAGAGCCATTATTTTGATTAAAAATTTCCACAGTTTGCACGCGTTGCTCTGGTGTAAGTCGATCCATAATAAAATGTCAAAGCAAACTAAACAAAAAGCAACTATCAGCTGTTAAATGGGTGGTCAAATAAAGCAGTGTTAACAACTCAAAGTTGTATCACTCTATAAAAAACACCCTATATATTTGATGTTTTTGAAAGAAAATTATTGATAATAGAGATCAGAAGTTTCCAGAGCTGGAAAATCCAAAACAAATCTTTTTTTTTCTTTTTGGTATTCAGCCACATTTTTTATATTAGAAAGAAATTTATTGCTGTTAAAAATCAAACGATATTAAAGCTGATTCCAGAGTTGGACAAGTGAAACTTTTTTACTTCTCCTGGTGGGTTGATAAAAAATGAATTGCTATTGCAAATCAGCCAAATTCAAAATAGGATCCCAGAGCTGGGAGTTATAACTGCCTTGGCCACAATGTCATTCCATTATCATTCTATCGATAAAAATATTTTTAAGCAAAAAACTAGTTTTCAACTTTTATATTTCTTTACAAGTATTTTGTCGAGAGAATGATATCGAGTGATATCGTGGGCCAGCCAGGTATTTTTCACTGTTAATCAAACAAATGTTATACTCCAAAAATAATTTAATTACCACTGAAGGTCAAACGAAAATAAGATAGCAGGGATGGACAACTGATTTTTTTTTTTTGTGTTACAAAATAGTTAAACACGTATGTACGTCGTTGTGAAGGATGTATGAAATTCGGTGCCGCCGAATATTAGTTTCTTTTATTGCGTCTAGAAAAAAGTGCAACATTTTTTGCACTTTTTAACAGAAAATGTTGAAAATTTGTTAATTTAACATAAAGAATTTATTAGAAACTAATCCCACATCCCTTATGAATAATAATTTCTATTTTAAAACTCCTCCAAACTGCCACCTTTCAGAAAAGAAGTTAAAAAAATGTTACATGTTTTTCAGAAAAGAAAACGCCGTAAATTATAACCCATAAAAACCTGCCAGGCACAATTGAACTTCCGGACTTTTTTTAATAAGCAGCACTAAACGAAACCCCTTGACTTGAAGGTTATTAAATAGAAAGTTAAAATTCTATGAAAAGCCACAATAAAAGGATTATTAAAGTATTTAAAAAAAATCGAACAGAACAAATGATTTCAGCAGTAACCCAAATTTATTAAAGAGTTATAAAGCAAAACTTTGCATAAATTAATTTTTTATAATATCTGAAAAAGATTCTGCTCTTTTATTTGATTGAATTTGCAAAAAATGCAATAAAAACTTGTCGATACACAAAGAAATTTAACTGTCTGCCGAATACACATTTAAATGGGAGTGTGTGTGGCAGTGTGCCTGCAAATACATATCAAAGGTGGATATAGACACACACATACACACACACATACATAAATATGCATATATTTTCTTTGTGATTTTATTCCTTTTTGAATAAAATTGCTTTCTATTCCAACAAGACAATATTGGCGCAGCAAAAAATTCTTGAATATTGAAATTCAATTTTTTTTTTTTGTTTTCTATACTTTTATTACCCACCTTTGCGATTTTTTTTCTATTTATTATTTATGTTGGTATTGTAAAAAAATTTCTAACTTTCATTTATTTGAAACCAATAGTTGGTTTCCACCCCAAATAATTGCAAAAAATTTTCATCATTTTCTTTGTTTTGCTTTTAATGCAGCACTTTTTTTTTCTTTTTTTTTTTGCTTTAACACCGTCTCGCGATAGTGGCCACACCAGGAAGAAGGAGCAGCAGCAGCCTCAATCAGCCACCGAAAACGTAAACAAAAAGTACAAAGAAACCAATAACAACAGCAAAAAAGAAAGAAATAAAAAACGGAAATTCCGCAACCGTAATTGAGTTTGTGTGTGAGTTGGCAAAATAACGGAGAACATAAACGCACAACTGCAACGAACGAACGAACGAACAGCAGCAACAATAACGCGTGTTGCTGCGAAGGACTGACGGTGCACGTCCAAACGTCACAAAGGATTCGGTTAAACTCTAGACCGGCATTAAGAACGCAAAGAAGAAAATCTCTGAGAGTGTAGAATTATTAACAACAGAAAGTTGACTTGAAAAGAAAACCAAAAACACACAACATATTTATGGCTGTTTTCCTCTCACATCCACACACACACACACACACACACGCACAGAGAGATGAAACAACTGACATGCGACTTTAAAACTCTACACGGAAATGACATAGAAAATAAAAAGAAAATCCAAAACAAAAGTTTTGACAGCTGTCAAAGTGAAAGCAGAATTTTAACGCGCATGATCTACAAAAACAAAAGAAAAACTTGTAGGTATTTATTAACGGACGGACGGACGGACGGACGGACTGTTATTTAAAATATTCTCCAAAAACAGTTGGTTTTTGTTAGTGCCTCAGCCAGTTCGCTATAAATATCACATGTTTTGTATTGTTGTTGCTTTCGTTCGATTCGAGTACCAAACAAAAATAGTTACACATACACTCGCACATATTTGCCTTCAATTGTTTGAAGGTACTTTCCATATCCCAGTTAACATTTATTTTGCTGCTGCATAAAATATGCATGAATTTTCTTAATTTCTTTTGAAATTGAATGGCAGTTACATCACGAGAGGAAAACTTAAAAGAATGCATTCTTTTATTTCTAAGTCGGTATAGTTTAGTAAAATTTTGATTAATAAAAATGTTTATCTGACCAAAACTTTTATTGTGCACAATAAAGTGAATTATATAGGGTGTTTTTTATAGAGTGATACAACTTTGAGTTGGCAGCACTGCTTTATTTGACCACCCATTTAACAGCTGATAGTTGCTTTTTGTTTAGTTTGCTTTGACATTTCATTATGGGTCGACTTACACCAGAGCAACGCGTGCAAATTGTGAAAATTTTTAATCAAAATAATGGTTCTGTTCGTCAAATTTATCGTGCACTTCGTCTATTAAAAATTTTATTTTCTGAAGAAGTCCATTTTTGGTTGAATGGGTACGTAAATAAACAGAATTGTCGCATTATGTCGAAACTGATTGGTGCGCTCTATGGGCTGGCGGAGTCATTGGCCCATATGTCTTCAAAAACGATGACAGCTAAATGATGACCGATTATTCTTAAGTCCCTCTTCCCAAAAACCAAATTTTTTTATTTTATTAATTGTTTACACTTTTAACTTTTCTTTTTAAAATCTGCTTTCCATTTCTTTCGGTATTATTTTTACATTAACCAGTCCCCTCCACCCACTATTTTTTTTTATAACAGAAAAAATATATATCGAAAACAGTTTTTTCTAATTATGAAAAATAGCAACGGACAATTGGGAAAATAACTTAAATACACTTTAAAATAATGCCTCAAAATAAAGTACACTGAAATAAAAAAAGTTGGGGAGTCAGCGAATTCCATTTGCTTTTCGTGGTTCTGCAAGACACACGAGTCCTTTTCTCTAATCGTTTGTTTGCATGTGGGTCTGATAATATTCTTCAGTTTTGCTTTTTCGTTATCAAATTGATTTTTTTCGTCGTATTGTTGTTGTCTGTTGCTGGAGGTGTTGTTGTTGCAGTTTTCATATCTTATCGATTTCTACGTTACGAACAGCAGCAAAAAAAACATATTTCTTTGAGTACTTCATACATCTGATTGGGTTTTTAAATTCTTTTTGCTTTTCGTAGTTAAACAAAATATCTACAGCAGCAGCTGGTTAAGAATTTGTATGGACATTAGGGAGGTCCTTTGTGTTGTAGAAATATTTAATATATATGATCATTGAATAAACATTTTATTATATTATTATAAAATTTTGGTGCAGGGCATAAAAATAAGCACAACATTCATGGAAACATTTTATTTGAAGCCTCGTCAAGTCCACATTATTTTTTTATGAATGCGGCATTTAAAGTATTTATTGATTGATAACGGCTTTTGTTTTTCCCCCCTATTCCTTTCAAGGGCCACCCTAATCGTCATTTGCAGGAGTGTGCAAATGTTTTTGCACTTAAATTTAAACCACCTCCCTACTGTATGACTGCGATACGACTACCAGTATCTTGCAGATACTTGTGCAAATGCATGCACTCGATTTCGATTATGTGAATTATCAACCAGTTACATGTTGTTATTGTTATTGTTATATCATTTATTATTTATTTACTTTCCTGCTTAAAACAGTTTTAATACACTCGCAACGAGTGGTTGCAATCATGTCGGCTTTTTGATGACGTTTCTAACACACCGACGACGACTATCCGAGAACAGAATGTGTGCAGGCGTTCTTTTGTAACATTCTTGGCGTGTGTTTTTGAAAAATCGTGTTGTTCGATTGTTTTTGTTTTGTTCGATTGGATGCCAACCTTCTCTGAATGTGTTGCAAACAATTAAAATCAGTTTCTAATTTTTTTTATTTTTATTTTTTATGTCTAACAAACAAGTGTTTTTTATATTCTTCAACAAAAATTTCTTTCAGCCGCTTTCCTTCGACTTGTGCTGCGCCGAAGATGAGAACTCAAACGCATTTACATTTTGAAAGGCAATGCCATACAAGGATATGCCACACGGTATTGTGTTTGCTTGTGATGTCACAGAATGACATGGCGCATTCTCGGCTTAAGAAATTTAAATTGCTTTCAATTTCGGTTCCTGGTGGTTGGATGCAGTTTGATGCAAACTTGACGTCACGGCTTGAACAAACAATTTTTTAATTTTGTTGGGTTTGGCAATTCTTGGAACTGGAAGAACATTTAAAACGAGTGTTTTTCACTTTCAAGGAATTTTTATTTAATTTAATTTGTTATTTTAAGGAAATTCTTAATTTCTGCGAGGAAGCACAATTCAGAGAAGAAAATGTCTAAAGTGTTTGTCATGGTCGTTTTGCCAGTCATTTTCGAATTTGTTTTTAATTGTTTTTCCTTTCTTTTTTTTTTGTAATAAATTTATTTTCATAATTAAATTATATTTTATATTTTGTTTAATTTTGTATGGTTTTTAAAGTCAGTCATTTTAGACTCTAAATATTTACTGAAGGAGTCGGTCGCAGTTCATCAAATAATTGTTTTGAAATCATTTTCATCACACGCCCGATTGTTTCATGAAGGCAGAGCTTATTTAGAAATATATTCGTTGCCTGATAGTTATTTTTTGCGAGGTCTGTTCAAAAACTAAAGTAATTTTCTTACGCACGTTCAATTGGCGTTTTTTAACTTTCCGCTACGAAAACTGAAAATTATCAAAAATCGGGAAGTTTTAACCCGTTTTGAAAAAATCTAGTTCTGGATGTGTTGAGGTTCTAAGAAGCTGCCCTGACTAATTCTGAAAACCCGTCGTTAAAGACATAATGCAGATCGAATTCATCGCCATATTCCCTACAAAAACTCTTTTCTTTTTTTCTTTTTTCAGTTTAAAAATGAGGATCTGATAAAATCAAGAAAATAAAAGTTTTCCCAGGAATAAATAAAACCAGGAATATATAAAACTTATTCTAAGCGAATAAAATAACTCAAGAAATATTATTGAAATGTTATTTTAAAAATAAACTAAAAGTATCCACTACCTGATTTAATCAAAAATCCGCTGTAGAAGAAACAACAAAGTAAATAATTTAAATCTAAATCTGAGTAGACAAAATTTTCTTCTTTCAACTTTCTTAGAAATTCGATATTGTAAAACTGAAGTGAATGCAAAAATTTTCTTCGAACTATTTTAATAAATTAATTAATACGAACAAACAAAGTGAAATATATTTCTTTGGCACTATTAAAAAAAAAAAAAGTTTTTACAAAAGTTTCTTTGAAATAAAATATTTTTGATTTTATAAATATTTCATTTGATTTATTTGATCAAATATTTTTGGCGAAGGCAAATTCTAGTAGAATCGATTTTTGAAGTTAAAAACAGTGTTTTCATGTGTTCGGTCAGTTCGTTAGAATACGAGAGTTATATTATCACATCATTATTATCATGCAGATTTAACCCTCTCCTGACCCAGAATTTCAAATTTATTTTCACTACTTGGTTCTCCCTCGTGTGCTATTGTTATTCCCTCTTTTGGCTTTAATTCAATTTTTTTTTTTTTGGTTTTATGATACTTGAAATTTTTTATAAAAAATGTTTCTACCAAAATGTTTTCCCCTTTTTAATTATGTTATCAGTTCAGCTAATTATGTAACACGTCGCGGTAAGCCTGGCCAAAATGAAGGCAGTAAATCGTATATGCGTTCATGTATTCGCTATTTAATTTTTTTTTTTCACTAAATTTTATTTTGTGGTACACTTTTAAGTGTTTTATCGTCCAACAATATTGATAATTTAGACACGATTTGAAAGGCATTTTGATGTAGACATGCACAACTCAATTATTTTTCGATAATAAATAATAAAATCGTTTTATATCGTCTGTATTTTGCACTCCAATTGATTAATTTTTTTTAATGTTTTTTTTAGTGTTGCAGCATTTATAACTCAACAAATATTTATGTGGTGTTTTGGAAAGAGCAAATCAGGGCATTTAAAATTAAAAATCTCAATGTTTTCAAATAATTTACAAATTCTTTCTAAAGACAGCAATAAATTCATAAACAAAATTGTCTGTATAATTTTCTTTTCTAATTTTTACATAAAAATATAACTAATTTTTTAAGTTTTAAATACCTAATTTTAATTTCCATCTCACTTTCAATATTTCGTTAACTTCTTCAGAAGATCTTATTTTATTTCATAAGAAGTTACCAGAAAATTAACGAAATAATGAAAATATGAAATGAAAATTTCATTTATAAAAAATTTTGCAAGATATTAAAAAATACTTAAATTATTTTCTGTGTAATTATTTTAATTACTTCAATATGAATCATGAGTCTAGTTTCCAATATTTATTCCACTTAATTGCTAATAAGAGCAAAAACAAGAACAATAACAACTCAATCGCAAATGATGATAATTTTTCTATGAAGATAAAGAACAATTAAAATAGAATCAATAATCGAGGCAGCAAAAACACAATCATTCAACTAAATACAGATAATGCGGGTAAAATGGAATTCCATAAATATTTCTAAAAGCAAACAAAGAAAGGCTTCATAATGAGTTCTCAATTAAATTTTTTTAAATTAGTTAGTATTTGCTAAAAGAATTTCTAATGGCCATTTGATTGCGGCTAAAGCTGATCTTCATCAAGCGAGCTGTTGGCAAACGTTTTTGGAAACAAAAGGAGGCTAAATAAAACTTAAAGCCAAGACAAGATCATTCATGATTTTTGCAGAAATTTTTGTATCATTTTTAATCAAATAAAATCTGACAAGATCATTCATGCTTTTTTCCAGAAATTTTTGTCACGCTTTTAATAATATAAAATCTGGCATGAGAATTTTTAATAATTTAAAAAGTTATTACAAATCTTTAAGTTTACAAATATTTTTTTATTTATTTTTATTAAATTCTGAATTTATTAAAGGTAGATTTTTTAAAATTTTTTTTGTTAAAACTAAAATATTTTTTAAATAGTTGACATTCCTGATGGTTAATGCCACCGTGAATGTTGGAAAAATTTAACAATAAAAGGCTGATGAGATGGCGAAACGCCCCCAAAATCACTACTGATCCGTTCTTCTGGTAAAACGGTCATAATGAAAATATTTTAAATATTCCGCAGTTTTAATAAAATTGAAATTTAATGCAAATTGAAAAGGATTCGTAATTTCAAGGGTTTGAATTCCAGCCTAAATAATAATTCTTAAACTACGTTCATATCTATGAAATATTTGATGAAATAAACGTGACTACTATTTTTTGACAAACTTTCCCTTCCGTATTTAGTGAAACGATCAAGTGCAATTCTCATTGTGCATTGCATTTTTTACCAAATATTATCATTCGAAAATATATTTTCCTAAAATTCACAATATTAGAAATAATTGGTTACGTTTATTTCGTCAAATTTTTGATAGGTATGAACGTAGCTTTAGCTTAATAATAAATCCTATAAATTCGCATAAGCATATACGCAATTATATTTAATTTTTAAGCAAAAGGAACATGCTAATTAATTCGAACAGTACTGCGGAACATAACAACAACAACATCTTTTATAGCTCTCAAGATATTTTTTTAAGGAAATAACTATGAGTCCATTTTGCAAGACGTTAATCTTTAGATAATTTTTTGTGGGACTCTGTTAAGGCCCGTGGCTATAGGGACGCATTGGAAGGCAATATTAAAGTATTTTTCGTAAGACAGTGGGCGCTTTGTTGGAGAGATAATGGCAAAATTGGACCCAGTATTTTTATGAAGTCGTCTTTTAATATTGAATTATATCGATCGTTCCATCTAGTCATATAAAGACTTGATACGTTTAATTAAATTCTGTTTTTTTTTTCTCAAATCAAATTCGCCAGCTTTTAAAATATCACCCGTTATTTATTCTTAAGAACAAACAAGGACATTGCTCCCTGTTGTCCTGTCTCACTTAACCTTTTCAACGAAATTAAATGCTAGAAAATTCGCTAATTCAGTTAGTCAGCCTACAGGTGGCAGAACTTATTGACAGACTCAATTGAATGAAAATTTTAAATTATTTAAAGTTTAATTCATTTTTCCAAAATTTAAGAAACCATTCAAAGCAATTTCTCAAAAAAAAATTATCTCAAACTTTTACTTTCAAAACCTCCTCAAACAACCCTTTTAGTTTCGATTTAATTTCCAGGAAACGAAACAGTTCTTAACACCCAAATCAATTATCTGAAATGACCTCAAATTAACACACACTTAACCATTTCACATATAAAACTTTTGTTGTTGCTTTCATTAGAACAACAAGCAAAGTGTACTCTATCCCGGGATCACTCACTCACTTTATTTGCTGATTCGAATTTTATTATTAAATTATTTATTAAAATAAATTGATAAGACTAAAACGCTGGTAAACAAACGCATAATTTAATGGATGCATATAAATCAGAATTGATACGAACCTTTTTGCTTGAAATTTATTTCACAAAGAATCCATTAAAATACTCCATAAATTTTTATAGAAGAGAATATTTTTCAAACCAAATTTAAACAAATAAAAAAAAATTATTTAAAATTTACCAAAAGAGAAATTTAAACTTTTACACTAAAAAGACACTTCAGACTAACACATTCGTTTGATTGATTTTCAGAAGAAAAAAATTAATTCACTTTAACGATTTTTTGATATTCAGATTTATTTTTTAACAATTTTGCATTTTCAAATTTGAATTTCACTTGCTATTTTTTGTATGTATTTTAAAAAATGTTTTCGTTTTCATTTAGTAAAAATTATGTTGCAGGCTGTTTGAAATTGTTTTTTTAAATAAATTGTTCATTAAATAACCGTTAATGAAACTGTTTTAAAACTTCGTCGCTAAACCGTTTGTCTCTTTTTTTTACTTTTAATTCATGGCATTCAAATCAATTGAATTTATTGGATTTATTTCCTGTACTACTGCCGACCGAATGGTGAACACACGTTGATCGAACGCTGCAGAAATTGTACTGAAACTTTGTCGTTGGCGAACTGGCGTTTATAAATGAATGCTAAAAATTCGTTTTGAATGGAGTTCGTTGTTTGTTTGAAATACTTGGACGAACGTAAACACAACCTGTGGCAAACATAATACAACAAGCTAACATGCTGGCTGTCTGTTAGACCAGCACTTAACAGCAGTGCCTGCTGTAGAACAACAGGCTGACACGAATAAAACAAAGGTAGCGGCTGTTGTAAATGTTACAATTAGCCCAGACACACATCAAGTGCGGGTTTTAGGAAAAGAACTGCGTATTTAAACGAAACGAGAAGTGTTCCCAAGGTGCTAATAAATTTATGACAAATAAATTTTTTTTAATACAATTAAATAGCAGGACCAAAACATTTAAAACAGGTTTCATTACAGAACCTTTTTTCGATTTTCCATATTAAATTTTAATTTTATCAGCTATTCTTTATTACCAACACATGCCACAAGGCATGATGCGTTATTGTTTAGGACAAAAAGCCCATAAGTGAGCAGACATTTATTTTATCTATGAGGGTAGTTCCATGTCAAAGCACCACATACATAGAAATGACACCCTTCGATTTGCATTTTTCTTTTTGTATATTCATTCAGAGGCTTCCTTTCATTCCATTTCATAATTACACTTTAAAAAAAAAATTTTAAGCACAACATATTTGTAAAAATGTTTAATTTTTTTTAATTTGTCTTAAGCATTAAACACAATAATGACAGCAGGCTACAGACTACAACTTGTCAAAAATAGAATACATGTGCGTTAATGAGAATGATTATTTTTACTACTACAGGCAACACGGCTACTGGTTGTTGTCCCTGCTTTTTTTGTGGTTATAGTCAAAGTAAACTGATTTCTATTTCGGTGAGCGACACCAGTATGCAGTGTTGCCAGTATAATATAAATAATTTCAATTATGGTAATCTTGAAAATATATTGTTTTCCAAGCTAATGACATTATTTCTTGTCATATACTGTGGACTTTAAATATATTTTATTGGAATAACACTATTTAAGAGTATTAAATATATGACAGCGGCTACACTGGTTTTGAAGAGAATTCTACTACAAACAACAACACATGGTTATTGATTTGGTGGTGTCGTTCTAAAAATAATTAAGTAGCTGGCTAAGAGGCGACGATTGTAGCCAACGACTTTTGTAGTCGGTGTTCGTGTAGCCTGCTGTCGTTATTGTGTGTAAAGCTTTATGCTTCGTGTTCTTTTGTCAAATAGAGGGGACATTTCTTATAACATATTTGTGTGTTCCTTTCAATCTTACACCAAAAATATAAGAAACAAGAGTCATGAATCATAAGATCATATCTCGAAAAATAAGCCAGATGTGTTTGGTACTTTTTCGATATAAGTACCTTTTGGGGGAACCAAAAGGGAATAAGAACTGCATTTTGGTATTTTTTGGCACTACACGCATCTTTTCAAAAGTATTAAAAACAATAGAAACTGTTTTTTGCGCCTTTTCTACTTCTGAAAACAAAACTCTTATACGCATTTCGAAAATGAGCACTTTCGGTAAAATAGTACCTGTCTTCGGACCTTTTTTGTTGAAGTAAAAGTCCATGCATACATTCTTATGTATGCACATACGAGGATATATAATTTCACTTCCTACCGTTAGAAGCTGAGATAAAATTAAAACATTGGACTTTTTCGAAGGCATGAAAAAAGTACCAAAGAGGGTAAATACAGGAAAATGGGTACTAAAAATTTATATTTCGACAAAATTTATATATTTTTAGATCTGGGGGCAAATTACGACATTCGATATCGATGGAAATTTCCATTTGAATTGTATTGAAATTGCGATCGACATCGAGTGCGGCAATTTCGTCCCTGATTTATATATTATTAAGTGTTGTGATGTATTCCTGGACAACAGCATTGAAGGGGTACTTTGGAAAAGTGCTTTTCGGAAAAATAGGGGAAACGGTTGACCCTAAAGGCCATCCCTATCACTTCCCGCTAATTTTAACCGCAAATCCATTAAAACCTATTTTTTTGCTATTCTATGCTTTTGAGTTCTTCGAGCTAAATTTTCAAATCAACCGATTCCCACGTGATAAACGATGATTGATGTAGTTTTCGATCGCTATAAGAGAACCGAGAACTTTAATTGATTAATTATATAATTTCAGCGTTTTCCCAAACAAAATACCTTTTTAGAAGTTTTTCCTTCAAAATGTCTCACGAACAGATTAACCGATTTCGACCCGATTTATGGTGATCGACTTGGTTTTTAAATTAGTTTGCGGAGTCGATGGATGAACGCTTAGAATACTTTGAAAAATGCTTTCGTTTTTTGTAAGTTTCTTTTGAAATATATTGAAATTTACCGGTTCGGCTATTATAATGATAAAAACTAACACTACTAATAAAAATTTATATTCAAACATTTTTTTTAAATCAAAATGTAAATTCGCAGATTTGAACTTCGACCCAACTAATAATTTTCAACTCAGTAATTTAATCTGTATAATTTCGAATAATAATAATAATAATAATAATAATAATAATAATAATAATAATAATAATAAAGATTCATTGTCTTTTATTTAGTTTAATACAACTTTTAATAACTTAATAGATTTCGAGCCGATTCTTAAAAATCAAATTGATTCCTGTTCCCAACTCAATGGGGTTTTGAAAACAAAAAATCGTTTTTAATACGAAACATTTACAATCCCATCGGAGTTTGAAAACATGCCCATTCACATCTCTGAGGTTGATAATATTTTTAAAATTTAATGCAATAGAATTAACGGGTATTTGCTTACCGTCCCCCTGGCACTAACTCCGCTGTTGCAGATAAACCTTTTCGTGGTAGAGACTTCATTTGGCAAATATTAAATTATTGAGTGCAAAAATAAGCCGCTTTAATAGCTAAAATATAAAAACAAGACTGCTGTTCAAGAATTTTCACAATTTAATTTAATAAAAACAAAAATTCGAAAAGTCCATTGAACCCAATAAAAATTTTTGCTTGAAATGAACTCAATGCGGTGTTTTTTCCGTCGTATATGGCATGGATAAATTCAAAAAGAATGTTCATAGATAATTCTCTCTTTATAATTCTTCGTGAAGTTCAAACCATCAACGATGTTGGCCGCTTAAGATCCTGAAGAAGAGCAGATAATCATCCACTTAAAAACTAAAGCATAGATTAAGAAGGATGACGAAATCGCTAATCTTATTCCTGAAAACCAGCCCTAAATGAATTACAAAATCATAATCTGCCCTTTAAAATCACACTTATCTTAAGCCAAAATTTTTTGTGATAAAATCAAAACATGAAAAGTTGTCAGAAAATTAATAACACAAGCGAAAGAACGTAAGAAGAAGAAAAAATAATGATTTCATGTTCAAAAGAATCAATTTACAATTTCGATCGTGTTCTTTTCGACTTTTAGACAACCATAAAAGGTGCGCAGTGGTGTGGTGTGGTCTGATCTAATGTGACGACGATGACTATGGCGGCGTCAGCAGTTGCCAGCATTTAGTTGCTGTTTCCATCAAACCAAACAGCCAACCACCAACTACGTCCAATAACAACAAAAGATGGATTTGAAACAGATTACAACAACTCGTTGAGAACAATAAATAAATTAATAAAATATTGTAAATTATTCAGACCCGTTTTAAGTTTCATTCATTGTTTTTCTATTTTTTTCTAACAACTTTTTATTAGTTCTTGGCAACGCTTTAGATTTTCTTCAAAAATATTTTAGCAAATTTACACTGAATATTGAAATTATTAATGCTTTTGTTGGCATAAATCAAATTTTAATGTAACTGACATGCATGTGTATGTGTGTGTGTGTGTGTGTGTGTGTGAGTGTTTAACGTTTATAAACGTAAACTTTTGAAAATTCAAAGTATAAAATTTCAAATTGGAGCTTTTTTTTTTGCAATTGTCTTATTTGGTCTCAACAATAGATGTTTGACACGAAACAATTTGTTTTGCGCAGAGTAGACGAGGAGAACGGCAAACTACAAATTAAAAAAAATGAAAATAAATAAAAATAAAAATTATATGGGGAGACAAGAAATACGATACGTTGTGGGTACGATAAATAATAGTTGCAGCAATTATGGCGGTTGTTAATGGAATATTCAAATGAGACGAATGTTTTTGTTTAATTGAGTGTTTTGCTCCCTACTCCTTTAATGTTTCTAACCAGTAAAAGAGACCACAACTCTTCGTCTAACGATAAGTCAGATCTTGTAAAAATCTGATCGATAGTTTCAATTTATGTGTTTAATGTCATGGTGGAATTGTGTTGAAGGTGGCCCCGCTACGACAACAAATACAACGTTACCACAACCAAGGCAATTGTTGTTGTTTGTGTAAAGTCATGGTTCGTGGCAAAAATAGTGGCAAGAAAACATATTGAAATGCTGCACACATGCAAATAACGCTCACCTACACAAACACAATGAGGACTTGGACACAATAATCATGGCTTAACTATCGGATCATCTCAACAACAACACAAGCCAAGCATTTTGTTTGTGTAAAAATATCATAATTCTGTTAAAGTCAAATCCGTTTACAAAAACCAGAATATTAAAAAAATTACCTGAAGAGTAGAGATGGCCTGTTTATTTGGCCATGACAAGAACTTGTCCTCAAACAAAGGCTGAGCAAAAAGCTGTCATCTGGTGTAGCGATGCCACCGTATATATAATTTCATCATGCTTAGTGACATGTTTTAAATTTTTTTTTTTTTAAAGAGAGCCTCCCTAAAAGTCAATAACATGTAAAACTTGTGATCAACAAGTAGTGCAAGTCCGTAGCATTACTTAAGCTTTCCCTCGCAAAAGGCAAAGGGGAACCAAAAGGCGGACATGGTTATTTGCCACTGAACTAATTTTTTATTCTGCTCGGGATCACCCGTCGGGGAAAAACAGTTTTTTCGTCTTTTCCAATAGAGAAACCGAAATGCAGTAATTTTTTCAATTACCTTGTGGCTTAAAGTTCTTACAATCGAGAAATTAATAGACAGACAGACGCATTTATTTGTCACTCCAAGAGCTTCTGCCATTTTCCTTGGCCATGATAAAGATTGACTTTTTGCATCGTGCACTTCTTCCATTTTACGGTCCGGTTGGACGAACTTTTAAAGCGGATATTCAAAATTTTGTGACTTAATTTCACACGAAATTTATTTTATTGGAGAACAACACGCACTGTGTAGGCAGCGCAAAATATCGTAGCTGAATCCGCCAGTGTTGCTGTTTTTCAAAGACGATGTGTGGGAACTGGGACTATGCGAAGTTTACGCGAAATAAAAACCGAAAAGACAACAATTAGAAATTTATTCGTCCTAAATCTCTGTTTTTAGTTTTTAAATGCACGTTTATCTTCCCAAGAACTGCGTAAAATGTTTTAAAAGTTTTGTTTTCTACTGCATCTACTTGCGAGCACAATGACTTCACTGTCAAATTAAATGACAAAACAAGGCAGGACTCTCATTGAAACAAATCAGGCATCATTCGAAGCATTTCTCTATACAGTTTTGTTAGAGCTTGGGTTTGCAAAACAATTGAAATATCAAGACAAAGTCCGATAATGAAAGAAACAGCCAGTCATAGCAAAAGCATCGAATGCACTAAAACATATTCATAATAATTTTTGCTGCTGTTTTGTACTACTCCAACTGACACCGCTGGAATGTGTGCAACAATCAAAACATTCAAACATGTTCTGAATGTTCTACTTCATCTTTATTCCGATTCATCTTGATATTAATTCAAGATTGTTTTAGTGAAGTTTTGTTGTCTTCTTCAACGATTTGATTGTAAAACAAATAGGGCCAACCCACACATGTTTGACTCAACAGATGCCAAAGATAAACAAAAAAAGGGAAGATGTTGCGCCTGAAGGACAAGGTAACATTATTGTTTAAAAGCTAATTATCAATTATTTTTTTAAAATAAAAAGTAAATTTAGCCACAAATTTTTTTTATTAAAATTAGATTAAACAACATCTCTTCTTCTTGTTGTGTTTAAAATTCAGAGCCTGTTTGACATAATTTCTGTTATTCACTACTGCAGTTCTACGAGGCTTAAGCTTTAATTTGAAAACAGCAAACGGACTAAAAGATTTAACAAAATTAATTAATTGTAGTTAATTTATATAATAATTTAATTTCAATCCCAAAAACTCCCTCTCGACTCGAAGTTGTTCAGATTGTTGGACCACTGCGATTCACATGTCCGATAACTTTTACTGATTCAACACAAACAAATTGATTTATCTTATGAATTTAATATTTTTTTGTAAACTTTTATTTAACTCAACTTTTGGCTAATTTCGTACTATTTTTCCCCAACGAATATATAAAAAGAAATGGCGAATTGCAACAATTCACTTGACAAAGTGTTTTTAAATTTTAATCCTTCCCCAATAACACTTCCAATCTTTGTAATTCCACTCGAACGATTGCGAGAAATAATGGAAAGAACTGATTGTGTACTCGTATAATAATGGCCAATACGTTTGGCCCTAATGCCAGCCTATAAAAGATTAAACAGTCACAGCATACGACAGCTACTGCACGCATACATTCCAGTCCACATGCGAGTACTTCATTGCAATTAATTGTAATTTATCCTTAAAGTGGTGCAAACAGCACAACCAACTAATCAAACAGAAGGACTGACCCAGCCAACCAACCAGCCACCCTCATGTGTGTGAAGCAGCAGACATTTTGCTGTTGTACAAGTTAAGAAAGATTTAAGCGAATGTGAGAGTGTGTGGCAACCGGGGCTTTAATAAAATGTTTTCCTTTTACGTCTCTTCCATTGTGTAGTTAAATCTGTATCTGGAGTCAGCAGCAGTCAAGCATTTAGTTTGTGTCTGACAGACTGTCTGCCTGCCTGCCTGGATGTCCTTTCGCACGCACAATTCGGGCTAAACATGTTTTGCAAGAGAGAAAATTTTGCTGACACATCCAAAGCGGCAGCATCCCAACCATTCCCTCTTCACTACCTTTTGCAAATTGTTTGATTTTTTCTCTCTTCTACTTCTGCTTCTTCTTCTTATACCTTTTCGTTTCTTTTCTTTGCTTTTTGTATTTCTCAGCCCCTCCGTTTATTGCTGGTCTCCACCCAAAACGTAACAGCAACATTGGAAAATGTATGAGAAGCAACAGGGTTTTCTATATGTCGGTCGTCTATCAGTCACTAACACACATCTAAACACAACAACACAATAATTCGTTCACTCGGCTAAACAGGCACACACACACACACATGACACACACACACATGCAGTCACACGCATACAGCATCAGCAAATTTGTTATTCAATAACGTAGCCGATATGGGGCTGAGTGTTAAAAATAAATGCTATTGTTTCCATCTATTGAGGCAAAAAAGGCAACAACAATTAAATTTCATATGCCACACTCGCCCTTTGTGATGTTGATTTTGTAGTATTGCCTCGTTTGTAAGGACTCATGCCAAGGACATGTGCACTCGTACTTGCAACCAGGGATGAGTAGTAATTGATATCAAATGAATTTTAGGCAGCAAAAAATCCATTGTCGTCGCTATTGAGATTATCAAATACATTGAGGCAAACACTTTGCCGCACACTCACACGCACACAGGCAAAACACATAGAAAAAGAAACACTCAGAAAACTGAAAATTTCTTTAATCTATCACAAATTGTCGAATATGAAGGCGAAAACGCCAACCGCAATCAGGCTGATTTATATGGTTGCTAAATTGTATGGTGTTGCGAACTATCCAGCCTATTCAAAGTACACAATTAATGTAGGGGTCATTCCCTGATTGCTGGACAATAAAAAATTAAAAAATATGGGTCGTCGTAACCTAATCGATGAAATATGGCAACGTTTGCGATTTTTTAACATGCGAGTCGTTTCGTTTCGCCTACGAATGCGACAACGGTAATAAGCACTAAAGCTCTGCACAAGCAACAAAAACTTTCACGATCCACTTGTTGAAGAAGAGTAAAAAACTGAACTAAAACAACGTTCAATAAATATGAAAGTGAAGCAGAACAAAAATGAAGTAGAACATTAAAAGTGAAATAGAACATTCAGAACATGTTTGAATGTCTTGATTGTTGCACACATACCAGCGATGTCAATTGGAAAACTGCAACAATAAAACAGCAACAAAAATTGTCATGAATATGTTTTAGTGCATTCGATGCTTTTGCTATGATTTGCTGACCACAAGTGGACGATTTTAAGGTCACACGTTGGAGCAAAAAATTTTATTTTAAGCCAATCAATATGAGTTTGAAAAATCGATTGCCAAAATAAATGTTTAAAATAATACTCCAGCATTGAACAAATTTGCAGCGTACGAGAGGGAATTTTTAATTTTAAAAAAAATTTATTCAGGTCGTAAAAGCTGAACTACAAAAAATAATGGGAATGTCTACGACAAATTCTCTATCTTCTCATATTCCTTCGACTGTCCTCTCAACACTATCACTCTCCTTTTATGGCTCCGGTGGATTGTATTTCGTGAGTAGGATTCATACCCTGAGTGTCAATCCAAATAAAAAAAGAGAAATGTGTCGCAACTTTTCGCCAACAGAATATTAACACGTTCTCGGACTGAAACCACTGAACTTTGATTCTTAAGAATTTCGGAACGCTTAAGACGAATGAGTCTGTAGTTCATTTGTTTTTAAATATTCCCGCTTTCCAGATGCACCGCCATACATGAAACCAAGTAACGTTCACACAGCCGGGAAATGGTCCCGCCATCTGGTGAGATAAAAATTAAAGTCCATCTCAAGTCTCTCAAGTTGATTCACTTAATGAAAAAAATTTTTTTTTATTTTTCATATTGATTTTTTTGTTACAAAACCTCTTCGCTTATGCCACAACTCTCAAACAATAATTGAGAATTACAAAGAGAGAGAGAGAGAGAGAGAGAGAGAAAGAGAGATCAAAGCAGGCCTTGGAATTGGCAAAAACTGTATAAAAAACACTTGTTCGATATGAATCTATTTTATTTTCTTTACAACCTCCACACAATTAGTCTTCCACAGGCAAACCTAAAAGTATTTAAAAAGTCAAAAACTGAAATTTACGTTGACAGCATTGAAGCTAAAATTCATGTGAAAACTGGCATGAAAATGGGAAGCTTTTGCCAAATGTTTTTCCTAATTTCTGGTATTTCTCATTTTAAGGATATTTTTCCGAATTGAATTTTTCCAAGCAAAATATAAATCATTTAAGAAACTAAAAAACGCTTTTTACGAAAGTCCAACTAAAAAGTGAAAAATAAAATGTGAAAAAGCTTAAAACAACAACGAACCAAAAGACAAGTTTAATTTCGAAAAGCAAGCCCGTTGGGCGCTCGATATACGAAAAATAGGTGAAAGGCGACCACATTTTTTTTTTTTTCAAAATAATAATTGTGTTTTGGTTCATTATTTCTTTAGGTTTTTTTTTAATTTATGTTTAACTTTGTACTTCGATTATCTTAAAAATGCGATTTTTTTCATTTTTTAAATTTGTTTTTAACTTTTTACTTTGATTTTCTTATTTTTTTTTTACAAAAATGTTTAAATTTTTAGTTTAATACGTTTCGAAAGCGTGTAAAAATTCTTACCCATTATGAGATGATAAGAACCTGAACTTCATCACCACCTTGTACGAGTACAATGTGACGTATAAGTAACATTATCAGTTAATTATATCAAGTCTACGCCTGTCAGCACATTAGAAAAGTTAAGGTACGTTCACACTTGTCAAACATTTGCCGAAACAAGCGTAACCACTAAATATTTTGATTTACATACGCGTTTATTAATTAAAACTGTTTTCTTTATAACGAATAGACAGTTACACGGAACTCGATATTATTGGAAACTCAATAAACAATTATTTGAATCAGTCCCTATGATTTTTTGGACAAATATTTGACAAGTGTCTTTAGATACAAACAAACATACAAGTGAAGCTAACAAAAAAAGTATAATAAAATTATTTTTATTGCCAATTTTTACCCTGTTTTATTTATTAAATTAAATTAATCATAATTAATATCCTGAAGGAAATATACAGACAATAAAAATGTGGCCTAAAGCTCATTAAAAAACATTTGGGGTATTCACACCGTGTGCTATTAGTCATAACGTCATAAAAACAAAATATTTTAGACCGGTTTAAGAAAGTTGTTGTTGTGCTGCATACAAAGGAGTCATAAAATAATAGCACTCGTTTTTATTTTGTCATAAAACAGCTCTACAAATTTTAGTAAAAAAATTTTAAACTTTTTAGGCGAGACCACGATGTTTGCCACCGCCATTTATATGATACGTGAATTAAAAAATCGCTAAAATGGTAAATCACACTAGTCATATTTTTTGTGCTATTATTTTATGACTTATGACTTAATGACTACAAGATGAATACCCCAAATATAATCGAAAAAAGTTTGAAAATCATGACCAACTAATTCCTTTTTTTTCAGGACATTATTTAATAATAAAACCAAAGTTCTTATTATTAAAAAGGCTCTTTAAATATCCATTAAAGACAAGTATTTTTTCAGAAGTTATTTTTAAGAAAGAAACTCACATTTAAGGGAATTCCCTTTTAATAATATCCCCCTTTAAATAATATCCCTTTCAAAAAAGGTCATATTAAAAAAGTAGTTCTGAACAATATATCTTTTAACAAAAAAGATATTTATTTCTATTTATAAAAAAAAGTACGTTTTGAGAAAAACTCCAAGCTTAAAATATAGGGTGTTTTTATAGAGTGATACAAATTTAAATCATTACAAAACGTAATAATATATTTTTGATATCAATGAAACGGTGGATAGAAAATTTTATGACATTAATGTTTAAATATGATTTCGGCCATGTGGCCGCCACGGCAGGCGCGTATAAGGCCCAATCTGGAACACCAATTTTCACAAACAGTAACATTCTGACCGTCATCGTTTTTGAAGACATCTGGACCAATGACTCCGCCAGCACATAAAGCGCACCGAACAGTAATTTTCTGTTTCGACAGAAGCTTGTGGATTCTCTTCACTCTCAATGCGACAACTATGCTTATTTACGTACCCATTCAACGAGAAGTAGGCTTCATCGGAAAATAAAATTTTGAATGGAGGAGTTTGACGAACAGAACCATTATTTTGATTAAAAATTTCCACAATTTGCACGTGTTGCTCTGGTGTAAGTCGATCCATAATGAAATGTCAAAGTAAACTAAACAAAAAGCAACTATCAGCTGTTAAATGGGTGCTCAAATAAAGCAGTGATGCCAACTCAAAGATGTATCACTCTATAAAAAACACCCTATACTTGATTTTGAATACTTCGATGTGGCCATGGCGAGATTTTTACTCAAGTTCGGATTTCATAAAGTTTCTTCTAAATGAAGCACTTTTTAGGAATCAAACTTTTACAGAGTGTATTTTAAGAAAAGAAAATTTTTTAAGGAAAAATTCTCAGAATTTATATAAGAATTTTTAAAATATTTTCTATATATTCTAGCGGTTTTTGTAACGTTCATACTGAAATCTTTTCGTGTTAAAACATTTTTCCTTAAAAAATATATTCTTAAGATTTTTCCGTTATCAATTTTAAAAATTCTTATATAAGTTCTGAGAATTTTTCGGCGATTTACTAATGAGGTGTCATAAGCACAACCGGAAACAGTCTGCCTGGAGAGAATACGAACTTTTGTTTACATAAAAATATATTTTTTTAAATATAAAAACTATTTTTGGAAATTAAAAAAAAAATTAAATCTTATAAAAGTAATTTTTTTATAGAAATTAAAAAATTCATTTTACTTAGTTCTTTTGGGAATTGTCGTTTTAAACTCTTCTGTTTTAATTTTAGTCTTGCTGATTATTTTTTGAAAACTTTTTTAAAAAAATTCAAAGTAATTTTAATCAAAACGATCAAAGAAGGGTCAAAAATAAATAATTAGTTTCATTTTGTTAACGCATTTGTTTGAAAAAAAAGGAATTTAAAAAAAAACTACTTGAAGAAATTTTTTTGAGAATGAAACTTTTGGTGTCTTTGTACGTTATAACTTCAAGCAAACAGATTTAAAGTATTTTTTAGATGAAAATTACTGACTGCATTTGAACATGATTCCTAAGAGTATTTTTGCTTGTTATTGTTGCCAACGACGTTGATAATGAAAATGGATATAGTGATTATGCTGTTGACGATGATGAATATGAATATGAATTTCAATAACACGCACTCCAATACAAGTCATGCTGTCACTCAGGCAGTCAGTCACTGAGTGGTTGGTATGTGTACATTTCAATTAACAAAATGAAAGAGGGGATGAGACAAAAAGCAAAATATAATTGACAGGTAGTCAGTCGGAAAGAGGAAATGAACATGAAAATGAGCTTTCGAACGGAAGCATCCCTCGGTTTCACATGTGATTCGCCAGTTGATTGGTTCAAAAGAATTGTGTGAACTTTGCAAAAAAAAATAATAATAATAATAATAAGTAAAATAAATGGCTAAAAGTGAAAAATCAAAAGTTTTATGAAGATGATGAGGGGTATGGAAGAGTACGAGGTTGCCCAAAAAGGACATCCAGCAGAAGACCAGGCCTCTCTCCTCACACTCAAATGATAATAGAAACACTTAACAGAAAGTTGTTGTTTTTTTTTTGGTTTTTTGTTTTATTTTATTTTGAGAATTTAATTAGAATTTATTTTAGAATTAAATTTAATTAGTTAGTTAAATTTTAAATGTTTACATGTATGTTTTTTTGGGATTTTTTGCTTTCTTGTTTTTTATTCATTTATTTATTTTTATTAAATTGTGATATAATTTATTTAAGAATTCGATCGAATTTTGTTTTGTTTTTTTGTATTTTTCTGTTTTTTATAATTTTTCTTTTTGTTTTTGTTTTTGTTTTAATTTATAATTATAAGTATATTTTTTATAAGAGTCTAAAGTAAGAAAAAAATCGTGACGTAGACGCAAAAAATATCTGTGTAATTATAACACTGACAAGTGCTGCTGCTGCTGCTGCGGCGGCTTCTTCTCTTTCCTCTTTCCCTTGTTCATCTTTCAAAAAAATTAAATAAAAATTCAAGTTCCTGTTCATCTGTATCTCCTTCAACATCATTCTCTTCCATTCTAAAAAATAAAGGGTTTTTTGCACGGTTTTATATATATTTTTTTCTTTTGTTTCTTTTTGTTTTGTTCAATAAAAAAAGTTTTAATTTTTTCTCATTCGCTTTTAATGCATCTTATTATATTTCATATCTTCGGTATTTTTAAACTTTCATCTTATTTTTGTTTTTTGGTTCTCCTTCCACTTCTGTTTCTCGCACACACACATATAATAATAATAGATAATAATAATAATCATAATAATCCTGTTGTTGTAAGTAGTTTTTGTTGTTGGTTTAAGTTTATATAGTGGTAGACATACTGTCGTCGTGGCTTTCGTCGTGGTCGTCGTGGTAATTGTCGTCGTCGTCGTCGTCGTAATCGTCCTCATTGTTGTTGCTGTTTTTGTTGGTTGCTGGATGTTTTGTGTGTTTTAGTCGCCGTCGTTGCCGTCGTTGTCGTCGTCGTCGTCTAATTTTTGGATACAAAATCAAAAGTCGTTGCTCCACTAGCTTTGCCCGAAGCACTGCGATGGAAATGAACGTTCTGCCATTTGTTGTCGCGTTTATGCCAAACGCGTGTCTCCTCCGATTGATGGGTGTGGGCATGGCCCTGTTTATCGATATATTGAGTTAAGCGTACATAAGCAATACAAGCGGCGTCCTCGCCCAGTAGGTGTACGTGTGGGTTCAAAATGGTAGTATTGATGGCCTTGCAATTTTTGCCCAAGACATTTTCAAAGTAGAATTTGTGAAAGTCAATTCCTTCGACGAGATTGCCGAGGGCCTCGGGCTCGAAAGCAGTCAAATGCGGATCACCGATTTTGGTGTAGGCATCAAAATCACCACTGTTGATGGCCTCAATCAGTTGTTCCGTGATTTTAATGATTTCCTGGCGCCTGGCCTTGACATCGTCGTCCTCCAATGTGGCATTGGATGAGTCAGTCGAATCCTTGACGGGTGAGCCCTCGCCCTTTTTGGTAACCATGCTCTTGCTGGAGAAATTGCGCGTGGCCAGCATTGTGGTCAAAATGGCGCCCTTCAGTTTGCGACGGGCATTGAACTTCTTGAGGCAATCAACAGTTTCTTGGCGGTGTACCACAGAGGCAACGCGCTCGCGCTGGCATATCCAGGGGTGTTTGAGAGCTTCGGCCGCTGTGATGCGCTTGTGGGGATTGACGGTAAGCATTTGATTGATGAGATTTTTGGCTTCTGGTGTTACCGTATCCCATTCGGGCGATGGGTAATCGTAAGCTCCAGCCTTGATCTGGGAATACAGACGGTGCTGGTCCTCATCCCAAAACGGTGGATAACCAACGAGCAAAATGTATAAGATAACACCACAAGCCCAAATGTCCACTGGTTTGCCGTAGGGTTCCTTTTTGAGCACCTCCGGTGAGAGGTAGCCAGGAGTGCCGGCAAAACCAAACCAGGCCTGATGATCACCTTGCACCTCAATGGCCAGACCAAAGTCGGCCAGTTTTACAGCGGCACCCTTGGCCTTGCTAGCTAATAGTAAATTTTCCGGCTTCAGATCACGATGGACCACACCATTCGAGTGGCAGTGATTTACCGATTCCAATATTTGCTGAATACAATGCGATGCATCCGCCTCCGAATAGAATTCCCTTGCAACAATATCCTCAAACAACTCGCCCCCAGTCACCAGATCGAACACCAAATAGTGATAATTCTCCTCCTGTATGCTGTCGTGCAGTCGCACAATATTTGGATGATGGAGCTTGCGGCAAATTCTCGCCTCGCGCTCTAACTTTTGGAAATCTCGTGCTGTTAACTTTTTGGTATTGATAATTTTTGCAGCAAATTCATTGCCTGTGGATTTTTGAACGCATCGTTTTACAATTGAAAAAGCGCCTCGGCCCAGCTCTTCTTTAATCTCATAATTGTCCGAGAAACGCGTACAGGCTGCTGGAGCAGCCATCGCGATGGCACACTTGAGAAAATCTATTGCGGCAACAAAATGAAAGACGACTCCACGTCAATTACAGATTCCTTGTGTTCTCTGTCTGCCGTAGTCGTGCGTTGCTACTGTTGTTGTTGTTGTTGTTGCTGTTGTTGCTGGCGGTGTTGTGGCTGCTGCTGCTGCTGCTGTTTTTGTCGGCTTCTTAACTCACCACTTTTTTTTTTGTTTTTTTTGTTTTTTTTTGTTGACTTCGAGGGACTACTCTACACTGACTGCGCTTCTGTGTTAAGATATTCGTTTTATTTGACTTTTATTTGATGTTGTTGTTGTTGTTGTACTTGTGTGTTATATTTTCTTGAATTTTTTCTTGTTGGTAGCCGTGCTAGTCGTAGCGTCGTCGTCGTCGTCGTAAACGTACTCGGTCGCTGTTGAAGACTTGGTCGTACTTCGTAGCTCCGATAGCCGTATTAATTGTGTGATTGTGTGTGGTTTTCTTTTTTGGTGTTCTTGCTCTTGTTCTTTATGTTGCTGTTGCTGCTGCTGCTGCTGCTGTTCCTCCTGGTGTTGTTGTTGTTGTTGTTGTTGCTGTTGCTGGTATTCTTGTTGCCGTAGCAGTCGTTGATGGTGTAGTATGTTGTAGATGCAACTCTATATTTCGGAATAAAAAAAGAACGCAGAAGAAAGCAGTCGATTAAATTGATTTTTAACTTTTACAAAATTTTTTTTATCTCTATTCTTTTTTTTTTCTTTTTTTTTAACTCTATTCGGTATTTATCTATTGCAAGTTAAGTGTAGAGCAGGCAAAGGGCTGTCATGAATTTATCAATTGCAATTAGATACAATAAAAAGGGGGCCAAGTTGTTATATATTAAAGCACTGACTGGGTTAGTTTGATTAAAGTTATTTCGCTTCTGGCGTCTGCTTTTTTTTCTATTTTTTATGTTAATGTATGTATATAATTATTATATATATATGCATGTTTTATGTATGTATGTATATTGTATATACTCTACTTGTATGTATATGTAGCAGATAGATGATGTAGATATATTTTGGTATTATAATTTATTTATTATTATTTATTATATTAGTTGAGTTGGGGTTTTGTTAGTAGCGATTGTGTTTTATATTGTAGTTTTGATTCTGCGGGATTATTCTTTTCTTTTTATTGCGGAATTTTGCTCTATTTCTACTTATTCTGTGTTACTGTTCTTATTCGCTTGTGCCTTAAACTCCAACTGACCCAGATTCGGGGCAGAACAGAAAACTTGTGAAGAACGGAAGTGTATGTATATGTAAATTCTAATCAGTCCTTGTCCTGTAATGATTTTTGATATGGGGTTTTTCTTCATTCTTTCTATTTTTTTTTTCTGTTTTTTTTGCTTTTCGTTTATTTCATACTTTTTTTTTATAAATTTCTTGTTGTAAATTCACACAATACAATATACGAGAGTATGGGTACACAGTTTGGAAAAATAAAAATTATTAGAGAGGAGGAAATATTTATAAATTCGATGAAATTGATTGATGTTTGATAATTTCTATCTTACCGTTCAACAGTTTGTATTTTTTGTTAGTTTTTTAGTTAGTAATTTTTCACTTTATTTCTATTTTTCGTTTAGTTGTTAACGAAGCACTTAACCAGCAGAGAAAAAAGTTTGTATCTACATTTTCAACATTTTAATGCGTTTTCTATATTATTCTTCGCGTACAACACACACAGGAAAAAAATAGAATAAGACATTTTTTCTCGTTCTGTAGCCAGTTGTCTCCCCACAAAGGGAATATTTGTAACTGTCGTTTTATACGCAGAAGCAAGACTACGGAAAAATGTTCTAAAACTAGCTGCAGTACCACTACCAATCAACCAAAAAAAAAAAACAAAAAAAGAGTACCGTATCGCCGCCACCACTAGACTTTTTGCAAATATTTTGACCCGACAATGAAATGTTGCCATATTGTAAACTTAACGCATCCTTAGAAGATGGCAGCACTCACTATTAATTTAGTACAAAATTATTTATAACGGTAATTTTTTATATTTTTTCCGAGTGTATCTCTCACATTTTCACCTTTTCATCACTGAGGCCAACAAAAAGAGGTTAGTTTGCATTGCAACGCTGACAAAACAACTGCTCAAACAGGATATAAAAATCGAGTGTGGCCATAGTTTCATCTATAATACTATTGCCAATTCCATCAGGTACTTTGAAGTCAAGGTCATTTGAAATTTTTACTATGAAATTGGTGCGAGAAAAAAACTCTCCAATATTCTTCTTAATTAATTTTGATTAATATGTTCTTAACAATTAAAGCGATAGCAAGACAGGCGAGCGTAGAGGAAATGCTTTATTACACACTGCGGAATATTTACCAAAAAAAAAGCAAAAGCTTGAGGTAAAAGAAAAATGCATAAAAAATAAATTATAATTATATAAATTATAAATATATAAAAAATAAATAATTTTTAAAGCAGAAGTAACTCTCTTCATTAATTCAAATTACAACTACAGTTTTGATTATGAAGTAAAATTAATGTATTAAAATGTTATCAAATATTAATTAATTCCTAACTCTTCAATTTAAATCGTGCTGATTCTTTTTCCCATTCCAACCCCAATGAAATGCGCACAGGAACTGGCCAAAAACCCCTTAATTGATCACTTTGAATTTTTAAATTAAATTTGGGAAAAAAGCATACAATTGAAATTTAAGAGTAAAAAAAGACAATTCCCAAAAAAGTAATAAATTAAAAATTAATTATTATCATTATTAAAGCATGGTTTGTGTGTTGGTGTGTCCATTAAAAAGTAATATTTTTTTTTTAATTAAGGCTTTAAGTGTATAAATCACTTTGCGGTGGTGACAAAAACAAAATTACAAATATTTTTTTCCTCCATTAGCTTTTATTTTAATAAAAGTTTTTAAGGGGCAAAACAATTGGATTTCAGTACGTTTGTTCGGAAAAAAAATTTACTAATTGTTTTTGTAAATAAAATAAAAACTTTCATTCGGGACTTTTTATTGTTGTTTCGGCAAAAATTTCCACACGAAAATTTTTATTTCATTTAAAAAATTTCATCAACTCAAAATAATTTATAAAACAACATAAAACAATAAATATAATAAATAGCAAAAATAATATATTATAATTAATATTTGATTTTGTTTGTTATCCTGAAGAACTGGATATCTTTTTCAGGATATCGAAATATTGATATAAATATTTAAATATACAACTCAATATTATTATTTGAAATATATATAAAACAACAACAATTTTTATGGTTAACAATTTTGTATTGAATGCGAAGAAGATCAGTTTTTTATATTTTGAAATCTGTAAAATAAAAATAAAATAGTTTTAAAGTGAAAAACAATTTCATTTATTAAAATATTTCAAAACTGAAAGGAGACATGGTCACCCGGTGTATGAATATTCCATCATTCGCCGCCTTAATAGGAATTATATCGGTTGCGTACTTCGCAGCGTATGACGAATTTCGAAGATGTCATGATCGTGGCTCCCATTTTTGACGACAAATATTCGCTTCGAAAAATTCTTTGTTCGAAACTGGGAATTGTAAAACAAGTTACAGGACTCCCATAACAAACATACAACAAGCGTTGCCACATTTCATCGATTTCAAAACGACTACGACTACGACAACCATAATAAGGCTGCATATCGCCCTGTTAAATATTTAAACACCAAATTAACTACACAAGCGGTGCTGCAAACAAGACGGCAATTTATATTTGCAAAAATCCCTCCCATGGCGACTGGGAGAAAATTCTAATAATTTAGAAAACTAATTCATTTAGCCCTTCAAGCACAAATTGGCTCGATAAAATATTTCTTCTCAGATGTGAAATTCTCAAGGACTCCAATTAACTGTTCCAAAACAATAAGAAGTTTTTACTAACACACTTTTTTTTCACTGACCACTCGAAACATTTTTGCCTGTTTAATTGACTGGCTTCACTTGTTTCGATACTTTTTAAAAACGTTTGCATACTTCGATCATGTTTGAATAATTAGAATTGCATGCGGGACAAGTGTTAAGACAAAATCGCAGCTGCATGTGCAGACAGTTTTGCGTCTTGTTTTCAAATCGTAAGATTATTTTTGTTTTTGCTGGGGGGGGGGGAGCTTGTTGGAGTTGTCGAGTTGTGTTACATGTTGCAGCATTCGGCATACCAAAATGTCAACATAAAATCATAAATTATTTGTGGAAAATTTCAAACATTTCAACTGCAAAATTTGTTAGCAAAAATTTTCAGAATATATATTTTTTTTAATTTATTTCAATTACAAAGTGTTTTTTTTAATTCTTTTTAAAAAGCAGACAATTAATAACAAAATAAAAGGCATTTGAAATTTGTTTGTATTACAAAAATGTTGTTGCTGCTGTTGCAAATGTTGTAGGTGCCATAAATCATTTGTTGTGTGAACAAAATTAAAATAAGAAATATTTCAAATATTTTATTTAATTAATAAATGATAAGAATAGCAAAGAGAGAAAATATACTATTTCTCCATTTCTTTGTATACAAAATAATCAATAAATTTTATTATTTATTTGGCTTTTAGTTTGAGTGCACAGAAAAGGCCAAATGCAACGACCTCTTTTTAGCTCCCAGATGGAGTTTGAAAAATCAGTTGAATTTTGTTGTCAATACTATTGGAGATTATAATTGTATTAGAAATTAAATAGAGAGAGAGAGAGAGAGAGGGAGGAGAAAGTTTCATTCTTTTCAATTCAATAGATCATGCGTGCGCCCACTTGGCATGATCTGATTACAAACAACGTCCATCTTTGCTGCCGAAGCAGTCAATAGTTGTAACATTTTTTTATTTTTTACGATTTCTTACCCAGCCCAGCCAAATAACGCATAAATAAAATTTAGTTGTAAAGAAGTTTGCACTTACACGATCATGCAATTGATCGCAAATAAATTTAAATCGACTGCTGTTAAGCAGTCAAGAAAACTATTAAAAACGTTCGCAGCTCGTCTTTTAATTGCAGCAGGATATATTTTAGAAAGAAACACTTCAACATTTTGACATCAGCTGTTTATTTGGAAAAAAAAAATTTAACAAAATTTTATGGCAAAATTCAAATCAAGTTGGTAGTCAATTTCCAAATGTGTTGACTTGTTAAAAACTTATTTTTATGCAAAAGCAAAACAATTACAAATCGATCAAACTTGGCAACGCTGATTGTACGTTAAACGACTTCGGTCGTCAATTACGACAACGTCTACGACATCCGCAATAGGGGCCAATATTATTGGTTTTTTTCCTCTAATAGACTACAATTAAATTATACTCATTGATTTTTTCAATAGCTTTTTCCAATAGATTTTTAACTTCCCGCTAGGAAAACTTAAAATTTTACAAAGTCGTTATGTTATTATGTTCATTTCTTTTCTAGAAAAGAGTGCAACATTTGTCGCACTTTTTAATAGAAAATAGCAACATTCTGCCATTTGAAAGGGAAGAATTTATAATGAATTAGTCCAACAGAACTTACGAAAAACTATTCCTGTTTTAAAACTCCTTCAAACTGCTATATTTTTTAGAAAAGAAGTGAAACGGAGTTACATATTTTCCCCAAAAGAAAAGGCTTTTAGTTGTATCCCGTTTGGCAAAAACCGAATTATCTTCACATCTGGCCATTTTGAGTTCCTAACAACTTCTGATATGCTGTCTCTATGTCTGTGTTCACATACGTGTGTGTTTATATATTTATAGGGTGTTTTTTATAGAGTGATACAACTTTGAACTGGCATCACTGCTTTATTTGACCACCCATTTAACAGCTGATAGTTGCCTTTTGTTTAGTTTGCTTTGACATTTTATTAAGGATCGACTTACACCAGAGCAACGCGTGCAAATTGTGGAAATTGTTCATCAAAATAATGGTTCTGTTCGTCAAACTTATCGTGCACTTCGTTCAATCAAAATTTTATTTTCCGAAGAAGCCCATTTTTGGTTGAATGGGTACGTAAATAAACAGACTTGTCGCATTTCAAGTGACGAGAATCCACAAGCTTTTGTCGAAACACCAATACATCCACAGAAAATTACTGTTTGGTGCGTTTTATGGTCTGCCGGAGTCATTGGCCCATATGTCATCAAAGACGATGATGGTCAGAATGTTACTGTTTGTGAAAATTGGTGGTCCAGATTGCGCCTTGGCCGAAATCTTGAATATGATTAATTTAATGTCATAAAATTTTCTAACCAATAAAGACCGTTTCATTGATATCAAAAATATATTACTATATTTTATTATGATTTCAACTTGTATCACTCTATAAAAAACACCCTATATATATGTGTGTAAATATTTGACCCACTTCTTTTAAACGGCTTGACTAAATCGACTTAAACTAGCAGCATTCTAAAGAGTTGTACCAAACTTATATATCCTGTGAATTGGAACCGATTCGGAATTATAAATTTTAAGGGATTTCAAAATAGGCCGAGAGAAATATTTTTTAGAATTTTTTTAAAATAAACTTTAAACGATTTTTACGATCAGCTCCACGAACTAATCAGTAATACTACGCCGATTGACGTAAATCAAAATCGGGTATTCGTCCGAGAGATATCGCGAACGAAAAAGAGAATTTTTTTAACTTCGAAATCATATATCAGATCAGCTAGTGTGATCGTTTCGATCTCGAAAACCGCTTAATTTGTTCAAAAGTTGTAGCATTTAAAGAAGCAAAATAATAGTATTTTATCGAATTCTCATTTGAATTTTGAGATCAGACACCTCAAATGAATAGAACAGCATAACAAATCAAGTTGCGATAGTTTTGTGCTAAAATTAGCGAGGAGTTGTAGGGATGAACTCTAATATCTTGCATTTTTTTCATAATTAAGCAGAGCGTCCGTCGGTTTCAATCAACCAAATTTCTCTATAACTCGTGCGTTCTCCGTGATGGATTTATTTAAGTGGTTTGTGTTTTTAAGTGACTAAAATTCAACTTTTATTTATGGGAAATATCGAATTTTATTCCAATACTGGCACAGATATATGGGATTTCGAAAGACATAAAACTGAACATTTTAATCATATATCAATTTAATTTGCCCCAGTGTGCCGGTACAGAGTAGCAGCAAATTTAATTCTCTGCATGCACTCTATTCTTTGCGATTTAAGAACTCTTAATTGAATGGATTGTATAATTTGCAACATCAACAAATCAATTGATTAATTGTAAAGGAATTTGCAAACGACAGTTAATTTTCATTAAATTGAGCAGCCGCTTGCAATCCCAGCTCGTGCATAAATAAGTCATTTAGCCAAAAATAATTTACAATTTCTAATTAAAATTTATAATACAGAGAATTCATATAAACGATTAATGTTTTTCTAATAAATAACTGGGGATGGGGCTTTTCTTTCCTTTTTCTGTAATTCCGTATTTACACAATCACGATGCCAGAAATAAATCATAATTTGTTTATATTGAAGCGGGAGCGAGATTGTATTTATTTGCGGGAATTAATTAGTGAAATAAAACAGGCGTTTATTAAATATATAATCGCACTTGCAACCAGCGTTATGAATCGTTTGTGAATTGTTTATTTAATAAATTTGATATTGTCAATAACAAGACTTGAGAAAAAACAAAATCAAATGATGTAGAAGTAGAAATTAATTTTACATTAAATGCAAAGCAAACAAACAAATGGGCAACAAATTGTTCAAAATAAAAAAAAAAACACCAGCAATAAGATTGTTGTTGTCACACTTGTTTGCAAATGTTGCCAACTCTGCAGCACAGAAATAAATCGTAAAATTTGTCAAGAGAATAAATTTTGTGGTCTTTGCACGAGATGAATTTTTTATATATTTTTTTTTTCATTTCTTTGCATAATTAAGCCCGTGCGTTCAGTCAGGCACATTGGCAATTATAAGCGCGAAGTTAGCCGCAGGTTATTGGCCAACACTTCTTTTAATTCTTAGCTTCGTTGTGAGAAATTGCGCACAATTTAAAAATATATTTAATAGAAACAGATTTAATTCAATTATTGAAATTTTTTCTTTCACTTTCATTTGTTCTCTCAAAGGCATTAAAACACAATAACGACAGCAGGCTACAGACTACAACTTGTCAAAAATAGAATACATGGGCGTATATGAGAATGATTATATTTACTACTACAGGCAACACGGCTACTGGTTGTTGTCCCTGCTGTTTTTGTGGTTATAGTCAAATTAAACTAATTTCTTTTTTGGTGAGCGACAATGAGTAGATGCAGTGTTGCCAGTATAATATAAATTCAATTATTGTAAACTTGAAAATATATCGTTTTATTATACAAAAAGAAACAACAAACTGTATTTCCATGCTAATGAAATGATTTCTTATCACATACTGTGGACTTTAAATATATTTTATTAGAATAACATTATTTAAGAATATTACATACATGAAAGCGGCTACACTGGCGTATAAAAAGAATTCTACTACAAACAACAGCATATGGTTATTGATTTGGTGGTGTCGTTCTAAAAATAATTAAGTAGCTGACTACGAGGCGACGATTGTAGCCAATGACTTTTGTCGTTGGTGTTCGTGTAGCCTGCTGTCGTTATTGTGTTTAATGGTTAATACATTTACGACTTGAAATCAAAAATAATATGGAAAGAATATTTTCTTTCGTCCAAATTACATTTGAATATATAAAACAAAATTTTATTAGTGTTTTATAAATTGTAATTGTACGAAAGAACGCCTTCCGATTTCTTGAAATAGGCAGAAAATAAAATGAACTTTCAAAATTGGAAAGCATAAAAACACGAAAATTTGAAAATTCTTAATGGTTTAACATAAAAATGTATCATGGGATATCTCCAAAACAAACCACATCCTTTTTCTGACTATTCGTTAGGAAAATCTGCCACTGAAAAGTCTATTTATCAGATCAAAACTACGAGATTGCAATAGGGTTTTTTACCTATAACTTCGAGGAAGGGCAGGACCTTGTGGTTAATATATAAAATACAAACTCTAAACTTAAATTGATCTTCCTAAATAAACATAAATTTTTATTACAGTCGGACTAACCGTTTACAAACTGCGACATTATTTCTTATTTATTAAGAAACCCCCCACCACCCCTGGTACATTTTAAAGTTACCACCGTTTATGTGTTTTATATTGGTTTTTGTCTCTTGAATATAAAATGGACGGCGCAAAATGTCATGTGAAACAAATCGTTGGATTATTTTTAAACTTACAAATACAATTTATAAAAATGAACGGATTCTTTTCAACGAAAATATGTTTTATTAAAGTGTTATATCGGAAATATATTAAAGAACTAAATAAAGGGTACATTAAAAGCAAGTTAATTTATATTAAATTCTTTGTGACAAGAGTTTCCAATAAAAAGCTGAATGTCGCTTAATATATTCAAAAATCGGAACAGAGTTGCAGGATTTAAGAAAAATCCGTCAAAATTATACTTCAAAAATTCTGAATTCAATTCAGTGGAAATTTAAAAACTTTCAATAAAGTTTGATGCAGTAATAAAAGAGGCCTGGTTTGTTGTCCCGCAACCCTTAACTCTTAATTACAAGATCGAAAATCCCGTGGACTTAGAAAGATGAGACAGACGACAGCTGAGTTGTGAGGTAAAAATTGCTACGAATTGGAGTTTTTTGGTTAATACTCAATATTCACTCAATTAGCAATTAATACAAAATTTAATTATTTTATTAGCAATTTTGTTGCGCTTAATTAAAGACTCTCTTCCATAAAATTGAAAAGGAGTTAAGTTGGCTGCAACACAAAACGATTTTACAGATTTTACACTGACTGACACAATCGGTTTTATTAACTTGCCAGGATCTTATTCTTATGAAATTTTTGGCCAATATTTCTACACACAAACATACACAGCAGTATGCATGCTCTATACATCCATGTTAATATATTTATTAAACAGTTAAAAGAAAACTACAGATGGCATAATTCCATTCGGAACTTTTGTTTTTGGCACCTCCTTCTCTTCCCTTCTTATATTGATTTTAAAGGATGCGAGTATGTCCTCTGCTGTTCCATAAAAACCACAAAATTGGCAACCTCGTTGATTAAATTAATGTGTGTTTGTGTGACACTGTGTATGCCACCAGAGAGCATTAAGCACACATGCGAATGTACAACGAATGTTGTTGGTATGGGAGTGTGGGGGCCCGTAAAATTGGCAATTGTGCCGTTCCAAAGAATGTAGTGCAAATAAACGATTAATATTTAAATTGCAAGAAACAATATGTGACAAATGGAGCACATGTACGAGTATGCGTGTGTGTTTGTTTGTGTGTAAAAACTCATTCAGAGATGGTCAAAGCACAAGTGAGTAAACGCTTGATACGAGCATTAGAGCGTGTGGGACCGTTAGTGCAAACCAAAGCATCTCTATTTAACTATTTGACGATTTTGGGCTACTCAAATTAGCTTTTTGACGACTTGACGACTTTTGGCTCAAATTTGAACAATTTTGAATAATTATGGCTGATTCGACTAGTAAAAAAGGGTATATGCGGCTGTGCCAAATTCCCGCAAAAAATAAATCAATAGCCCAACCCTGGAAAGATCTTTTTGATGAAGACACGAACGATTTTGAAAATACAAGCGCTAGTGAAATTTATAAGTGAGCGTGCAATCTTGCAAGTCAAAACTTATTCACGTGCTCATGTCTAGCACGACGATAATTTAAAGCAGACTAATTGCAATTGACAGCTTGAAAAATTGATTTTTCGCTGAAGTTTTATTTTTTTTTTGTAAATTTTTAAAATTCCAAACAATTAAACACTTTGGACAATCAGCAATTTTATAAATGAAATTCAAAATTAATTATTCAATCAATTGAAAATTTTTACAAAAAAGAAGCACTGAGTTGTATGCAGGGAATTTAAGCGATCAAACCATCGGTTCGATACAATTCTCAAATTCTATTTCATAATAAAATCTGTATAAATAAAAGAACACTTGAATGATGGATAATTAAAATGTAGCGGCTTTTGAAAACAACTGTTCTGCTCGGGTGTGTAAATTGATTAAATAAATTAAATTTTTGGGACTTGTCGTTTAAACCTGTTTAATTTTATTTTCATGCCGATTCTTTTTTCCAAAATTTTAGTAAAAATTTAATTAAATTGATGGTGACTTTTCCTTCCCATTAACTAAACCATCATTGCTAATTGAAGTTAGTATAGGAATGACAGTTCATTTAAGTTCAAAAGCCAAAGGCAATTCTGACGTGTCCAATGCACCGCTCATAAATTATCCAAACAGAAAAGGAATCTAATTGTCATATTCATAAAAAATTTTATCAACTTGATGAGTACTTTAAAACAGGTTTTATATGAAAATTATGTGTTCAAGCCCGCTTATCTTTATGAATACGGCAGTAAATCTGTAGCTTTTTAAAATAAGACAAAGAAATTGTAATTATATTCAGGACCTAGAGCCTGAACAATAATTACAATTACAATTTAAATAAAAAAAAAACAAGGTCGAGTGAAACACAAAAATAATTGTCAAGACAAAGAAAAACAAATTGCACAGTCTTTGGCTTCACTGTTATTGTAATTTTACGATTTAATGGGGAACTTTAATGGTGCCATAAAACATAAACAAAAAAGTTGACAAACTTATTTGGAAAAAAATGAAGACACCGCCGCGGTGTCACAAAATAAAAGAACACTTTCGATTTTTCTACTTTCTCATTCAGATCAAATAAAAGTAACAAAAGCAGAGAAAGACAAAAATGGTTTACAAATTTTAGCCAAAAGAAAATTTAACAAAAAAAAAAAAATGTGTGGCAGCAGTTAACTGCTCGAAGTTTGTTCGCTGCATGATTTAGACGACAAGAAACAAAAAACAGTTGAGTTCTTCTTCTGAAAAGGCGTATTGAAATTCAGTACAACAAACACAATTCAAACAGTTTAACGCACTCAAATCAATTTGTATTCATTGTGGTCAATCGATTTGTTGGGCATTCGCATTTATTGTGGGACACAATAAACACGTTTAAACAAACTCAAACC
This sequence comes from Linnaemya vulpina, assembly GCA_963675445.1. NCBI lineage: Eukaryota > Metazoa > Arthropoda > Insecta > Diptera > Tachinidae > Linnaemya > Linnaemya vulpina. The sequence goes on along the minus strand of OY776280.1, from coordinate 17,067,115 downwards.
TATTCTTCTTTCTTTTTCAAATGTTGTCTATTCGAGTCGATGCATTTTTGAACAGTTGTTTTGTTAGAAATTGAAATTTATTTAACGAAAATCTTCACTGGTGGGCGTTAATTAATTAGGGATACTTATTTTAGGTTATCGTATCTTTTTTATTTTTCATAAATTTCTTTGGTGACTGAAACTATATATAGATTTCATCAATTTGTTAAATTGTTTACCTGTATGTGTGTAGTACATATAGTATTATTTACTTTAGCATAAATATATGTATTGTATTATGTGCATACTTGGAGGCATATGCACCGTATGCATAAATATGTGTTAAACATTAAAAGAACAATATTTCAGTTAAATATCAATGACGTAAATCACTCACGGCTGCCAAAATTTTGTGCTTAATTTGATCAAATTGAATATGTTTTATCTAGAGTGCAGTGTTTAACTGATTTAGCTGTACATTAAAGTATTAATTTTTCTTTATATCTGTGAAATTATATGCCTATAAATCAACTTGACTTAGTTTTGAAAGCACGTACGGCGGTTAGTTAGATGTGCATTAGGGTGGCACTGTAATGCAGGGGGAAACTTAACTTTTTTTTTATTAAATTCAATTAAGATTAATAGGCAGTTGAGTTCAGAAAGGCATGATAAATGTTGCAGGGAACAAGGGAAAGTCAACATCATTATTATCCAACTGAGAAAGCATAGCTAAACAGCTGTTTTCGAAAGTCGTGACACTTTCAACGTCAATACTCGCAATTTTTTTTTTTTTTTTTTTTGCTTATCGCCATTAATTATTAAACGGCTTCGTTTGATAACAGTTTTTATTCATACAAACTTTATTAGGAAATAAAGACTGGTCCAAAAATAACTCACGATGTCAATTGGGAGTCACACGCTGGCTCCCAACTTAATTTGACATTTCTTTGCTTCGGTATTTGACCAATTCATACATGCAGAGGTACGCAATTGTCCAGCTCTTTTAATTTATTGAACTCGTTTACTAAAATAGGTCGTGCACTTCGTGATTTTTTTTGGTAAGCACAATCGTGCAAGTTTGGTCGCGTCGTGGTGATGTTAATTGGCCGCCACAATCATTGAATTTGACGCCGTTGCACTTCACTCTTTCGAAATATGTAACATTATATAATTCGGTATATTAACGACACTGAACCTCAATTATGTCTCACGAGTCATGGAATATATGGACCATCTTATTGACGAATGCCATCGAAGCCTTGGCGAACATTGGGCCGATTTTTTGTTTCACACATAATTTTAATAGATTCTTCTATCGTAATAAAATTATTAAGATAATTCTGAGAAATCTTTTTGTATACAAGAGAGCAACGTTATTGACGGACTGCTTCATCATCGTCCGGCCCAAACCACGCAAGTTGGAAACTATAAATATTGTATAGGGTGATCTACAAAAGACGCTACAAAAGTAGAGCAAACGACGTCATATTTCTTGCCGCTCTTTTGACATTTCTCTTTATTAAGGTTTACCATTTTGTTATGGAAAGATATACGAGCCAACAACGAGTCGAAATTATTAAAATTTTCTACCGAAATTCGGAGTCAGTGGCCTCAACGTTAAGAGCGCTACGTCTAATTTATTTCTGGCTTATTAGCTTCGCCAATAAACAAAATATGTGTTATACTCCAAGAGTCATCATTGCGTCCCGAAAAAATTACGGTTTGATGTGGTTTATGGGCCGGCGGTGTCATTGGGCCGTACTTCTTCCGTGATGATCAAGACCGGCACGTTACTGTGAATGGGAATCGCTTACCGTTCAATGATAACCGAATATATTTGGCGCCAATTGGATGATATGGACTTGGAGGAAACCAAGTTTGGAGAACGTGTTATCTCAGGAAATGGTCCAGTCGATTGGCAGCCTCGGTCGTGCGATTTGACGACGTTAGACTATTTCCTGTAGGTACAACATACATCTACCTACAATTTTTACTCTCTGTAGCGCAGTAACACTAAAAAGGAATTTTGGGAATTCGATTGCGAAGGGGCAAAAAGGGAAAAAGTGGTCATTTTATATTTCGAAAATTACGATAGACTCGAAACTCCAAAACCTTTCAAATAATGTTCAAAAATAAGTCGACAAGTGTTTAGTACTTTTTTGACGTTAGCACTTTTAAGGGGTAAAATATGGTAACAATTATATTTGGTACTTTTTTGCATTTCATAAATCTTCTAACCTATAATAGTCAATTTTATTTTTTTGAAAAAGGTATGAAATATGTTTTGGTACTTTTTAACTTGCAAGGTATAAAATTGTACCTGTCATTGGTACCTGTTTTATTAATTTATGTGTACTTAATTTATAAAGGCGCTTTCCCAAATGTGTACTTTTTCAGAAAGGTACTTTAAAGGAAACGTACTTATTTCAAAACAGTTTTTTGGAGGAGGTACTTTTTTTGAACAGGTTTGCCATCGCACAAATTTTCCTATTTTTTGCAATGGAATAGGTTTCCTTAGTATCGTCAAATATCCTAGTAAAATTATGTATCAAATTCCATTACAAAAAAATTAAGTTAATTAATTTCAAAAAGTTTTTGAAAAAGAACAGATTATTTCAGTGATTTGGCTATTTCTATACTAGTAGAAATTCTTCTCAATATAATGCTTGAAGGTGTACTGGTAGGGTGGCGTAAAAAAATCAATCAGCAAAAAATAAAATTTATTTTGACTTTTCTTTGTCCTCTGGAATGTTTATCACGTCTTTCTGAATTTATAAAACACTTTTCCAACAATTTGAAAAATTAATTTCTGTGAATATCGAAAATAAATTTAACAACATTTTCAAGTCAACTATTTTACGCAATTCTTTGAATTATATTGACTGAATTGAAAGCCAGGCACCCAAATCTGGTTCAATTACACCGCGTTTCCACTTTATATTCAAGCAGCTTGTACATAAATAATAATGCAGGATTTAATTTAACTTTTAGTTAGAAAATATATTATATTTATTTCGTGTTGAATTAAATCTGAATACATTTGCGTGGTCTTAAGCCAAGGCAAGTGTTTTAAAAGACAATCCACAACGAGTAACAGAATGAAGTGAACACACCATTATGGCCAGTTGCAAGTGAGTAACTTGTATGCCATTACCAACAACTCGTATCTGCTTATTTTAATGTGTGGCACATTAAAGCGTTAAATTATTTTTATTAAATCTAAATTAAAGTTTGATTATGGCCCATGTAATAGAATAGAGTGGTAGCCAGCCCCAGTGGTAGTGTTTTGTGGTTTGCGGTGTTCTGGCAATACAATTAACTTTATTTACACTTAATAAATCATAATGGTTTATGACTGATTTTATTGTTTTAATGTTGCTATAATTATTATTATTTCATTTTTTTTTTGTTTTTGTTTCATAATTCTGGCGCAGTATCAACTGTGCTGGAAAAACATTTGCAATTAAAATGAATTTTTATGCAAAGTAATTTCCTTAACCGAAAACTATTAACAGGAAAAACTCTTTATAGATTAACTAGTTAATTAAAGTACTAAAAAAGCAAATATATATATATATATATATATATATATATATATATATATATATGTATATATACGAAACAGTTTTTTTCGATTCGAATTACAGGAAACCCCCACTAGAGAACATCTATATTTTCTTAGTCAAGAGAAAAAGCGAGATAGAGAGATATTGATAAAAAAAATCATGCGTATTATTGAAACTATTCTGATTATATTATGGAATTGAAAACTATTAGTCAGGATTTAGTTCAAATCTACGAATTTAAAAACTTATTATTTTTTGAAATTTTGCCTTAAACTTAGTAAAATAAATAATAATATTATAGCATGTGTTTCTTTACAATTTCTTTCTGGGATTAAAATTAAACCTTTTCTTAGAAGGAAGTAAAAAATCTTTAACATTTTAAAAAGACATAAAAATTCTTAATGAAAAACATGCTATCAAATTGATATTAATCAATCATCCTTATTGTGGTTGTCGTAGTCGTGAGGAAACCAATAAAATATGGCGACGCTTGCCATATGTCCAACATAGAAGGCGATTACAACTACAACAACAGTAATAATGGCAAATATTATTGATTATTTCAAACGTGGTACTTAAATGATGTAGTCCATCTCGCGATTTTTTATACCGCTTCTAATTTTTTAATGTATGCAACATTGTTTTAGGTGCATAAGCACAAGCGATTTGTTTTCGTGTGAAAAAAGTGTTGCTCGTGTTCATTCGCAGTTGAAAAAAAAATTACGAGCAAATAAGAGCCGAGTTCTACTTTTGTAAAGTTGTTTCGTAGATATTTTCAACGAAAAACGTTTAATATTTCTTACAGCGTTTTATACGATATATGGAACAGAGTACCACACCAGCGTTTTAATGAAAGATTAAGAAATTAATCCGCCGCACAATTGCAAAAACAAAATATTCAAAATTTTATTTCTACACTCTTTTTTGTCATTAAACGCAGACCTTTTAGTATTCAAGATGCGAACTAGACCTTAAAATTAAATTTTGTTTTCATTTGTCATGGTTCCTTCTAGGGTTTTTACCACGATTCGAAAAAAATCGATTGCTTAAAGATAGATTTTTTAAAAGAAAAAGTTCCTATCGAAAATATATTATGAATAACTTATTCGAATGAAAATCATTCTTAAATTCAATTACGATTTATAAACAAGGATTGGCGATATTAAATTCAGAAATATAAATAAAAAATATAAAAACGCTTAATTCGAAAAAATTTACTAAAATCGGGCACACTTAAACAAATTTTTGTATATCTCTCACTAGCCGTGAGGGATATACAACCGCAATAACTTTAAATGTTTGGAGCAACTGCAACATATTCTAACTTTTTTAATTAAGGAAATTGAGAATAAGAGACTTCATAACAGAGGGAAAAGTAAAGAAAATTAAATTCAAAGTTAGTATTTTTCTTAGCACCACTGTAACTATTAAAGCAATAAAATTTGTTAAGTGCAAAACTTAATCGAAAATGTTTCCATGTTCTTTAAAGGAAATCAAATAAGCCTGCTGTTCATGAATCATTCTCAAGTTAAAAATAAATAATATCTTGACTAAATAGCGGCACTTTACTTGCCTTAAAATTATATGTTAATATTTAATAGTAGAAAAAAAATTTAGTCATACAAGACAATTTCCATAAAAGTACATACACACAAGCCGAATGGGCTTGTACTGATCTGAAATATAATTGACTTGTTTTGCTGCATAACATTTTATTCGACCAGAGCCAAACAACAATTTTGTTATAAATACAAGCGAGTGTAATTAAGTCAAGCAGTATTTATTATTAATAACGATAATATGAATTTTAAATGATTTTGTTTCTGATTTTTCTTACAATTTTATAAGGCGGGTGCTAAAATTGAACACAACATGTTTTGTTTAACTTAAACTTACTCGTATGCACGAGTACATACAAACATACATACATATGTATGTATGTATGTATGTATGTATGTATGTGTGTATATGTACATACAGAGAAGACATTAAAAGTCTTTCCTCAACTTCAAACTTTTACCCCTTTTTATGTACAAACAATACCTATAATTTTGGTAGTTCGTATATATTTTCGTTTATTATTTACTATTCACTTTGAAACGGAATGAATTATTTTAACAAAAATGTAAACAAAATAAAAATTGGAAAAGCAGTCGTTAAGGAAATAATTTAAAAAGTAAAATATGGAACTTAGTCTTGTGGGAATCCCAAAATAAATTTTTTTTTTTATTTGTAGGAACAATTCAGAACTGCTTTTAGTCGGTTGTTTACAGGCGGCTATTATAAGACTATTTGGGTCGATAAAGTTTTTCGAATACACGTACAAGGGCAAGCCAGCAATAATAAATCACTAATTTGGAACAAGTGAAAGAAGAAAAAATTTCAATTGCTGTCATTAGAATTTGTTTAAGAGTTTTTCACTACTTCCCTAAATTTATTTTTGTATATTTTAAAAGTTATTAGTTCTGTTCATTTACTTTCCCACCACTATCTATCAGCGACAGAGTAAGAAGAAATTTTGAAAAAAAAATCTCTCAATACATGAACACTTCTCCATTCAAAATTTCCAAACTAAAATAATGCTGCGTTATGCAGGTATAACTAAGTACCAAAATTTGATAAAATGTTTGAGTGTTTTTTTTTTAATTTGCATTTGCAAAAAGAAAATAGGGCAATAAGCGCCCACGCTTTTTTAACCTTTTTTTAATTTATTTTTAACTTCTTGGTTCAGTTTTCTTAATATACGTTTTATTTTCAGTTCTTTTAACGATATTTATTTTTGGTTTTTTAATTTTATCTGTTTCTAAAACGTTTAAAAATATTTACACAATATTACGTGTATTATTAATTAATATATATGAGTAACATTATTGATAATATTACGTATACGCATGGAAGCACAATACAAAAGGAGAGTTACATACGGAAAAACATAGTGAACCTAATAAAGAGCATATAACAACAGAAATAAAAGAACAATTAATACAACATAATAATTTATTAAGTTATAACAATTTAAAAAGTTTCAGCATGTAAAATAAGATCGAAGGAAGCATAAGAATTGCAATTAAATGGCTTTCCTGTTGCATAAATAAATTTCACCGCTTAAAGGAATTTATAATTTTGACAATTTTGGGAAATATTTTCATTAATTACCAAAACAAAAATTAATTAAGCTGGAACCCGCGAATTTATAAATTATTCATATATATTTTTAATTATAACGTTTTTGGGAAAACTTTGTTTGATAATAGAAACATAAAACAGCTGTTTGGACAATTATTGGAAGTAAAAAATTTACTATAAAGAATTTTCAAGGAATTGTCTTCCAATTGTTTTCCTATTTTGTTAAAAGTTTTAAGAGTTAATGAACAGTTTTCTATCAACAATTGTTAAAAATTTTTTGCAAATGAACAGAGCTAATGATTCGCTATATGAGTTTACAAAAATGGGAAATATTTCGAGGGAAGTTATTATTGTTTAATTCTTTACGAAAACTGAAATATAATTAGTTCTTTTGTGAAAAGTCCACAGAATAAGTTTAAAAGAGTTAGGTTAGGTAAAAAGCTCTGACTGCAATGATAACGAGAAAGCACTAGGAGAGCACTGAAGGCCCATTCTGAGTTTAAACGATTTACTAATTGTACTTTCCTTAAGGAATGTAAATGTTCGACTGTATTATGTATGAAAAGTTCTGTTTATTCCACACCAAATATGCGTATATTTCACTAAACAAACTTGTATGTATAAAAACATAAATTCAAACTACACAAAATAAAATTAATAAGTTATTGATTGTTTTGAATATGCCAATTTTGTTGTATATGTAAAATTATAATTCGATTAATTCAAAATAAATGAATAAAGCATTTTGAAGAGCAAAATAATGAATTACCACAACTAATTAATTTATTGATTTGATAATTAAGTTAGTTTGTATGATTCACAAGTAGTAGTGCACTTGATCGTCCATCCAAAAGTACAAAAAAATTTGTAAATTAGCACATAATTATTTAACGTGACGGTATTAGTAATAAATAATAAATAAATAAATGAGCAGCTTTAATTATGTTGATATCCATAAATACTTGTGTATATTATTATTTATTTACGGCAAAAAATTAAAATACATACATATAAAATTTGTACAATTAATAGTAAAAATTAACTATCAACGATATAAAATAAAATATTTAAAAGCATAAATAAATATAATTGCTGTCCTGAGGTTGATGAGTTCTGTTTGTCGTACAATTTGGAAATTTTAGCTGAAGGTTTCAATTTTATATGAATTTTTTTATTTCATTTTATCGTATGGGAGATTTTGAATCAAATAATAGTTCCATAAAACTTGAAAGGTGAGGAACAATTAAAGCATTCTAGAATTTTCATGTGGATGAAAAGTCGAGTCATATTCAAAAGATATTACACGACATCTTTACGGTATACAAGTATGTACGTCTATGTATGTATGGATATGTAATTATGTAGTGCTTTTAATACATTTTGTAACATTTATTTACTAGAGCATCATATACACTCACTGGCTGTTTGGTAATAAATCCAAGAGTTTTTAATTATACTTTGCTTTTCTCTCTATTTTGGTTGTGCTTACATTTTTCCCGCTTTGTGGCTTTAATTATTGTTCGAAAACCTTCAAGTCATTTCTGTAATAAAGAAAAAATATTATTCTGTATTCTTCAATTAATTAATTGGCCAAATTCAAAACGTTAAGCTAAATGATACCTATCGATTGCTTTCAAAATAATATGGGAATTAGAAAATGATCAAAACAATTTTATTTGTAATGGAAATCCTATCGATTTAATTTTTACGGCACCTTCCAAACACATGAAATCCTTTTATTTATAGTTTTATTTATTTATTTTACTTTTCAAATTGGTATGTATATATTTTTGGGAATTGTCGTTTTTTAAACCTACTACTGGGGACTGAAGGTTTCATGGGAACAAAACAATGAAAAATATTTCAAGAACAAAAAATTGTTTCAAATTAAATCTTAAATTTGGCCAACTTTATAAAACTTACTTTAAACTTACCAATATTTCCATTTCTATATCACATTTTTCATAAGTTTGTATATACTTATGTATATATTGTGTCTTTTTAGGTAGAAACGTAAAAGAAGTTGCGGCAACGAACAGACAAACAGGCAGTATTGAACAGCAATTGAATCAATATGTTTTTCATATTCCCAGTTGAACTGTCATTCGATTATTGAAGTAAATATTATTTTATTTCGTTACATTTTCTCTAATTTTTGTGGCGTCTATTCAATTACATTGTATTCGTCATTATTGGTCTAACCCAATTTATGTGGAAGATTATACCTTTATGAAGAGAACAAAAACATTTAATATTAACGTACAAATAAGTCGAGTTGATACTTAATAAAACTTACTTTCTCCAGTATTCTACGTAGCAATTATACAAATGAGTAGTGAATGAATATTGTTCTGTTGATATTGCATTTGCTATCAATGGTAGCGATGAAATTGATTTCTTCTCTTGTTCTTATAGCTGGTTTAGATATTGTACATATATTTTCTTTTCATTTTGTATTTGTTTGTGTGTTAACAAAAGCATTCATTCAATTTAAGTGTTCTAGTATGGATTATTAACACAATTGTCACTTCTTAATATGGATTATTTACACAAAAATACTTCACTTTAATTAATGAATAAACGATAGTAACAAAAAATACAAGTCGGTCGACATTCTGGGCATAGTCAAGACATAAAATGCTCGTACATCTATCTGGTTTATTTGTCTTTTGCATGACTTTTGTTGCATTTCATGTCAACAAATTAAGAGGCTTGATGCTTTTGGAATATAATCTTTTGTACAGACAAGTGATCCTAAATACATTTATATACATACATACAATTTATGTCATGTTTGTTAGTTTCTTAACTGTAATATTATATATTCTTAAATTTATTTTTAATATTTATGATACGAGCAAGTATGAAAATGTTTGAAATTGAGAATAGAAAATTTTTATTACAGATTAATGAATATAAATCTGCAACTGCTTCAATTTTGAATTTAGAATAAGAAAATTGAAAAGTTCACCCCAATTGTGTAAGGCATTGACGTTTTAGCCAAGAACTTTTTGCAGTAGACTAAAGAATGCAGGTTAAATCATTTACTTAGTGAATACAAACTTTGACGTAAACGATCACACCAAACATTCTCAGGCTGATAGTTTTGCTTTTGTAAAGAAAGTTTTACAACTTTTAAATGTGCTTCTTATACACTGCCCTACTACCCTATCTACTATCAATCATTTTTCAATACTTGCCACGAGTTATTAACAGCTTGTTAGTTGAAGCCAAATTAGTTGCTCGGTAAAGCTCGCTGCCAAACATTTTCTGCTTATAAAGCATAAATTTGTTAAAATTTAGCTCTTTTCATTATCTGCCTCAATGTAAGTGTTTATTGATGCATGCAACATCATGTCCTTTAAGTTGTTTTTCTTATCTGTGCTGTAATTGTATTTAAAATTTATTAAAAAATAACAAATTTCTCCAAAATGCGAGACTCATCGGGATTACAAAAAAATATGGACTACAAAAAAATATATTAATACGATGAGAATTCAATGAAGCCTGCTCGAAGGACCACCACCTTTTGTGAAATTGTTTTGTGCGTTTAAATAAAAATAAATGCTTTATATGCATAATTTAGCATGCCAGCCATCATTTCGGGCTTTTGCTTCAAAAGCATGTAATTTTTAATTTCGAATATCGCGTAATAATTTACTTGCTGCTTAGCGACCTATAACTTTGGTTGAAAATTGTGTTTCTTAAATCATTTCGCAAGAAACTGTTTACATTTCAGATATAAAAACAAAGACAACAAACTTTATCAAGAGAGTTAATTAGTTATAACATATAGGAAATTATTTAACTTAATTTTTGTCGTACTTATTACTTTTACTTTTTCCTTACTTCCAGAAGTAACAAATAAATTTAAAACGAATATTAACTAAGGAAATTTTTACAAATTGTCAAACATTTAATTATATACATATCGCCACCTAAAACCCAAGACAGTAACTGCAAATAAAATCCAAATTGAGTTTAGATTTGATTATAGTGAAAATTAACAAATATATTTCGTAACCAATCAAAACATCAAATTTGCTTTATTAGACAGTTAGTTACAGTCTTATGGATTTTACATGACGATATGACGTTATGCATAGCGAAGAGTGAAGTGTATTCATTCATAAGTGAAAATTATAAAACAAGTAATTTCATAATAATTCATTTAATTACTTTCGTTTTCTTTGCTTCTCAATTATGTCATTGAAAACTAGTTTACAAGAGAATGAACGTAAAACAACACTGGAGTTTGTTTATAATAAAACAATTATTCTCCGCTTCTTATTTAGCCAATCGTTCAAATTAGATTTTAAGGCGGTACAAGCAGAATTTAAAAATTCTTAAATAGTAACAGCTAACCCTAAGAATAAACATATTTAGGCAGTGCTTTAATACGTTCGTACGTTTTGTAAATCACTTCGTAATGAAGAATTTTAAAGGAAAACAAAAACGAATTTATAAAGAAATATGCAGTTTATTTTTCTTTCGTACACAATTTTTTGCCGAACGAACGTATGCGTTTCTTTGTATGGAAAAATAAAATCAAATAGAGTAAAATAGAAAATAATATTTAAAATTTTATGTTTGTGTACACATAAATTTCACTAATGCAAACTGATTTACAAAATTAGGGCCATAATTTCTTCTAACAAATCATTTCTATTTTATGATCTGCGTCCGTTTCCGTATCTAATGTAGGAACTCGAAAAAGTATGCCTTTCTGTGAAACACAGGATAAAGCCGAGAACACATTATGGCATTTTGTTTCGTCGCAAGAAAATATCACAACGTATACTCGTAGCAACGTTTGTCATTTGCGTATAAATAATTCTTTGAATTAGATTTCTAAAATGATTCATATAATAATCAATAAATGATTCTATGGTTCGGGCCGACAAAAATTGCAAGACAATTATAATTATTAGATTTTTTCTTTTTCAAATGAAAGCTTTTCGCAAGTCACAGAAGGAATTGATTAATATCAGTTTTACTACTGCGTGTCTGCTAGAAAACGGAATATATATCCATTATGTTTTGCGGATTTTCGCTATATAATCTAGAGCTGTAAAGTATTCAATATTTACAAGAGCAACTTTCTAAGAAAACTGATGTCGTTTATTAACAACATGTGCGAAAACTTGTAATATAATTTCCAAGTCGCTCTAGCAAATATTAAAATTATATTAAAATTGTCATCACTTTAACGTTGCAAATTTATAAGCTTATATAATTAGATATCTTAACACTATCACATTAAGAAATTTTATACTACTGGAGTTATGGTGCATTTCAGTTTGCTCAAAGGTTTTAGTTCACAAGTAAAATAACACTGTTTCGTGTTTCGATTTTGAAACTGAAGACCACCAATTTATGTTATTGTCAATTGAAAACTGCTTGTTGTGTCGCGTAATATTTATAAACGCCAATACATTACGTTGATGCATGTTAGAAAAATAATAGTTATTCCTTTTTTTTTAGTCTAGCTAGGAGGTGAAAACCGAAAGTCTTTAAACAAGTTAGGAGTTGCTCAAAAGTTAATGATTAATCTAGTGTGTTTGTTATAATTTTCCATAGAAAAATATGGAAACAGACTTTATTTTTTATTCGTGTAATATAAGTTTTGATAACATCTAATCACAAATAAAATAGATATAAGTGGTTTATTCCAACTTTTAACGACTTTTTATTTAAGCCTCGTATTGTTTAAATTGTGCAATTAATAATAGTGTGGTTGTTCATACCTATACTATTTTTTAAACACTCAATTAAAAATTTCATATAATCAATTTTTATTAAATATTGTTCTTGCAAAGTTGCATATTTCCTATACACATACATTTTCATGTCTGAATAGCAACCAACATTTACGAAATAAAATTTCCAATTATTTAACATTTTCCAATCAATATTCAATTCATTCAATTGTCGAGCTAATAACAAGTTAGGTTTGTGGATATACACGGAATATGCAGTCTCCAACGGCTTTGGTGATTTTATAAACATTTTCCGTTTTTATTTTTTATTTTGTAAATGAATCACAGTGAGAGTAAGAGCAATAACAGCCTCTCTGAATAAGTTACCTTAATTTCAATTTGTAAAGTGAAATATTTTTATAAAAATTTTCTTAAAATTGCACACTCTTCAGTGGATACTTTTTAGGATATTCAGTTAATTGCGGTTTTGTTTTAAGCGATTAATAATGCAAGATTTTGTTTTAATTGGTTATTAATCGGTTAGCCGATTAAAACAATTATTCATACATTGATTTCAATACATAAAAATATATAAATAACCCATTATTTTTAAACTTGTTTACGAGATCACAATAACAATTTTTGAACAACAGAAAGCAGAAAAGAAACGCATAAATAATTATTAATAAGCAGAAAGTATTTTACGTATTTTAAAAGTTTACGAAGTTCTCCTAAATTAATTTTTATAAATAATATTTGTTTTATATATCAGATATTTAATAGATTTTTTTTAATTTTAATAATAATTGAAAGTTATTGCAGTATATTAAAAGCGAAAGTTTCCATTAATATGTTATCGAAAGTTTACATTATTTATGTAAATAAAATCTACACATTAATAAAAATTATCAAATGACAAAATTTTTTATCTGCGCTGTTTTCTATTTAAACATTAGAAATATACATTTAAGAGGATTGTTATATTTAGACTTGATCTCATTAAAACGTTAAATTTGGACTATATTTTATAGAGAAATACTTTCCATTTTAATTGTTATTTCATTTGTTGTTTATGTATTTTTGAATCAAAATTGGCTGAATAAAATTACCTCAAACAAAAAAAAACAAAAAAAAGCAAAGATCAAGCAAGAAAAACGCAAACAAAATCAAATGAAATAACAAAAGAACTATTCTGCTTAAAAACATTCCCAGACAAGGAAAATAACCAAATATATTGTGTGCGAATTTCCCAATGCGCATTTCAAAGGAAACGGATCAAATCATATTTAAAGAAACAAAATAACAAAAAACAAAACCTTTTGTTTACGGGATAGAAAACGTAATTGCTTAAAAACAATAAGAAGTAATAGTTGGCACCGTTCTACAGTTTGCGAGGTACGAACCCCCAAAATTTTCAAATACGTTAGTGTATGTATATGTATGCAGATAAATAAATACTTTCATTATTTATTTACTTATTTTTAGCATTCTGAAATATTTTATAAAGTGTAAAATTAAGGTAGATTAATCTGAAATTTTCATTGTGGGTCTATCGAGCTATAACCATGCGAAAATCTTTAACCTAATATGATTAATTTTTCAGTTACATACTTATAATTAACTCCGCTTTAAACCGAATAACAGTTGTGATACTGACTTGGGCAACTTTTCAAAAGAAAGTGTGTTACATATTTTTTAATACAAATGAGAAACAGCGAAATTTTTTAATACAAAAGGAGGTAAGCCCCATGGTAAAATGAAACATACATATACATATTTTTATCATTAGAAACAACTACATCCAATGCCCAACTGTTCTCCTACAATCCATGAACCGAGTATAAAAGTAGATCTCCTTTAAGAATTTTTTTTTTGAGTCTGCTTATTCCACTCGTTGTGTTTTATAATTTGTCACATAATATTACCATTAACGCTTATAATGCGTTGACGAGTGAAACGCATGTTATGAACTTTTGGCTCAAGTTCAAGGTCAAACAAATTTGACACTCTTGTTTTGAAAAATAACTTTTAATTGTGGAAATGGGGGTTCTTGTAACTATCAATATTCCTTTCCTATTCTATTTTATAATATGTATATCCGACCTTCTCTGAAACTGCGACTATAGTTATCAAACGATTTTTCCCTACCATGAGCGTTGTGCAATAAACCACTGATGTTTCTTCAATCATTTAGTTTTGTTTACATATAATTGTCATTAATTCATGCTTTGTAGGGTATCTTAATGCCTGCACATATCAAATTACTGAGTCGAAATTATTGGTTAGTTCTAAGTTCAAATCCCTAAATTTACACATTGGTTCCTTATGAAGAATTTAAGTTATAAATTCAAATATCATAAACATATTTTTCATAATTTAAATTTCAAGTTAACTGAAATATATTTCCTTGGTTCATTTACACTGCTGACATTGAAGTGCCAGCTGTAGGTCACTGCGGAAAAATATTCGGCAAATATAACAAGCTGAGAGCAACTCTTTACAATACGTACATATATACATACGTATGTGTGTTTATATACATATATGTAGATCGAACATTTCGGCATGTGGAAAATGTATGTCAAAATTTACACATGCATACATCCATATGTAATTAATTATATGTATTTTTCATTTTGTTATCATTCTGATTACTGCGAACTACACAAATAATACCTACTTAGCTAGGTACGTAAATATGTGCATATGTATATATGTACATACGTCTAGATATGTGTGTATTTATGTGTGTTAAACGTGGGCAAATTATTTATTTTTTAGAACCAAATTTTGTCGCTATTTTTGTGTATTTCAATGTGGCTTTTGTTATTGTTTTATTAGAATGGATATATTTAAATATATGTACATACATATATATGTATATCGAGCATATCTATCATGTATATATGTATGTACTTATTAGCCGTTTATGATAATAGCATGTAGTATGTACATATATAATCTTTATGTTATAAGTATATAAGCATTTACATATTTATGTACGCATATGCATAGAAACGCACAGATGGATTTATGCATATACCTATGTACATATTTACACATATGCATATACATACATATGTATGTATGAATATTGATAAGCACAAAGCTATATCGATCTATGTATGATATAGATGAGGATATATTCATCCATAAGTCCATGTCAATAGAATATTTACTTAAATGTATGTACCTTATTAAAGTAAATTTATGATTCCTTTTGCGCTCCACATAAGTCCGTATATGTGTACATATTTACATCCCACTCTTCACCGAAGCAAAAATTATATGATTGCAGCAGAAAAACTATAGAAACTCAGTAATTTTTGGATTAACTTTTTATGGCCAACTTCACATACACAAACACCCGTGAGTTTACATTTATTTTACTCTCTGTACGTTTTCAAATTCAAATCTTTGATACTTTTTCTTTTATCATTTTACTGTTATTTTATAACTCTGCAGTTTAATTTTATGTTTCTTTACGTTATCTGCCAATAACAAATACACTACACTCGTATGTAACTTCTTTTCCGCTACACTAACATATTTGCTTTCATGTTCAGTTTCTTTTTCGTCTTTTTGTACTGTATTTTGATTTATTTTGATTGAATGTTGCAAAGTAGTAGAGATTATTCGGTCGCATGCAAGCAATTTACTAGAAATTTTAGAAACGAAAATTTATAAATAAAATGTAGCACAAAACAAGAAGGAAAGAAAAGACACCAAATCAAATTACGTAATAATTGACTGGCTGTGTGGTGCTTATAGGAGGCGCAGGCAGGCATGTGTGAAATATACTTACTTTTTGTTTGCAAATGAAAATAAGGTAACATTTGTTTTAATTTTCTTTGCCATTATTATACAAAAGAGCAGAAATAAAAATTGCTTTAGTAATTTAACAAATAAAATAGGAACATGCAACAATTTTTAACATTGAATAATTTATTTTTTTAATTTTCTTTTACCTCCGTGAAGATAGCAAAGTTGCTGCGACTTTTTTGAAAGTTTATCTTGTCAACAGGGTGTTTCTATTACATTGAACATATTCATAAAAAATGAATTAATAGGGAGAAAATCGTTTATCATAGTTCCATATATATTAAGTTAATATGGAAAAGCACCCCAAAACTACATTAACTACGAAAAAGAACACTTTTTGCGATTCGTTCCTTAGCTGTTTGTGTGCAGAGGATTGTTGACAATCGAACTTTTCTGAAAATAGCGGTTAGAGGCTATTCAAGGAATGAATCAAGTGATGCCAGATTTCTTATTGAGTTTTCATATATCATGTTAGTGAATGATAAATCGATTTTGGTTGAACGATTTTATATTAAGCGTTTGCAAACATGAAATTGTTGGGTAGATAGGAGAAATTTCGGTGTTATAAGTGTTTAGCATATGAAATTTGTTTGTTCAAAAGCACTTAATGGTATTCCTTCATATGCTCTCTCTATATAGTTAAAAGAAGTTTCAAGATTAGACGATCTATATATGCTAAAAAAAATTATTTAATTCAGGGAAACCATTTTAAAGAAGTACTTTCATATGTAAACGCCATAAATAAATCGTGCCACGCTCAGAAGAACGGCAGCCCTATCTCTAATACCCCACGATACAACCCTTATTTAATTTATTTTGTGCAACACTGTAAATCAGATGCGACATACCCAGCTGCGTATTAAAGAGAAGCATCTCGACTTTTTTATTTAATCATAAGAAATTAGCGTGCAGTGTTATTGATTCTTATCAAAGTTAATAAAAAACAACACAGAGATGAGCGCCGAAGAGGTAATTTAACGAAATTGTATTTCCAATGAATAGTTAAAATCAATGTCTGTAATATATTTATTTAGTTACGCAGAGATTCTGAGGAGTTTTCTAAACTTTTGGCGGAAGCAACTAGGAAACGTGTTAAGGATGCAATAATACACGCAAAGGCTGAAGTCGACCGTGAGATTGTAACATTGGAGATCAAAGCCAAACAAGCTGAGGAACGTAAAGAATTAGGACCGAAAAGGTAAAAAAACCGCAACTAATAAAATAATTTAGAACATTACATGGTATTCTAATGTATTCGCGCGTTTGTGAACAATTCCAAAGTAACCTCTACAATATTTTTATTAGAATTCATTGTACAGATGTAGAAAATTATTAATAATACTATTTTTACAAACATCTATACCTAAAATATTTGCATTGTTCTTTATTTACAGAATCTTTAGTGAGCTGACAGAGTATGGATGGGATCAAAGCGACAAGTTCGTTAAGATATTCATTACTTTGGGTGGCGTCCAAAATTTAGATGATTCATCTGTTGTAACTAATTTTACTGAAAACTCATTGAATGTTCGCGTTACTAATTTGCTTGGCAGAGATTATGGTTTGGTAATAAACAATTTACTTGAACCAATTGATACTGTTAAAAGTTATCGTAAAATTAAAAGTGGTATGATTGCCCTCTATCTTAAGAAAGCCAACGAAGGTAGGCATTGGTCTTGCTTGACTTCAATACACAAACGCCTAAAAGATATTGAAGATAGTGAATTTAAATCGGATCCAGATTCTCCCTCGGACGCTCTTGTTAACATAATGAAAAAAATGTATCAGAAGGGAGATAGCAAAATGAAACAGAGTATTGCTAAAGCATGGACTGAATCCCAAGAAAAGATTTATAAGGGTGATTCGACAAGTATGGATCTTTCGTCGATGTAAGCGCATATCTTGGCGGGTATGAGAGGAGTAGGCATATTTTAAAATCAAATACATGATAAAATCATTCTTCATTATTCCTTGAATTGTGTTGAGTATAATTCCGCTCTACATAATTCTTAACTAAAGTATATGAAACATTTCGTATTAATAAAGTATATTAAACAAAATCAGTGTTTTCTTCGTTCTATAGACAGATATATACATTATTTGCTATAATTCGTTTATAAAAAAACGATTTTAAATATGTATATATGTATTTTCAACCCTGTTCACAAAATTTAAGATTTTTCAATTTAATGAAAAGAAAAATTAAGAATGTTTAGCTACATATTCATACACGTAACTACCATAATTATATTTATTTATTTCTCCCCATTTTATACACAAATATTTGGAACCCGTTTCTCAAAACTACAATTTAATATAAATTAGAACTAGAGTTGTAAACAAAACTTTGTACATTGATTTCCGCAGGGTGTGTTACAGTTTTATTTCTCTCAAAAATTGCATTAACTTTTGCAATTGATGTTTTGTTTTTTTGTATTTTTTTTATTCTCATCGCTATTCTTTAGCTATACCAATCCATGCATACATTCGAATAAAAAAGTACAACGTTACAAGAATGTTAGGCTATTTTCTAATCGAACTAGTTAAATGTTCATTTACTTTTCAAAACTTGTGTACTATGCAAGAAGAATTGGACGTACACTTAAACAAATACACAATCAGCACTAAACTACAATGAACTTTATAAAAATCGACAAGATTCAAACAAACAAGTTAATCTACTGAATCTAAGCGAATTGTATTCGATAAACATAAAATACTGCATATTGGAATATATTAATCATAATAATAAATCGAATAAAATTTCTTTTATAGAGGTTTATATGCATGTTGTTTATAACATTTTATTTATTTTATAAATTTATGGAATGAATTATAGATAAATTATAATAATACATTTTAAATTTGTTAAATCATCATTATTTTTCTTTGTTTAAACATAATTCGAACGACTACAAGTTTTTAAAAATGTTAGTGCATTTTCTCATTTATATTTAGGTATTTTTTGTCTTTTTGCTTATTATTAAATAAGTTTTAAAGGCTGCCAGTCATTACTAACGATTATTTTTTTAATGCTAAATCTATTGAATATGTATTTTATATACGGCTATTGAAGAGGCACTACTATTTTTATTCTTTATTTTTTACGTTATTTTTGCTTACTTTTACTTTTCATTGAATAAAATATTTCAATTAATAATAAATAATAAAAAAGTTATTGCATATAATGATTGAAATTTTTCCAACAGAAATACTTTTTGTTTAGTTATTTCCACTTAAACATAATATGATCACACACTTATTGTTGTTGATCTAATTAAAACTGCTAGTGTGGATGACAAAAACGCCTAAAAGCAACTACATACGTTTTTAACAATCGTTATATTTATTTAGCTGTAGATATTAATACACTAACCCGCTACAAGAGCGAATTTTTGTCTTTTTTATTGTTTACATTAAATATAACTTAAAATAATTTTTTTAAAATCTTTTTTCAATTAAATGAAACTATTTTTGTTTTTGAAAAAATAGCGTAAAACTGTACTAAACGTTGTATAACTTGTAAATGCTAAAGATTAAAAGATCTAAACTAATAATGTACACATATCGAACACTGAATCATAACTGTAAATTCAAAAAACCTAATTTCTTAGGACTATCAAAATGTTTTCTTTCAACAACTTTATAGTTGCAAATAAATATATTTTTTAAGAAAATTCTTATGCAAGCAAAAAAATTTCTTTTTAAATTTGTGTTGTGGATGCTTATGGGTTAGTGATACACATATGTATTTATGTGTTGTATATGCGTATCTATGTATATAGAACAAACAAAAAACATTTTATAAATTTCAGAAACTTTAGCAGATACAAGCGATAAATGATATACGAGTAGTAACCCTTGTGAATTAATTTATATTACGGTGTGTTTTTATAAAAATACTTTTTATTTTTATTTCTTACATTTTCTCATGGTTAATGTGAAAATGTGTTTTTATTTATTTTTGTTTTAATTGCACTTTTTTAGACCTTAAACTTCAGTTAAGCTTTTATATATTAAAATAAATTTGATCATAAGACAGTTTTGTTAAATAAAATATTTTCTATAACGAAAAACCTTAAAATCTTATTTAAATCAAATTTTCTTAATAAATAATGTACATATTGATTTAAATATTTAGTAATAAAAACTAATCATGTCTTTGAAATAAATCATTAAATAATACATGTTAAACAAAAAATACTATAAAATACTTTTGGAGAGACTAAAAAAGATAAGACTCAGACGGTACAAAAACAAAATAAATTTATTAAAAATAAAAAAATTTTTAAAGGGAATGTATTTTCTTCTACTTCACTCAAATTCTACTACAAGAAAATTTTGAACTTTTTTCATATCCTTCACATTTCGAATATTTTATTCAGACGTACACTCATTACCTTATTCATAACAAATAACTTTTACTCAAAGTATGCTTCAACATATTATGTTTTATGAATACGGTGGTAAGTTCATAGCTAGCAATTTTTTAAACATTTTTGGACTTAATTTTGAAATTTTGGTTTCTACTGACATGTTGGACAAAGTTAAAAAAAAGAAAAGAACGCAGCCACCATAGTTCCTAGTATTTATTTCACAAGCTGACTTCCTACCCCTGTAAAAATCTTTTACGTGTTATATGACGGCATGGTTCAGTCTGAAAACAAACAAAAAAACGGAATAAGTAGACTTCTAATGCTGGGGATGTCTGGTTAATTCACGGAACGGGAATTACAATAGTACTGCATTTCTCCCTACCATTGAACGCTATAATAAAACATATTAATAGTCCTCAACTTTTTTTAAAATAAGTTGTGTATTTTTATACACAGAAGAAACAGAGTTTTCTCTAATACAACACAATGCAGAGTTCCGTAGCCTGATTTCGGCATGTTTTTGAGCAAAACTAGTTTTTGTTAGATTTTCGAACATGAAAAATGCAAAACAAGTAGCGATATAAGTTGGGCATTAGTTTGTAATCGTAAGACCTTGTCCTTTAAAATATATTAAGCAGTTTTTACACAAGCCAGCCACTTGAACTTAGGAGCCAACAATAACTCATCATTTCAAATAATTATGGCCTCGAAGACGTAAAAACGTTTCTTAACAAATTAAGTCCTATATGTATGTTTTTCCTGTTCCAAAAATAATTATCAAGATACCAAAATAAAAAAAAGTATTATATTCGAAAGGCAGCATTAACTTGAGCTAAAATATTCGGAAGCAAAAGGTTTTTTGTATAAACTAAAATTTCTACATATTCTACTACATACTTGTTTTATCATGGTACATAAAATAGAAGATAGTTTATAGTAAAAATTTCAATGTGAAACTGTCCCCTATTTTTTTTATACCATGATTTTTAATTTCTAATTGTATTCTACCATTCATTACCTTCATAGATTCACCAATGCATTCCGTTAACGTGTAAAGGCACTTAAAAAATGTGCGCCAGCCATATCGAATTGCTGTTCATAACCTTCATCTGCTGAAGATGACGCATTTTGCGCCGCAGTTGCTAAAGCTGCCATATTGTTGGCGCCGCCCTTAAGTTGTTCCATATCGATTAGCGGTGGTTTATCACCAGGCTTCCAACGCCTGTGAATGCCCATCGATTTCAATTTCTGACACACCGAAGAGGGAGATATTGCATAACCCTTTTCGGCCAAACGTGCCGACACCTTCCAATATTGTATATTATTATCTTCTTTTATAAGTTCCAAAATTTCTCTAGTTATTTCCTTGTCTCGAACTTCGCGTTCAGCTGCCTTTAAACGCCGTCTGGGGTTCGATGATTTCTGTTCTGTTGGTTGCATTTTTTGCGCTTTCTGTTGCTGCTGCAATTGCTTCTTTTGCTGCTGTTGGTGTTGTATCAGTTGCTGCTGTTGTAGTTCACGTTCTCTTTCCTGCTGCCTTTGCTGTTTTTGTAACTCCAATTGCTGCTGTTGCTGTTGCAGCTGTTGTTGTCTTTGTAGCAATTGTTGTATTTGTTGTTGCTGTTGCAAATGTTGCTGTTGTAATTTGTGCTGATGATCAAGCTGCTGTTGAACGAGCAAAGCTTGTTGATGCCTTTCCGTTTCAGTTTCACGTTTCGTATCACTACCCTCGCTCAATACACTGACTACATCCTCATCGTGCCGCATCATCGTCATACGTATATCGCGTCTATTGCGATACGACAGTGGCACTCCTTTAATTATGGCATCTCTTAGTTTCCACGCAGTCATTTGGGAGACATTTAACGCCTTTGCTATTTCCATAGTTGAGGCATTTTGAGCAACCAACATTTTTGCCATGGCGTATTTTTCATCGTCTATAAAGACATTCGGTTTTCGGGGCTTCTTCTTAGAGCCACCAACGTTATTTGATGATCTACAATAAAGAAAATTATTATTCTCATATACTTTTTTCTTCTTTATATGTATGTATGTTTGCATATAATTTAATTATTTATGGGATTAGTTATTATATTTTCGAGCGCACTTATTCGATGGAAAATGTATTTATAAAAATTACGATCTTTTGGATAAAATACATAATTACATGCAAGGCACATCTATACTATAGTATATATGCGCCATGTATGTATGTATGTATCGTGGTTTCGAAAATTGGTACACAATTGTACGCCAATTGCTTATTTGGTACAATTTACAAATTTTCTCATCTGATGATTTTTTTATGGAATCTTTCGTTCTACTTCATTTACGATAGCAGCTTATCTTTACCACCAATTCTTTGTTATCTAGTTTTTTTTATTCCACTATTTACATTCAAACCACAGGTTATAAACCAAACAACTAGAAATACATTTTGTTTTCGTAGATTTCTTTTATTTCAAAAATTTCGTAAAAATTCCTTGGTTTCAGTAAAAACTAAACTAAATTTTATTGGAAAGTAAATATAACAGTATTTATTTAAATTTTGACAGTGTTTATGAAAAAAATATTTATAGAGCTCATACATAAATTTTTGTGTCACATAAATAAATTTTTGTGACACATAAATACATTTTTGTGACACAAGTTTTTTAAATTAATCCCTCATCATTTTTAAAAATTAAATCTGAAGAATTAACAAAATTTTTCGTTTACTTTAGCTCAAGTAAACAGAGAAAACTAAAAATTGTACCAACAACAATATTTTTAGTCGAATGGTACAATTTTATGAGTTTTTGTTACAATTTTGATAGTCTATTCGTATGTATTTAAATAAGAAAAACCAATTTTAAAAATAATTGAAGCCAATTCTTGCTTAAATCTTTTTTTATATATGCAAACTATGGAAACTTATTTTCTTTAGAACTTGGAGGTAGTCCATGCAATAGAATTATTTGTCTGTGTTTGCATTAATACTGAAATTTCTTTCTATCAACGAAAATCGTTTCAAATGACACTTTCAGTAACAGATTTTTCAAATACAAATTTTTTTCATAGATTTTTCATATTTTACAGAAGATGTTCACAAGTTCATACAGTCATACACACAGTCATTCACACATTTTACTTACGTGTCATTGTTCTGCATTGAAGCAATCGGACGTATTGAAAGATTAACGGGCAATTGGTTGCTAAATTGAAATATAAAATAATTTCGCTACATATTTTATAAACATACAATTGAAAGGTATCTTCGAAACTTACATGGCGGCCGCAACAGCTGGTGCTAATTGGTTCATAAGAGATACTTTTTTCCCGTTGTCTATGATGGGAATCGCTTGAGCATCTTCTGGGCCTTTCAAAGAAGTGGGATTTTGTAGGTATAGGGATGATTGTATTTGCTGTTGTTGTTGTTGACTATTTACATGTTCAGTCTCATGGTGTAGTGGATTTTGTTGTTCGTGTTCATGCTGTTGATAATGGCGTTGATAATGATGATTTGCATCAGCATCATCATTTTCACTTTCAGAATCGGTAGCAGCAGTATTACTTTTATCTAGGTGAGCATTTTTATTAATTTCCATAAGTCTTTGTTGTTGTACTACAGATATTGTATTGTGCAATTTATGTTGTTCTAATATGGCGTTTGTTGTTGAAGTTAAAATTTGTTTTTGTTGTTCATCTTGTTGAACGTTGTTTAGTTTTAACTCATTTGTTCGTTGTATAACTGAAGTTGCGACACTTAAATTATTGTTATTATTATTATTATTGATATTTTGTCTAATCAGCTGCCGTTCAATATGATTTGAATCTATTAGTTGCTGCTGCTGCTGGTGGGAATGGATGGGATCATCCTCATCGGATTCTACATTATTTGCATTGTCCTCTTCTGGCTCATCGTCGGTAGTTGCTCGCTCTCGTTTAATGTGCTCCGTAAAAGGTTGATGATTTAGCTGGTTTTCGGTTTTGTCAACTATTTGCGAATCACCAATAGCATCTGGCGTCTGGGATGGATTGTTGTCGTTGTCCTCTTCTTCGTCCTCTGGCGGATCGATAACACGTTCGTGTAAACTAACGCCATTGACAAGGCTTTTACGTAAACGCCAAGCAAATGTTCGCGAAATATTTAATTCATTGGCGATTACTGTGGTAGTGGCTTCCCGAAGTATCAATTGTTTAGCCAGTGCTATTTTTTTTGCATCCAATTTTATACGAGTACGACCCTTGCGCTTGTTGTTAGCCATGATTATTCTGTGGATAAGTATAGGCATTTTGATAACATTAAAACACTTTGATTTTCAAAAATTTATGTAAAAATGAACTCCAACAAATAAAAGTGCTTTATTCGGGTATGCCGGATCTTATGTGCACTTCACTGACGAACGTCTGTTGCTTTTATGTATAAAAAAGTTTAAATCCTACCCTGGAATCGTCTTTTTGAATTGGTTTGATTTTTAATATCAATTTAAATTCTGCCTAAAGTAGAAATGGGACACGCTATGGTTGGCGCACTGGAAGCCAATATTGAAGACTTTATTCGTGAAGTAGCGACCGTTATATTGGAGAGAGTATGCCTAAAATGGAACCAGCGTATGATCCATTTGAGGCGTAGATCGTTTGACCGTCTCAAATACAAAATTACAAAATAAATTTCAAAAAATCACACGACATTTATCCTTTACAATTTTTGGTGCAGGGTGAAATAACAGGATGTCGAGTTTCGTATTACAAAAGTGTTTCTTGGAAAATACAAATTTGAAAACGTTGCATTGAATCTTGGAGAGCCAAATTTAATTCAAACAATTGATGAAACTAATTAAAAATTTCTGCTTTTTCGAACTACTTCCCGGCTACAGAGTTTGGAAACAAACTTTCAAAAATACTTTAATCTTCTGCAGTGCAGAGATAACCTCGAACTTACTTCCGATTATGCAGGTAAATTGCATTTTCTGGCTTTCGTATACCGATTCGCCTGGGAAAGTTATTATATTGCACAATATTTTGTTTGAAGAGCTGTTGCAGAGGCCTGAAATGGTAAAATAGAGAGAAAATCAATTATAAAAAGATCTTGGCAACGTAATAGAAACTGAAACTTACATTTTTGCTGTTTTTGAAGGACAACCAGTGCGTTTGTGCCAACCCAAATGATGGCCTGTTGGAAACAAAACGTTGCAGTCGGAACATTGCATGGGTCGCCTTTTAAATAATCAAACGATTAGAAATTTATTAATTCTGGAAAATTATTGAAAATGGCTTACGTTTGGTTGCGTCGCTTTTTAACGCATCTTCCACGTCGTATATGTTTCTCAAGGAATCGTTTGTAAAAGTAGGTCTTCTTACAGTTCGTGCACTCGTAGACAGGACCCGATGTGCCATGTACACTTTGCATGTGCGCTTTTAGGACTTGTTTCATTTCGAAAATTTGGAAACAGTGCGGACATGGATAACCACGCATTTGTGCCATACTAGGAGTTACATCAACGGCTGATGGTGGACCGTTCGTAATGCAAACGCCTGCGCCTGCACTAGTGACGCCATCCTCCGAAGGTGTTATCAACTCAATTTCTGGTATTAACGGCAACGGGCCATCTTCGTCATCGTCATCGGGTTCGCTATCACTACCGCTACCCTCACCAGCTTCGTTATCACTTCTCCTATGGCGCTGGATGCCATTTAATTTGCTTAAATGCTGTTGCATGTACTCGTGCATCAAGCGGATAGAGTTGAAATCAAAAGCGGGCTTTAGTCCATTGACACATTTTATTTCACCATCATCTGCTACAACATTCTGATCAACTTGTTCATGATCTTGATCTTGACTATCTCCATTTTCTAGACTATATCGAACAGCAGCACCGCCATTTATTTGTTGCTGCAGATGTTGTTTGTAATTTTGCATGTCTGTGAATTCATGTTCTTCGTGACTTTTATGTGACGAATCTCGGTGATTTGGCCCATTGCGTATCTCATTATCGCCCTCACCATCATCTTCCGATCCCAACAAATCTTTTTGATCTGTTTTGCTTTCAATTTTACGTATTAACAATTGTTGTCTAAAGAAATTGTCAGCATCTTCACACTTCTTTTTGAAGAGACATGCCGATATTGTGTTTTTGGCACACGCAATGCACACCTGTTGAGGCAGCGTATCGTTACGTTCGATCTGAAATGAAAACAATTTTATATTTAGTAAGTGTGTGTGTATGCGTGTGAATATGTAATTTAAACGTATTTTAAACTGTTTTACGTTAAAACAATGAAGGAAATCTTGCAAATCTAAACAAAATTGAATTATTTTTTTATCTAAATGAAAATTATCAGTTTAAAATATTTGAAAAATAAAATTTTTATTGCAACATTTTGTGTAAAAGTCCTGATATCTGAGACAGCATATTTTTCAAATAAAGAATTTAAAAAAAATCTCGAAAAGCCTGTTTGAAACAAAGAAGTTTGACTTCTTTGCCTTCAAATTAAAATGCCTCTACTCATAAAAAATAATGTGGACTTAGAGAGTGATTTCAAATAATTTTTTTATTAAAATCTTGTTTTAAAACACAATTGCAGCTCTCATTACTTTTTATGAATACGGCAGTAAATATTTCTTGCTTTAAAGTCACTTCACAAAGTGATCTAGAAAATCCAAGGGTATTTTCGTGTTTTCTTTTATATTATGGATTTATTTTCGTTACTACTGATTTCCTTAACCCTAGAATACTAACCCAAGTAAATTTTACGTGTAGTTTTTTCAATCTAAAATTTTAATTTCAATTTAAAAGTTGTTGTTTACTTGATATTTAAATAAACAAGAAAATATTAATATGAAAAGAAATTAAAGAAATAACTTAATTAATTTAAGCGTTTAGTGTTCTAGGGTTAAAATTTTATTTAGAAAGCTCTTGACCAAAGTCAGACTGATATGGGGTCTAAGATAGGTTTTCATGATAGAAAGAATAATTAAATGAAACGAAAATTAACCCTGGATGGTTACTGCTCGTCAAACCGACGAAGCTCATTTTCTTTTTATCATATAACTCTCTTATGTTGCTCATTCTCATAGCGAATTTGAAGAAAGAAAATACGTTTTTATGTTATATTTTATTTTTTATTATTTTTTAAATAAAACACTTAATTAAAAATATTTTTGTTTGTTTTTAACTTTAAAAATTATTCATCGATTCAACGAAGAGTAAGTTTGATGTACAAAAAATGAAGAGTAACCATTCAGGGTTAAATGTGTTTAGGGCCGTTTATAACTTTTTTAACCGGATGCTATTTTCCATCATTCCATGTCAAATTTAGCTGGTAAACATACCGGTTTCGTCTCTCCTTCACACATTTTTCAAATATTAATATAATAAAAATGCTGCCGCTTTTTGCTATTTCGCGTATACGATAATGTGGCGCAAGCAAACTTGCTATTTTCCAAATTATAACTTAAAGTTATAGACATATATGTATCTACAAACGAATACGAACAACCAATAAAGCCAATCAAATTTACTTAAAATATTTACAAGAAAGTATAAAATTTCAAACTAAAAATGTAAATTATTTCGTATTTTCTATTTATTTATTTGTTTTTTGTTTTTTTTTTTAAATAGGGAGTGGTTCAAATAAAAACTACTAACGAATAAAGTCAACAACATGAGCAACAAATATTAAACAACATATGAAACTATATAAAAATAAAAAAAAATAAAAAACTATCGAAATGTACATAAGAAATAATAAAAATATCTTTTATTTTCATACACTTCTTACTTGGATACGTTTTTATAATTCAAAATTACATACAATGAAATATTTATTACAAATGTGCTCGTTCGTGTGTGTGTGTGTGTGTGTGAGTGGATGTGTGCTTTCCTTTTTTGAAAAATAAGTAGCAGAAGAAATAAAAACATTATTAATATGATAAACAAATAAATATAAAATAATTTAATCAAACCCCAAAAACAAACAAACGACGACGCACACACACGCACACACAAACATACTTAAGAATGAAAAAGAATAAAAAAATTTAACAATAATTAATTTTTATTTTATGAGAATGTGTTTGTTTTATGGGTTAGTTCCTGACCCAGCAAACATATTGGATCGCATATTGAGAATAATTGCAATACAAGCAGTTTCGTAATATCAAACGCTTCGCAATGATTTGGTAATAAATAACTCAACTTTATTTTTAACTCTATCCCAAAAATTTTTCACACTTTTTATTTTATATATAAAGACAGAGGTCGAGGGTGAGACAACCTCATCCGTTAAACAATAAAACAGAAGCAAAAAGAGATGTCAGCAGTACAAACGCGTTATGCACGAAAATTTATGAAAAAGATATGATCCGAAAGATATTTTGATGCAGATATGCTCTATATAACTATTTTTTTCCAAATTCTTAACATTAAAAGAATTGTAAATTTACTTGGTTCCAGTTCAACTTTTGCTGTTCAACTTCTTTTTTATTTCCTTTCACAAGTGCCATAATTTTTCCACACGGATATCGGTTTCAAACAACTTTAATTTTCATTTTAATTTCACCTTTAAACATTAAGACGTTTCTAAGTTAAAAAACAAAAATTTTATTAAATCCATGAGATTTGCTAATGATTGAAAATAACTCGAGATAAATTCTCACACTGGACTGTTTGTTGGGTTGTTATCAGCTGCATGAGAGTGTGTGTGTGTGTGTGTTTGTTTTTATGCGTGTGCATAAAATTTAAATTTAATTTTTCTTTTCTTTTTAATTCAATTAAAATATCAATTTAAAGTTATATTTCTGTTATTGTCTTATAAATTATTGGTCTAACACACACTACACGTGCAGGGTGGAGGGGGGAAAGAAGAGTGTTAAATTAAAAATAATTCGTTTACCGGAAGACACTAAAAACAATTCATTATTGAATGACAACATCTAAGAATATTCCAAGTACTTGAATTTTTATCTGCAAACGAACAAATTTTTCGCTTAATTAATTAAATATTCCAGATGCGTAATCAAACAACGTTGTCTGACTTTCACATGATTAGATTTTCATGTATTAATAACTAAAAACAAAAGCAAATCATTTTATCATATTTTTTCACAAAAAAAAAGAGCAAACTAATTTGAAATTATGAAATATATTTACGCAATTCTGTAAAACGTGTTGCTTTTCAATTGCTTAAGGCCATGATTCACTCTAACCTACACAATCGCACAATTAATTCACAGGAAAATCAACCTCATTATTAAAAACAAAATATAATTACAAAATACATAATGACAATATTGAGCAATTTAAAATTATTCGACATGTTCAGAAATTATTAGAGATGAAGATGACGAACTACAAACTCATTTCTTCGCTGCGGGCAAACATGCGTGCAACATACTCAGACTTCCAAGATGTAAACAACTTTTATAAGAACATACATATTTCTTACTTTACAACAACATCAAATTTAAATTACTAAAAATAAATAGTTGGATGTATGCGTTTTGAAAATACTGTTCAGCTTTCAAAACCGAATAAGTTTTAGATCAAACAAACTTGCAACAACCAATCAACCAGAAAAGTTAAGAAGAAAACAAAACAAACAGAAAAAAGTGGATAAACGAACCATTTAACCAGCGAACTAGAGATGGGATAGTGAGCACAACATTTCCATCATAGTCAGTTTCGCCACTTTAGGTGACGTCGACAGTTATTTTCTCTTTTAAGATCTAGGAAATGTTGCTAAATTTACTGTCTATTCGCCGATGTCGTAAGCAATCGTTCATTCGATATCGGCGAACAGGCTGTTAATTTCATGTTCAGAAAATTTGCTTCTACACAAAAAAAAACCGTGACTTCTTTCTGCATCTTTTAATTAAAATCTTTGTTCACTTGTGAATTGAAAGGAAAAAAGTATGATTTCTCACGCAATTGTTTTAGTTACGAAATTGAAGTAAAAGCCGGAGAAAGTCTTAAACAAAAACTATATAATTTTATTTATCAGTATTTTCGGTCAAAAATTCTCACTTAGAAAATTATAAAGTCAATGGAAAAGAAAACAACAGAGATTTTTTTCTAAAGAAATTAATAACTCAAAATATTGGAAAGGAAATTTTCTGTATTTTCTCTAATTTTTCTTAATTTTACTCAAACGCAGATAACTTTTATTAGAAATACGGTTTTGTTTTACATGCTGCCTGTGCTTTCAAAAAATATCTGGCAACACTGTCGACCAGGTAGTAAATGTTGCTGGAATGGGTTACTTGCAATTTTGCCATAGAATTGTGCTCTGTAAGACTCACTAACCTGCAGCAAGACTTGGAGTAGCAAAGTCTAATTTATTTTAAATTAATTTCTTATAATTAATTAAGAAAATAAAAATGCTCATTATCGAGTCGCTAACTTTTCAACTGTTTACCCACTCCGTCTATCGTAGTTCATCTTGTATTTAAAGTATAACCGCAATGATTTGAAAATTATTTTAAAATACTACAAACATATTCACGCCAAACGTACGTATGAATGGTAGCCCATCTCTGCAACCAACGAATCATACGACCACAGTCAAGTTGACGTTTGTTGTACTCTCAATCAGGTATTTTCTAAAAATATTAAAAATATAAAAAAAAAACTGTAACAAAACAAACAAAAATATTCTATCGCTGTGAACTTATTGGGAAGCAAGAATTAAAACAACAAGAGGAAGATCTTAAGAACAACAACATTTAAAACTGTGCTCACATTCTCAGGAGTAGAATAAAATGGGAAAAGTTAAACACAAAATCTGGGAATTCGAACAAACAAAAATAATTAAAAGTGCAAACAAAAACAAAGTGCATGTTCATACCTCTACATGTACATACACACATACATACCTACTTACACACTTAAATGTGTATGCTTGAATGTACTCGCATGCATGTGAGAGTTTCCATACGGAGAAATCAGTTCTTATTTTACGTTCAATGTCCTATAAAAAGAACATTTTCGTTAAGTGTGAGCTTCACTAGTTTATCATTTGATATTTAAAACAAAACTTTTTCTAATAAAAATATATTTTTATAAATAAAAATTCTCATTTGGTTTTTGAAAATTTGTAGAAAGGCTAACAGTTTTAGCTTTTTTTACAATTTAGTTGAGGTCTACTGAAAAGATTTGGTGGAGACATACTCAACCGCAACAAAAAAGTAGCACGTTCCCCACTCATTGATTTTTTGGCTTTAAAAAAAAAAACTGATAAAATAACAGCTTCCGGGACTTCAGTAATTTAACGACACATATATGTGACATGAGTTTTTTTGAAACATCCCACGGCAGATATACCTATGTGACGCTGAGTGGCGAACGTGGCAGAGTTCGTAAATATTAATAGATACTCCATGAAATTTTATTAAAATATGCTTTTGATTGGTATTGTGTGCTTTAGTCCTAAAGTCATAAAATAATAGCACAAAAATATATGAGTGGTGTAAATGGTCCGTCATAATTTAGTGCCGTATTTCAAAACTCTGTCAACTGCTCAGAAAATAACATATTTCTAACATAAAATGTTTGGAAAACGTTTGACCCTGAAGGTCATATCCCTGCAAGTTACCAATAATTTTGAGTATAACGTGGTTTAAATAAATCAAACGGTTCTAACGTGATTAGGGATAATTAATGTAGTCGAATCCTGTAAAATAATCGAGATGATTAATTTATCAGATATAAAATATCGAAGTTTTTTCAAAAATCCCTTTTTTGGGATTTTTTTTTCGTAAACGATATCTCACGAAAGAATCAACTGATTTTAACCCGGCGGAGTTCGGCGTGGCTTTTTGAAATTGAAATCGGTCGTTAAAACCGCTTGAAATTTATTCTAAATAATAGCTTTTGGAAAAAAATTTCTTAGTTTTTTTTTTGAGATTTTACGAAACCTGCCGGTCTGAATCCTTTCCGATTCACAAGAAATCTAAGTTTCGAATTATTTGGTCAAGTTAAAGAGTTACCATACTTTTACGCACACACACGCATACATACAAACATAGTGACATCCTCTCAGATGTAGTCAGAAAGTTCTCTAGGAGCTCAGAGTGTCGAGGTACTGGTGGGATAGTAAAAAGAATGTAATTTCTGCTGCTTTCTCAGTTTTATTTATGTTCTCTAAAAGGGGTATCACTTTGGTGCTAAAAATGCATCCATATTTCTTATCGCTCCGATCGCGGAAGATACTTCCTTCTACGACTGAAAATGCCAGCCAGCTGACTGAACAACAATAAATTTCGTAAGTGTGTTTGTTGTTGGTTTGTAGCTGTTTTTACGTGGAGTTTTTTTGATTTGAAAACATATAAAATTCAAACGTGTTATTAGAACACAATTCCATTTTGTTTACGTCAAGTACCAACAACAAAATTACAATATCGTATTATGATACGGTTAAACAACGCATACAACGATAGTGCGTGCTAGTGAATTGAGCAAATAAACGAGTACTTATGGAATTATATTCACGTAAATATGTGGTAGAAGATAAAATATAAAAAAGTTTTTTGAATTTATTTGATATGTTTTCTGGAATTATGTATGTTGTGAGATAAATAAATAGATTTATATCGAAACAAGTTGTTCATTGTGTTGTTTATGTGTTTGTATGTGTGTTCACATGAAATATAAGTTTTTACAATTTATTATAGTTTTTATAGTTTTTTTATAACAGTTTTCGTTTCATGCGCGACGACTGTTTTTATATTAACATGCGGGTTTGAAGACTTTTCAAAACGTTATCGTTGAGGATCTGCTGATGAGTTGGCGGCTTTATTACCAGCGATATGCAGGCAAATTCATATCGTGATCTAAAATGCAAAATAGTGCATTTAAATTTTTCAAAAGTTTAGAGGAGAAGCAAAGACGTTATAAAATGACAACTAAATGGAATTTTGAAAGAAATTTTTCAAGTCTAGATTAAGACCAAACGGTTATTTAGTAGTCTAGACTTCAAAATTGTGCTTCCATTTTATGTTTTTTGCTTGTTCTATAAGCTTTTTTAAAATGATGATAATTTTACATTTTAGCTAACGCTACATATCGTTAGCTAAAATGTAAAATTATCCTAAACCTGAAAACAAAATAATCATTAAGAAACTTTTCTTTCAAAGAGAAAGAATTGTAATTTAGAAACATGTGAATATATAAACAACATTTTTATTTAAAAAAAGTTACAACATTTTTGAATCAGTTGTTAGAACAGAAAAAACATGGTTGTTTCTGTATCGAATTTATCAATTAAACTAAATTGTTTTTCTGTAAATCGATAATTTTCTTTATTGATGTTTGCATTTATGATTTTATTTCATCAACTGAAATTCAAAAATTATGGTTCGCGCAATCTTCAATTAAGTCCAGGCCGAATTTTTTATTTAATCTGGCAAGCGAAAATACAATCAGATCCTGATGGGAGAGTTCAGAATGTGGAGTAGCAACAAAAATTCCAAAACTGAAACTGTTTCGAACTAAAGTTATGGAAAACATTGTATTTTGGCTTTCTGCCGTACCCATAAAAAGTTGTTACAGTTATGGCTCGTCTAATAGCAGCTTTAGGTATTTTACCACACCCAGAATTGCATTAAAAATAAGGTTAGAATATGCATATTAATACATATTCACCACTATCATGAACACTTTCCCCTTGTCAATTTTTCCCTTTCCCTAAATTTTCAATTGTGAAAAAATTAACCGCTTCTAACTTCATGCTAAAAATAGCTCTCCTTCACTTTTTCATTAGATTTTTTGTACTTTATTTTTGCTGGGCAACGGAACGAAACGGAACGGAACATGTAAGCAGTTGTTCTTATATCTCGAATATCAGTTTAAAAAATTTATTTGAAGAGGGGTATAGGGGGCCTTGATAAGGCACAACCTGATAAAAATTTTGTAATTTCTAATATGTTACATGTAACCCTCTTGTTTTTCTTCCAAAAATAGCTCAACTATTTTACTAAAAAAGAGTTAAACAGTGCAATAAATCAGCGTTACAAAATTAACATCCGTATTCATAAAAAATTTTTTAGACTTTAACTGTTTTTTAAAACATATTTTTCATACGAAATTCAAAATTTTGTATAACACTTCAGGTCTACATTATTTTTTATGAATACGGCGAAATTAATTGATGTAATTTTGTTTCTTCATTTTCCTTTCATACATGTTTGAACAAAACTTTTTAATATTTTTAATTTTCTTTCTGTTCATTCACTGAGGACTGAAACAAAAAAAAGTTCACGACAGCATTTCTCTTTTCGAGGTGAATAAAAATTTCATGGGAAGTGAATTTTTCGATTTTATTCACGATATACTTATGTATGTAGGTGTACCTGCAGAAACAAGGATGTTATATTTACTCTAAATAATTGCCAGGAAAGCCTCAAGGAGTTGAAAGGATTTTGTTGGTCAAGTCGAACATCTGGATTTATGATTTGCATACTCATTTTGAAGACCGCATGTAAAACATATGAAGTATTCCTACATTAAAACATGTCTTTACATACATTCATACATTAACACATACACACATACATACACATGCATTAGAACTGTTTAAGTTTGGAATAATAAATGAATAGAAAGAGAATATTAAAAAAAAAATAACAATCAAAAGACCGTCCCAAACGGTAAAATATTTTTATGTTAAAAAAGGAAAAACCAACAAAATTCGTAATCATGAAAGAATTGAAATTAATAAAGAACTCAATAAATAGGAATAACAACAAGAAATATAAATAAATTTAAAGAATTGGGTATCTACATACACACACACACTTATTTACATTTACACACACACACATAAATAGTAGGTAACATTGCTATTGTTAGTTCAATAAAAAAAGTTCTTCTTAGACAAAAACAACGAAACAACTAAAAATGATTTTTTTATTACTTAAATATTATTTAAGTATTTCTCGCTATTTGGAGCTCAACAAAAATATATCTGTTTTGTTGTTGGTCTTTTATTTGTTCACTTAATATTTTGTGGCACAACACCAGGGGAATAAGTTGAAGTAAATGGAGGTACCTACTCTGAATTTGTTTTTATGAATACAATTTTAATATAAATATAAATAAATGAAATAATAAGAATATGAATTTGGTTTCGTTCAGCTGTAAGTCTGTTTCAGTTTCTTCGGCGTGTTCTACTTGAAAAAAAAAACAACAACAACGAAATTATGTATACTCGAGCTTAATTGAATAAAAAAAAATACAATCGACGAAAACAACAAACGGCAAATAAAATAATAATAAACGTTAATAAAATATACAAGTTTGATTTTGGTTTTTATTGTTCACTACTTGTACATTAATTTATATGTGTGCATACACACATTCATATGTATGTGCGGATGTGTGGATGTTTGTTTTGTCTTCAAATTGTACTCGCATTCGGAGACACAAACAAACTAACAAATAAATAGTCTTATGCTGAGTAAAATTTATTCATGAGAGTATGAAAATATTTTGAGTTTGTGTGCGTGCAATTGCGTACAAAAGCTGAAACTTAATTAAATCAAAACTTTGTCATTTATTCGTGTGTATGTGTGAGTGTGTGTTTCTTTTTACTCTTTTGCCTGAATAAATACGTTTGCACACTTTTTAAATTTACATTTGATATGATTTAAAAATTTTGTATATTTTTTGTTCCGATTGGGTTTTTAATTGAAAGTCTCTGAATGAATTTAAGCAATTCAACAAATTTCCGTCAATAATATTTCTACTGATTTTGTATGACAAAAAGTCATATTTAGCTGTTAAGGAAATTTATATCGGACATTTTGCTGCTTTCTTGGTATCATTTATTTTCAGTCGATGTGTAGTAAATTTCAATCAGATCAGATGTAAATGAACTGCTGGTATCGATAACTTAATCATTTCAAAAATTTATTTACTTTTTATATTTACAACTTTAAAGGTGACGACGCAATTTTTTCTTTTAATATTAATTTCGTTAATATCTCAAATCAATTTCTCGAAATTTACTTATTAATTGTCTATTTTACTCATCATATTTGAGTCAGATTTTTGAGAATGAAATATTTTTGTTTGTTTGTTAGTGTGGTTTTTATATAAACTGATATAAATTTTGAATTAATATGAAAAATAAATAAATTTGAATATTCTATTTGTGTATTAATTGGAGTTGAACCCACCAATTTAAAGGAGAAAAATTTATTAAACTGGGAAGTGCCGGTGGTCACGGTTGCCATATTTTGCGATTAATCGACATTTTGACGATTTTGCAATGTGTATTCAAATAGCATTTTGGCGCCTGGCCTGTTTTGGCCTCAACTTTGACGATTTCCAAATGATTACACAAGACTTAAAAAAAAACCAATTGATTTGCAGTTGCTCAAAAAGCTTCACAATGGGGCGGTACACAATAAGAATTAGAAATTATGCACAGATGCAACCAGGGTTTACGATCTAAATTTCGTAGCAGACTGCATTCAAATGAATTATAATGCTCGAATAAATTAATTTGTATTTTTAAATTATATTTTACTTTTTTGAAATATTTAGACATATAAGATATACTAAGTTTATTGAGAAGGTTATGTGGAACTCTTAAAATATAATAAATTATTATAATAAATTTGCTTAGTTGTGAATTTTTTTTCCAAATCAAGGCTTTGTTTAGTCTCTCCACTAATTTGTTAAACATTTATATTTTGATTTGAAAGTGTGTTGTTTCTTTCTGTTAAGAAACTGCACAAAATATATTTCTGATTCATAACACTTTAACCAAATAGACTTTTACACAAAATTTTATATTACAAGAATCTTATATATATTTTTTTTAATTCGGCAAAATGTTTTTTGTGGGATATATAGTTTTTTTTTTGTAAGAAAACAGAAGAAGAAAATCTGCAGCACAAATTTCCATTATAAACTATAGCCAACTATAAGACCATCAATATATACATATATATATATATATATATATATATATATACATATATATATATATATATATATATATATATATATACATATACATATACATATACATATATATATACATATATATATATATATATATATATATATACATATATATATATATATATATATATATATATATATATATATATATACATATACATATACATATACATATACATATATATATACATATATATATATATATATATATATATATATATATATTTAATTTTCCATTCATTTACGAAATAGTGTTGCCATTTCTAATAAATTGAAGAATATTAATTGAAATATATTAATTAATTTTCAAAATTTTTTGCAGATTATATATTTCCACGATATAATTTTGAAAATATACTTGACACCACTAACGGTGCAACCGAAATATATGTATGCCTTTAATATTTAGTTTAAATAAGTTCTCGTTTAACATGTGACAAATTTTGACGATTTCTGTTAATTATTTTTTTAATTCATTAACGATTTTCATCATGAAATTTTACGAGTACAAACATGCCGGTGGTACATTTAACGAATATAATTGACACAAAAGTACTTATAGCGCTCACCAGCTGTCATAAGATATCAGAAATTTTTTTGCGCAGTGTAATTAATAATCTCAAAGTTGGGATTTGAAAAGATAGTTATTGTTAGTTCATAAATTCTCACGCGAACTTTTGTTAAACTAAAGAAATTATAAGCATTCCAAAAAAAACTATTTAATCTTTTATCTCAAAATCTAACGAAGGCAGGTGGGTACTCGCAGGTATGTACTATATCTACATGTGTATGTGTGTATGTACATGCTATGCTTATGTCTAATATGTGTTTGTGTGCATGTACATACAGAGTATGTTTTGCCTTAATTGTATTTGATTGTAAAATGATTAAAACGTTGCAAATTATATAACTTTCATACCGATTTGAATGAAAGTAGTCTAGTACATTCAAATTAATAAAAATAATGATTACAATGCAATCACTGCATACAAAGAAATTATATGGAAAACAAGAGACTCTTCATGAATAATAAAATAAATTGAAATGCATAAATAAATATTAAACTAAAAATGTAGCCATAAATTCGTAGCTACATGATATTTCATTACAACAAAAAAGAAAGACAATAACCGAGCATTGTAACTAACAGCCAAATGGGGCAACAACATTGTTTTAACAAAACAGATGGAGCTTTTTATCTATGTGTGTATGTATTAAGTAATAAAATTTACCTTTACATCAGCCAGCGTTGTGATTTTTTTCCATAACGAGTCTTCGCCAAAAATTGAAATCATTTGCGTTGAACAATTGTTGCTGCTGCCGATATTAGCTGCCGCCGATGATGAGATGCAAATGCGACATAATTGCAGATTGTTCGATAAGGGCGATAATGGCGAAGATAAAGATGATGTTGCTGCATCCATGTTAAAAACATCAAAACGTTTTTTTTGTTTTGTTTTTATAACGTTACACTTTTTAATATTTTATTTATTTTTTATTATTATGTATTAATACTTTTCTTTTTGCCACACAAAATACCGGCCGAATTAACTCAACAAGTGCTTAAAAATCACGTAACAAAACATTTTTTTCATTGTTTCTTTAAAGGTGTTCTTTTACATTCATTCATTCACTCAAACTCACACACACACACTCTCGCGCACAAAGAGGCATATATTTGTGTGTGTGCGTTGAAGAGAAAAATTCAACTATTTTTTTACTTTTTTTCTTTTTTTTGGTTATTCTGTTAGCTACCAATCCGTATTAAATTATATTTAGTTGTTTTCGTTGTTTGGACGGAAGTTATGTATCTTTTTTACTGCTGGTTGTTGTTACAGATTTGTAACATGTATGATGATGACATGTGGAACGAACCAACGAACAGCAACTTGTAAGCTGGGTTGCCAAGTCTTTTTCAATTTGCTTTTGCAAATTCATTGTAATAAAATCACCGATATAACCAAGTACTTCTTATATTTTTCGTCTTCACAATTTTTTCATAATATCTTTGATTCTTGTGAAGCAATTTTTACCGGTAAAGGTAGTGATACATATTTCCTCTCATACTTGATATATTAAATAATAATTGTTCTTATTTTTTCACTTGATGCGGCCTGAAGTAACGAAACACATGTATAAAGTTGACTCTGGAGTAATTTTTGGCTCCGTAATTTTGAATGTTGTCAGGTTTTTTGAAAAACATTCCATGAAGTTGAAATTTTGAATAGTTTAATTTGTATTTTAAAAAATTTCGGTTCGAGGCTCTTTAAAGACAAATAATATTATAATAATATATATATGATAAATTAATTTTTGTTAAAAACTTTTTTAAGATTGTCAATTTATAATGACATGGCGATTTTAGCTCATTCTCGCGATTTTAGCTTATTTTGGCGATTTTTGTTTACATTCTTTGACAAAGCCGTTGATCCAATTGTATTGTTGCTTTAAAACACTATTTTCATAAAAAAAACCCAATTTTGTGCTCTCAATATGAAGAATAATAATACAAAGAACATTTCATATTTTCAGCAGCAAGACAATTTATTTTTTTTACTCATATTTTTCCCACATTTATTTACGACGGAAAAACGACTAATCTTAATGCTAAGCAAAGCGTAGGATACTATAAAAGTTCTGTCGTCTTTTACGAGTTTAACAAAAAAGTTTAACAGCGCTGCCGCCAACCCTGCTTATAAGCGTAAACAAATCATAAAATCACACCACATTTACAAGTGTGAGAATTACCATTAAAAATCCAATAGATGTTATTAACGTAAGAGAGAAAGAGAGTAAAATTTAGGGAAAAACAAGATTTTTTCTATTTAACAAAGAAAAACAAATAAGTATGTATATGCGACGACGGCAACAACGTTGGAACAAAAATTATCACACATTTTTAGTTACAACAACAATTCACTGAGCACAAGCAAGTGCGAGCGTACACACACACATACATATAAACGAGGGAACACACACGTACGAGCGAATGGATGGATATCTTTCACATATTTCTGAGCTCCCAGTACGCGCACAAGATTTTAAAATAATTTTAAACTTTTATTTTGTTAATTTTTTGTCTAATTTTCTTATAACTTTTCTTTGTTGGTTAGCAACTACTATTAATTATTATTTAGCCAGGAAAAGGAAATATATATTTTTTTTCACACACAGCCGTAATATTTATTGTTGACATAATAAATAAATTTATTAAATTTTTTCAATCCATTAATTATGATAAAAATCTTCCAGCACACAAAAAATCAAACTCAAAACTTATGCGGCGGCAACGACAACGCCACACAACTCTGATCCAATATCTAAAACAGACTGCGACGACTACAATTGTGTCTTATGTGACTCTGCTGTTTGTTGTGTTTGACTCTGACTCTATTTAAGTGAATCTAAAATAAAAAATGAAAAATAATATAATAATGAAAATAAAATAAAAACATACTTACAACAAAAACAAGAAGAGAATAAGAAAATTTTGTTGTATATTATTAATAATAACAAAAAAAAAAAAAAAACATATTGCACACTCACACACCAGCACAAACACAGTCAGACAAAATATTTTTTTAAGAAATTACAATTATTTACAAATAGGTTTGGATGTATGGATTGTATGTATGTATGCATGTGTGTATGTATGTACGTATTGTATGTATTTATAAGAAACGAGTATTTCGTACCAACCAACTAATTCGAAAATATATTTTCCTACTAACATTCACACAGATACTTGTACTAACTAACACATTTGTGCTCCCAGAATTTTATTGTACAACAACAAACATTAAAAACTAGAAATACTCTAGAAATGTAAAATTTAGTTTAGCTTGATTTTTTTTTCGTCTTTTATAGGTATTTTATTAAAACAAAAAATATAGAAAAAAAGAGAATAGGATATAAATTAATGTATTCAAGTATTTATGTGCTCTGGTATGTGTGTATGGGTGAACAGTTCTGGCCAGGATAAGTGCAAGGTTGGGATATTTCTTAGAATGCACACTTGTAAATATGTACAATGTTTGTGCATAAATAAGTATGTATGTGTTTGTGTGTTTATAAACATAGAACCTTTTTACGTGTTCCCCAAAAGATCTACATATTTCTAGAATTTCGTTCAATAATTAATTAAAGGAGTTATGCCAACGCGACTCAAAAACTTCTTAGATTTCTGTTATAAAAATTATTTTTAGTGCTTCTTCTAACTCACGTCAAACAGATATCGCCATGTCTCAGAATGATGCCAAAAGTATGACTGCAGAAAGTTCTGTTTTTAAATAAAAGGTGGGGCTTTCCATGAGATTCAAGGGTGAAAGTACGAGAATAGCAAGCCCGTGTTTTGACATAAAACTGTTGGCCAACCAAATACGTGAGTTATTTTTGTTTTGCAAGTTGTTCTGGTACCGGTAAATTTTTTAATTAGTTTATATTTTTTAATTATGTTTTTTAATTATTATATATATTAATTATTAAAAATTGTGACAACACTTTATTAATTAATTTGAATTAATTTATTACGAAAACATTCCGAAACCCGTTTCTAGTCGCAGTTTTATAATTCTGTTTTTTTTAATACTTACGATTCTGAAATCCGTTCCTAATCCCAGTTTTACAATTTTATTTATTTTTTTAATTCTTATGATTCTAGTTTTTTCGTAGCAAATTTTTATTTATTTATTTTTTATTATTTATGAAATCTGTCGATAAAATATATCAACAATTTTAGAATTTGATTTCAATTTATTTTTTGACATCGTGAAATTATATGAGCTATTTTTTTATATTAAATTTTTTAATTAAATTTGTGCCATCACAAGCACACGTAAAATTTTGTACTTGTGGCAACGCTTATCATTTCTTTTCAAACTGCGAATTTCTAATAACAGCACGAAAGTGATTCCATACTGTCTTCTTGCCTTAATTAAGATTTCGGTGTCATTTTCCCTTTTTCGACTTAAATTATTTAA
The DNA here is from genome assembly GCA_963675445.1 of Linnaemya vulpina. Classification (NCBI taxonomy): domain Eukaryota; kingdom Metazoa; phylum Arthropoda; class Insecta; order Diptera; family Tachinidae; genus Linnaemya; species Linnaemya vulpina. The sequence goes on along the minus strand of OY776280.1, from coordinate 17,024,619 downwards.
GTCCAAATTTTTTTTAATAATAAAAATTTTGTATTGATGAATGAAATTGATGATTTTTTTAAATATTTTAGTTTGAAAGATCACTACGGAATTTAAAGCTTCAGAGTTGCTTGAATTTTTTCTAAAAAACATTCGGTGTGTCATTTAAAAAAAAACTCTCTTTTTCGTATTTTATTTAACAAAAACTTTGTATTAATGAATATAAGACTTTTTTAAATATTTTAATTTAAGAGATCACTACGGAATTTAAAGTTTCGGAGTTGTTTGGAATTTTTTAAAACAACATTCGGTGTGTCATTTCAAAAAAAAAATTTCTCTTTTTCGACTTAATTTATTTAACAAAAACTTTGTATTAATGAATATAAGACTTTTTTAAATATCTTAATTTAAGAGATCACTACGGAATTTAAAGCTTCAGAGTTGCTTGAAATTTTTTCTAAAAAACATTCGGCGTGTCATTTCCGAAAAGAAAAAAAATACAAATTATTATGGGATCGCATAGTCTTCTTATGAATAGTGAAGTCGAGTAAGCGATGTCCGTGTCGATGTACGTGAAATTGGGTTTACGGAGCCTGCAGAAAAGCTACAGTCTGGTGTCTGTGTATTGGAAATAGTCCTAAATGGCTAAGAAATTTAAAATGAGTAAAATCAAAAATATTTTTTCAGAGCTGAAAAGCTTAAACTTATTTTAGTTAAATAAGACTTTTTTATAATTCAGGCAGTTAAATCGGTGACTCCAGGGTTGGAAAATTGAAAGTTCTTTTTGGCACATAAAACTAACAGACTTCCGCCAGTGAAGATCAGCCACAGCCTTTACAGCGTTTCGATTAGATTTAAATAATTATATTTCCTAATCTCGAGACCACTTTATCTCGAACTTTAATCCAATTTTTTCGTTAAAGTCTGTAATAAAATTTTACGAATTCCAGAGTCTGCAGTGAAAGAAAACTGTTTTAGAGTATTTTCAATTATTTATTTTTTGATGAAATTAACATTTTCGGAATTATTTGAACACATTTAATTGAAGATCGTGCAGACTATTTTTAGACATTCGTATTCGACAAATATTTCTGGAATTTTTCTCAAAAAAATATTATAACAATAAGTCCACATAGGAAATTTTGAATAAATAATATATGACATAAAAAATTTGTTGTAAAATATACAAGTAATTTTACAAAAATTTAGAGGCGTATTTTTATTTGCGTATTCTATTCCCTGATATTCGCATTTCCGAATATCGCAAATTGACTATCAGCATATAACTAACGCACACATACATACGCATTACATATTCCTTAATAAGTCCTCTAAAATTTATTACTTATAAAATTATCCCTCTATTTGTAACGCGCATTATAAAAACATTTTCACATAATTTTATTTCTATTGAAAATTAAATTAAATTTTATTCAAAAACCAAAAAGTCGTCAATTATTATTTAGATAAACAACGTCAATTTATTGTTATGCGAACTACACAAAACATTGTTTGACTCGAAATAAATAGCAACAGTTAAATTATTTGAAATCCACTTAATTTAAAGCAGAAATTAAGTGTATAATTTAATTTGCAAAAGTAGTACAGTTTAATAAAAATATATCAACGAAAATAATAGGTAGCTTTTTATTATAATTTACGTACGTTTATATTATTTTATAATTTTCTTTGCTGTGCTTTCTAAAAGAAAAATAAATACCCACGAAGATATAAAATCATACTTGAGTGAAATACGTATGAATGTGTATAATTTCAATACAATACACAATTTCAATTATTCAAACATAAATTCAAAAATTCCATATTTGTAAAAATATACACACGCTTACATACACACACACACACGCTTACACAAACGCACACACATTTGAATAGATTTCAAAGAAACAAATAAGTGCCATAACCAGCGTTGCCACAATCAAGAGGAACACATTTTCAGCAGTTTCTTAAAATATTTCGAATATATATATATATATATATATATATATATATATATATATAGTGACACATATATTTATTAAACACATACTATTTACTATTCATTCGAAATCGAAAGATTAATCATTTATAAAATGTTGCAACAACAATTTTCTAATAAAGGGTTTAAATGGGAATATGTGGTATAATTCCCAGTAGTGGAAATGAGCAGCGCAGAGTTGGAAATATAAGTAACAATTCATTAGCGATAGCCTAAAATGAAATCAGTCACCATGACGAAAAGGAGTATTTAACAAAGAATTAGTCAAAATACATACAATTGGGGGATTCACACTGTAGCCATTAAGTCATGTCATAGAAAATAGCACTCCGTCATAGTTTAGTGTGATATTTCAGAACTCGGTCAGCTAATAAGTTGATACTAAAGATAACTATTAAATAAATAATCTCTAAAATCTTCTATCAAAAGATTTTGAAAATGAATTTGTATTTATAAGCAAAAAGCAGCTGTTGCTGAGTAAATTTTTTGGAGGCGGCAAATGGACAAACGTTTAGAGGCTGCCGAAACAGAACTTGCCTGTGAAAACGATCTAGTTGACTTCGTTCTATATGACGATGAGTCTTGTTTAAAAAAATTGAACTTAAACAATTAATTTTGAATTTGGTTTTAGTCAATTTAAAAAGTAACGAGAACCAACTTCATGCTCAAAGTTCAGGGTGTCCGGATTATCGAGATGGTACTGTACTGTGGATAAAATTTGATTTTAACTGCTTCAGAAATATGTATGAACTCTATTTATTTGATTTAAATTTTTTTAATTTCTAAAATTTACAACAAAAAAAAAAGAAAAACACTAAGAAATAGATTTTTTTCAACTTAATTTTTTTCGATATTGTGAAAGACTGCAGACACTTAAAGCTTTTTCAGAAACAATTTTAAATAATTTCTTCTTAGTCCCAAAATTGTTAAATTGGTAGTAATCATATTTCAAAAAACTACTGGTCAGATTCAAGAACGGCGCGACTTGATTTGGATTTTTTAATCAATGGAACAAATTTCATGAGACATATAGAACTTTTTTAGCTCAACCTTTTGCTTCATATCTCTATGCTTTTTTGTTTATAACAATTAATAGATAATAATAATAACAATAAGAATTGGCTCATGTATGAGAAAGGACTGCAAACGACGGCAGGTGTTATAACGCCTTAACAAAGTTTCAGTTCGACTTTGGCAATACCGGCAACAATAAATAAAACCATATATTTTTACATACATTTTTCTATATAAACAAGTATGAATGGATCCATAACCGTTTGTATGTTGTTATTTTCATGAATAAAAAATAAATAAAAATCATACCAACACTTTGCCGGTAGTTTATTCTTAATACAACAACTAAACACACGTTTCATTAATTTGAGTTGCTATTTCTTCGCTAAAGTCACAAATTCAACTTACAACAAGTACAAACGACGAAACTCGACACGAATTTAACGAATATTAAAACAGAAATACATGAATACAAAACACACTCTTTTCGTACACTCACAGTGATTCCAGAAAATAAATGTTGCTACAGAAGACTGGCGTAGTAGCCTGGCACTTTTTCCATTTTTATTAAATATTTATTTACTGGTCGAAAACAAAACAAAGAGTCAAGAAACCGAAACATAAGGTACCGAACCAACATCTCTTTCGTATGCAAAGAATAATAAAAAAAAGTTAAATGAAAATTAAAAAAAGTCAAAATGAAAAACTCACTGGTTATATTTTACAGTGCACAGTGGGGAATCTTTAAGCTAAAGTAGAACCTCTCTCTGCCTCCCTCTCTCTCTTTCTCTCTCTCTCTCTCTCTATCACTCTCTCTGTAGAGGACGATACCGGCTTTTATTTCGAGAATAGCTCATGTTGACCGATTATAGGCGGCTATCGGAAATATTTTCAATGTTTACATAAGAGTACTGTTTATAATTTGTATAAATTTTGAACTTCTCGCTAGGAAGATTTAAAATTTTGAAAAATCGGGAAGTTACTGGTTTTACCCCGTTCTCATCAGATCCTTAGTTTCGGGGTCCAAGCAAGCTTCCCTGGCTAATTCTGAGTGTTCGTCACTATGTCTGCGTGTATTTGTGTGAATGTGTGCATGTGTCCGCATATAACTTTTGAACGGATGGACCGAATCAATTTTGAACTCCTTCGATTTCAAGATATCGAAAAACAACTTAGAAAAAAAAAAGTTGACAACTCCGCCGATCGATTCCATAAACTAATCAACTCTTGACATTTAAAAAAATGTCGATCATCAAAAATCGGTTAATGCTTTCGTGAAATATCATGAACGAAAAGAGTGATTTTTTCTTAAACTCAGTCCGAAATTATATAACTGATAACACTATGCAACTGTGGAAAAAGTGCAAGGTCGTGACTATATGGGTTCGATTCTACTATCAAAATGCACTTTTCAAAGGTCTTCATTTGTCGCATAGTGTAAGTTAGTGTTCTCGATTCTTTTATGGTAGTAAAAAACTGTAGTAAGCATCGCTTATCTTGTTGAAATCGTTTGATTTGAAAATTAAAATAACGCTGTTTTAGCTCGAAGAGCTCAAAAGCATAGAAGCAAAACAAAGTGGCCTTTAGGGCCAACAGTAGCGGAATAATACATGCAAGCTGATAATATATCTTATAAGAAACGGATGTTTGTTGCTACATTTTTTATCTACAAAAAACTGATGTTCCCGTTGCAAATGCCATAGAAGTACTTAATAAATCCATGCACAAACTTTCTCAAACCAATTGAGAATTTTATAAGATATGGCATAGCAGACTTTGAAAATTTTTGCATTAGCTATCTAAGAAGTTTTGTGGTTTCTTAGAATTAGGTTGAAGTCCACTGAGGATTTGGTGTTAGAACCAAGGATATGCAGTCATATTTTTTTTAATCAACTGAGAGAATATCTTAAATAAATAAAATATCAATTTCTTTAGCAGTTTAATATCTCAATAGTTGTAGATCTAACCTCTTTTTATGAACGACTTTTCGATACGAATCAAATGATAGATACAGATATATATATATATATGTGTATATATATATATATATATATATATATATATATATATACCTTTAGTTTAATAGGATATTTCGATTCCTTAGCAACTTCTGCTTCCATTAAGTTTTCTCTTTATGATATTCTTACTTGCCTACTTGCATTTGTAGGTATTTGTAATTAACTATTTGCGTTAAATCAAATGCTATTGCTGCGAAGTATGCAAAATATGTATGTATGTATCTGTGCACTTACATATATTCATACGATCGCATCTGCACACACATATTTATATGCATACGTGCCTACTTAGTAGGTACTTACTACGTAGCAAGAAAATCGGCTCAATTTATGAGAAAAAGCTTGCACACGCAAAATAAGCATCACAAACATGTAGATGCATCCACAAGAATAGTTCAAAGTTACCACCAACAATCAAATCAACCAGCCGTTCTTTCCAACCCATCCCATCCCATAAAATAAAGCTCCACATTACCAACGATACCAAACTGAAGCAAAATAAATTACGTTCCAACCAGCGAAAAGCAACACAAAAATCAACAGTTTGTTGTTGTTCAATTTAAAATACTGAAACAAAAATATCCGTACATCCAAGTGTATGATTTTATTTATACCATTTTCCAACTTAAAACTAGTACCCATCCACTACATTCACACGCACACAGGCATACATTTAGATATTTTAAAACAAAATCCATACAAAAATATCTCAGCGCAAACCCCACAATCTTTATATGTTTGTAGTCTTACAAAGAAAAACAATATTATAAATATTTACACACACACACACACACACACATCTATGCACATACATGCATTCATAAATATTGGCACACACACATATACAAAACATATATCTTTTCTTGTTTTTTATATTGTTTGTAAAATATTTATTCGTAGATTTATAAAGTCAAGAAAACTTATAAGCGCGTCGTCGTTCGTTGTTCCCAAAAAAAAAAAAAAAATTATAAAAATTAAGTATTAAAAATTATAAAATAAAATCAAAGAGTCAAGTTATTTGGTGCTCTCCTTCAATTCGTATCTCTGTTATCCAGGGTTAACGGTTATTTTTTAGACCTTGACGTGAATTCTCAAATTGCTATCCCCAAATCAACTGTTTTCATATCCCCGAAATCCCCACAGAAACATTAAAATATTTCACAGTGATGGATGGCACTTTATATAGTCTACAACAACAAATCGCAGACAAATTTGCATCACTGCATTTCGATAAATAATATTTTTAGTATTTGAAAATATGTCATGAGTATTTATTTCGCACCAAACTGGTCCATTTTTTATTATGCGTATCTATTTTGAGCAGTATTTTATACCACAGTTTTACTACGAATAATCTTTAAACCAAAAAATTCCTAAATTTGTAGCCACATATCTTTACAACTTGAAACAATATTCTGTTGAGCTACAGCATAAGCAAATATGCAATTTCTTTATAAAAGAGTTTGACACAATTACAAAATATTAAATGACTTCGCAATTTTAACCCAAAATAATACCCAACGAAATAAGTGTTATTTCCCATGGAATTAGCAAATTATCCGGGGACTTTCTGGAAATGTTTATCCATAATCAACAAAAAATCTCCTATTTGATGACAAATCCCCAAAAATGAGAGCGGAGTTACTTTCCCACAGTGCAGGAATGGAAAACTTATTACTATTAACATTTTTCAAAGTGGGATAACCATCAAGCCAAGTGTAACACAGAATTGTTTTTAATTTGCTTTGAGTTGAGCCAACTTATCAGATGCTTGAAAAGTCTCCAACTTTAAACCACACAAGAAATTATTTTTGCAACAATTGCACGTGAATTCCTCTATCTATAATATCTATAATAAATTTGTTAAAATAATAAAAAGTTTTCATCCTTAATAATTTTCCTTTATTATATATTTTTTCTTTCTTATTGAATGCCAGATTTTAATCAAATGGAATATTTGAGACACCTGTTTCCAGCGCTTCGACAAAATTATGAAATTCAAATTATATGTTAATGCTTATTTCATATGGTAACCGGGATACCGGCAAGAAAGTGTTTATATCTTGAAAACAGCCACTTCCACAAAATTTTCTTATTCAGAAAAATGCATTGAAATTCTATTTAAATTATATTTCTTATATATTTTCTTATGTATATGTGCACTATCATTATTGTTATTATTATTTCAAGAAGAGAATTTTAAGTTCGCCGCATTTTAAAAACTCCATTTCACAGGTCTGCTATAGAGAACAATTGCACTGCTCGCATACATTCAAGACAAATAATTGAAACTATGAATTTCATGAATTTTACCAGTTTATCTAGCAGCAGGGAATAAAAAACAAAAACATTCCAGTCCAAAACGAACAACGATGTACAACCAGCCGACCGACAAACCATCCAAATGAAAGACGAGTACGACTTAATAAAAATGTAATGAGGGCAAATTCTTTTTTCCAAATGTTTAAATAAAAACAAACAAAACTAAAATAAAATTTCAACTGCTCAAGTAAAATTTATAAAACTACCATTATTTTACTAACACGCCGCAGTAAAGTTTCTTACTATCTGCCAGATACACTCCCAGTTTTAAAAATTAAATTGAATATACACACATAAGCAATGGCATGTGTTTGCCAGTGTATGTATGAAGATGTAAAGTAAAGCATAGATTGGAAATTTACTGCTGCATATATTCTCAGTATCATTATTATTGTTATCGTTGTAACATTGTTACGATATTTATTTTATATTTATACACTCGAAAAATCTGTCTGCCAAACGGAAAATTATACACAAAGTTTTTAAATTTTATTTCAGATATTCTTCCGCTCAAAATCATTTTCAAATTATATATGTAAATAATTTTAGTTAGGTTATTAGGGCCATTGTCAAGACAATGCACTTGGATCCGTTTATTCGGTCCCGTTGTGATACCCTAAAACAGGGATCACTCATGAGCCGTCCTCTGCCGCATTAAGCCATCCTATGGATGCTAGGGAGGCCGATATTCTGACAAGCTCCACACTCGCCAGGCTATCCAGGTCTGCCAAGAAGTTGTAACGCAGTGTCACTACCCTTACGCTGTTCAGTGCAGGCCACTGACATAGAAGATGGAGTACTGTTTCCTCCTCCTCTTCATCACTACAACTTCTACAGAAGTCGTTATGTACTAGACTCATTCTCCTTGCATGGGTCCCGAAGTTACAATATCCAGTTAGAACATTCACAAGTTGCCGTAACCGCACCTTGTTGAAGTTAAGAAGGTCACGTGTTCTGCGTGGGTCGTAGCGAGGCCATGTGGCCCTTGCCACGCGGTAGTTGGTCACGTTTTCCCATCATTAGAAAAAAATTTTATGTGCAGTGAAACTCAGTTCGAAATTTTACAAATATGGCAACGCTGTGTATGAAAATGAACCCATTTTCGCATATAAAAAATATCCTGTAGTGCGCTTAATAAAAAATAAATTATTTTCTTATCAATAATAATCTGAATTCATTCAGTGGCTCCTTCGAAGCAAATCAGCAAAATATTCAGAGAATTAATCACAATGTGCAGAGATAGAGATCTTCAGCGAACCTTTACCCAAATTTTCTTAGAGAGACTAGAGACCCGTATCGTGTTTGGCGTATTCGCCTTCAAAATTCGACAATATATAATAGGTTAAAGACAATAAGCAAAATTATTCTTTAATCTATTACAATATGTCGAATTTAAAGGTGAAAAACGCCAAACACGATAAGGGTGAATATTTAAACTTCTAATTAATTAATTGAAAAGTCGTTTCTTTTAATAGGCATGAAGAGAAAGCGCTGCTGGGCACTCAGATATCAAAAACAATTTCTAAAACGCATCTAGATACGTTTTGATATAATGTAAATGAGTGTTTGTTGTAAAAATTTTTAAATTTAAAGCAAATTTTACACGTACAGAAATAGATGGCAGTCTTCAATATTTGAGCAAGAGTTTCTAAAAGTTAAAAAAGTTGAATAAAACTGATGTTGACTTTCCTTGTGCCTAGGAATATTTATCATCATGTCTTTCTGAGATTTTAACTAAGTTAGAACAATTAGCCTATAAAAATATTAATATAGCAAAATAAAAATATTCAATAAAAATAAAATCACATACAATTTAAGCTTTTGCTTGAGCTACCAATGAAAATTGGAAAAACGTTCACATATACTTAAGTATAAAATTCAAACCAAAAAAGTTTGACTTAATGTATAATGGAACAAAAAATTCAGAAAAATGAGACATGAAGAAAATAATCAAATGGCAACACAGGTATCATAACACACAAGTGTTATTAACATCAGGTTGATACAGTTCTCGGATTGTTTTTCACAATAAAATTTGTGTAAATAGAAAACTGTTATCACATTCAACTAAGCCACCTAAACAGTGGTGATAAACACAATATACACATGAGCACTGAAGATGAAAGTGTAGCGACTTTCGAAAACAGCTGTTCTGCTCTGCTGTGTAAGTTGAATAAAACTGATGTTGACTTTCCTTGTGCCTAGGAATATTTATCATCATGTCTTTCTGAGATTTTAACTAAGTTAGAACAATTAGCCTATAAAAATATTAATATAGCAAAATAAAAATGTTCAATAAAAATAAAATCACATAAAAAAGTTTAAGATTCTTGTAAAACATGTTTCTTAGAAATCATTTTGTATTTTAATATCCTTAGAAACTGCAAATATTTCTATAAGCCCACTTTGCTTACAACTTCTATATGTACGCTTTACAAACAGCTAATCACTTTACAACAAAATAAGACATGCGCAATTGTAAACTTGTGTTTTAGATTCGTGGTTAATATGTTGCTCTGGATATAACAATTTGCAGCAAAAGTTATTATTAAAGGAATGACTGATCGAACTTTACCAATATTTAAAAATATAATGGAAAACTTTATTGGAATATATGCAAATACTTTATTATTTTTATTTAATACACAATATATCCATGCCCTCCCTCTGTTCTTATATACAAATACAATACAAATCCATTCCATTTACTAAAAACTTTTTTGAGTGTAAACGATTTTAATATTTTATTGCTTAAACTTAAATTTTATGTAAACACATTTACTTCCAACTCAAACTGTCAAACTAAAGGATAGAAAACGACTGACGCTCTCTCGAAATATATAAAAGCAACAACAAAGCCTGAAATTTCTATATACGTAAAATGAAAATGAGCAGAGGAAATTAAAATCTGAAATAGCAACTAAATGTTTTGCACAGCCAATGCAACAACAATACGGCAAGCCAACAGTCAACAACTTATATTAAAATATATACAACAACAATAGAGCAGCATTTAAATATTCATTTCACTACAAATAGTACACGTACATTCATTCGTTCGCTCCCATTTGTACAGCAAGCAAACAAATGAAAATATAATGATAAATAAATAAATGAATTGTAAATGTTGGAAAACATCAACAACAACAAAAGCCAGTAGAGACACACAGTAAATAACAGCAAGCAGCCAAACACCCAAGCAATCCGTCAGCAATATTCAACCCACCACACCACCAGCTTTACATGCACATTTTTCCAATAAAATTAAATAAAAACACTTTATTGCAGCACTTGCTGCTTCCGTCTGTCCGTCCAACCATATTTCTAAGCAAATAATGTCTGTCGTAGCGAAAAATGTCTGTGAGCTTCTTGTTGGTTTGATCTCTGAGATGCGAATGAGGTTGAGAAAATCTCTCAATGTTGTTGTTACTGTGGCTGATGTTATTTGGAGGTTCAAAATTCTGTTGCCGTTGCTGCAGCCAGCAGCACATTTTTGCGCTGAAGCACATTGTTATTCTTCTGTACTTTTCTTTTTTTTTTTTTTGTTAAGAAATAAATCAAGTATGTATTAAAAAATAAAATCTGTACGAAAACTATAAAGAAATAATAGGCACAAAAATTTAAATACCTATTCGCTCATGGTAAGTATACTTACGTACACATGCATGTGAGTATGGATGTGTATGTGTGTGTAAAATACTTCCAACATGCTCTGCTGTGTAGAAAATAAATAAGTATAATTTTTTAACCATTCAAAGAGGTTATTTCAAGAGTTACCACGCTTCTTAAAACCGACCATACGGCTAAATGAGGTAACAGAATATTGTTGTTGGTGATTTTTCTGTTGCAAATGCTAATAAAGGCTGATAATAAAAAAAACTGTTAACACATTTCAAATAAAATCGTCCGTTATCTATAACTGCTACACAAAGCTGAACGATGCGATAAATTTTAAAGTAATTCGGCAAGATTTTAATACTTCTATTATACCAAACTAACTAGCAAAATACCAGAAAATCTCACGAAATCTTTTAATGCCGTGTAAACCTCATAATAATGGAGCTGGATGTAGCACAACCAGGCCTATTATGATGAACCCTACGTATGCAGTGCCTTGCGGAGAAACTAGAAGGAAGGCGTTACTGCTGACAGTACAGATGAAGAACAGGCTTACCAACTATTAACCACGAACTAATGCAGATCTAAAAGAATCGAGCCTGGGATCATAAGTCTTCCTAGACTTAATGTTAACTACATCAGCCAACAGCGAAAGTTATCTTTAGACTCTAAAGATAACATTCATTTAGAGTATTCGAATAAAAGCTTTGTTTGTTCGAAACAAAACTATTTATGATTTAATACAATTCCGTTTTAGCGACATATTGCAACTTCCCTACTCCCCTGCCCGTTGTTGTGGATTTAATTTGTGATATAGTACGCGGGACAAACATTGGCCTTGACAAGTTTTGTGAATGCTCTCCCAAAAACTTCACAATAATAATCAGGGGGCAATTTACGACATTCGATATCGATTGATATATTAATTCGTGATACTATTGTTTAACCAATTAATTTTACATGACACCAGCAGTTGCACTTTAATGCAAGAATATTTATTTATTCATTACAACACGCACATGAATGCAAACAATATGCCAAAGAGAATCGCAAGTAAAAGCTACTTGCAACAGCCACAAAACTGTAGCGGCAACCCTGACCTAGGTAAATAATCAAACTCGAACTTGTTCGAATTCAACGTACAAGAAATAAAAATCATAATAATGAAACAATAATAAATTTTAACGAACTAAAACGAAAGAACTAATCCGAACGAAAAAACTAACTCAAAGAGCACCAACAAAAACAACAACAATCTGAACAAACCACTTTATTCTGTTTGTTTATTTCTTACTTTTTTTTTTGTTTTTGACAGGCTCCAAGAAAGTATTTTTCCTAAAAATGAAAACATGGTAAGAAAGGTAGGCGGCGGTGTGGTGTGATGTGGTAGCACGGATGAAGATGCTGGGATGGCTGCAAGAGATTGTTGGTGTTTTCTTAAAATAAATTGAAAATAAAATATAAAACACACACACACATACATACATACATACTTCTTTACATTGAAAAAGTTGTTGCCGTTGTAAGGAATTTACTTATTTTTAAGCACAAATAATAGCTGAAGAATGGAATCGGTTGGATGGAACTTTTTGTTGGTTCGTTGGTCGCTCGCAGTGAATTTATTTCGTGTGCCCGGTTTAAGTTTGTTAGTTAGTTAAAGTAGATGATGCTTGATTTTGATTGTTGTTATTGTAGTGCCTAGTTGTTGTTTATTGGTTTATTTAACTTGACTAGTTCCCTCTTCTATCCACCTCACCAATTACTGCAATGGGAGCTTAACCGTGTGTGTGTGTGTGTTAATAAATCTGCTAGAGATGTAAAGCATCTTGCATACACACAAATGCACATACAAATACATATATGTATGTGTGTGTGTGTGTATGCAGAACGTAAAACACAACTTTGAATAGGTTTTACGCTTTTAGAGTGTTTTCTTCGATTTTAAGGATTTAAGATTTTTATTTTTTAAGCTATTCTTTATGTCGTTATTGTTAATTTTAGATTGTCGTCCATTATGGCTTGTAGCTGGTAGGTATTTTGTGTGTTTAAAAATGTGCGTGTGCATATAAGGAATATGTAGTAAATTCATACTTAAATACATATTTATGAAATCGCATCAACTGGGATAGGGTTACCAGGTTTATTTCATAGCTTTTCCTCAATTTTAGGTTTTTCATCCAGTTTAATTTGTGGGTATGTATCACTTTTTGGTATGGGCTTAAAACTGAAATATCTAAAGATATGTCTGGGTTTATTTTTATTTGGCGGGATGATATATCATCGCCATACTAAAACACTACGATAGCCTATCTAAGCTCGTTTGATCATATTGCGGACCCTCTCTAATTAAAGGGTGCTATTGGCGGAAGTAGTGAACACAAGACTACGATGCCTTTGATACCGAGTTCGACTCCTCACTCTTTCATGAATGTTGTCGAATTTTTCTGAGCTGGATTAGTGCAAGATTTTGTTAATTGTTATCGGCTTGTCTTAATGGCGAAGGCACTGGTCTCTGAATATTACCGACAGCGATTATCAACACCAGGTCTTAAATAGTAGAATGTTTTCTAGGTTTGGCACACTGGGGAGTCATCCCCAGCTCAGTAAAACGAGGGCAGGAGAAGAAAACGAGTGCGGCATCTCCTACCACGTTGTCACTATGACTCAAGCAAAACGGAAAGTGTCCAAATTTGTTTAGTTATGATTTAAAATACCCATGTCTACTCAGCATTTGCATTGCATAACGCTCCAGGTTATCAGACGCACGTCCAAGCCATGTAGCGATTTTCTTTATAAGATAATAGATCCCAACCTAACCTCAACATTTCTGCTTTCACCAAAGCTGCTCCGTCGGGGACTGTTCGAAATGTCCAGCCAACTTGTTGCGCAGCCTATCAATATAATGGATATTTCAGGTATTAACTTTAGACGTCGAAGCACCCTTAAACAGTGTTTGGAAAACTATCAACAAGATATGTGTGCTGGAAAATAATATAAATATTTTTCAAAGTTCATTAAATAAGTTATACATGCATACACCATTTGAAAGGTCTCAGCTTATTCTTTCAATATCAATTATGGCACTGCAAATCGGTTATTATTCACCGAAGTTATTAAGCAATAAGTGCATAAGAGCACGAACAGGCCGTAACTCAAGAAATTTCAACAACTATTTCTTGTTGTACTCCACAACACCCACAAGAGAAATGGTATTTAGTTTTTTATTTTAATGTTTGCCTATTATTAATTATCTATCTGCCGGTCGGTCAATCCTCCCATTAGTAGTACTGATTGTATATAATAAGTTTTATATCTCTAACATTTATCGTTCTTATCCTGGAAAATTAAGTCTCGCATAGAAAAACAATTGCGTCAATATGAAACACACAATCATGCATACCTGCATACTTGCATACATACAAACGCACTCGTACAACTACAGTTTAATTTGTGTACCCATAACTTTTTTCTTTGCCTCAATATGAAAATAAAATTAAAATAAAATTATAAAAGTAAAACAAATATTTTCATTTCGTACGTTCACAGTCGGCCTGATCTTTATGTGGTTGTGTGTAAGTATGCATTTACGAATGCAAAAGGTATTTGTATATGCCTGTGTGTTGTGTGTGTGTGTGTGTGTACTTCTTCATTCAAATAGTACAAGAACGAGTATTCAAAGTATATTCATTATTTAAAATATTAAAAAAAAATAGATAAATAAAGTAGTACATTCACACAAACAACACATGGAAATACTATTCATATATTTCTTATTATTAATTTTTCCTCATAAAGTCATTTTTTATTAATGTTTCTACATGCAAGTTACCCAGTGTGTATGCGTGTGTGTGTGTGTGTATGTGTGTGCATAATTGTATGGGAATGAGTTTGGGGTTTAATATGGATGCGGGTTTTTATATTTTGGTGGTGCCGTCGCTGTTACAATACTGTTGCTGTTGCTGTTGTTGTTATTTCAGTTTAAGTTTGTAATGCAGCGAGTATGCGTTTGTTTGAAAGAAAAAACGTAAAATAAAAGATATTGCATAAATTGAAATACTAGTAAATAAGTAAGCAGCAAGCAAGAAAATAATAACACAATAATAAAAATGAAATAAATATAAAAGAAATATGTATCTGCATTTTTGGATTTTCTTTTGAGCCTGTTTTTTAGCTTTGAAATCAATGCGTTTGGTTTTGTATATTTTTCTTTTGTATTTAGAGGTTATTGCAATCTGAAATATCTGTCGTTTGTATCTTTTGTCTGAAGATTTAGGTTTCAAGTCTATCTATCTGTTAGTTTGAGAGTGAGTATGTGTTTATATGTGTGTGTGTGTGCGTATGTGTGCATGTGCATTTTTGTGTGACTGACCCGCTCCTTGCACCGTTCGTTGGTTTATCTATTTGCGTTCTCTAAGATATTTTTGTGATTTAGATAAATGAATGTAAAAATTGCTTATTTATTTGCAAGTCTTATATGTAGTTATTCATGCACGCTTAAGAATCGTATTCATTTTTGATTCTGTTTTCTTCTTTCAATTTAAATCTTTTTATTGTTGACAACCATATTCTTTTCGTTGTTTTTTATTTCAGTGTCTAATGAATTTCAATAGTACACGCTACATTAAAATTTATGTCATTTAAGTCATTTGTTTCTTTAAGTTAATCCGCAAAAGTATGTTGAAATATTTAAATTTTTCATGTAATTTTATTTTATAAACTTAACCGACCTTATTTTTTTTATTAATTTATTAGGTTTATTCGAGCAAAAGGTCTATTATTTTTTATTTTTTATATAAACACAATTTTGATATAAAAAAATAAAAATAATAGGCCTTTTGCTTGAATAAACCTAATAAATTTTGCATGTAATTATATAATTGACATATAAAATCGAAATCGTAGAGATGAAGTAACTTATTATTATTAATATGTACTTCACTACTATTAAGGGAGAATAGCCAACCTTTTTAACCAGAAGCAACAAGACCACACGAAATATTTAAATAATTTATTTGTTATAATTTGCTTAATCGGTTTAAATAAATTTTAAAGCGTAGAATTCGTATCCAGTTTAACTTCTAGTTTTTTGCTTATTGCATTTAAATACGTTCTCAGTTCCTTAATCTTAAATTATATTTGGATTAAATTGTGACAAAATTATAGCAGCACAAACAAATATTAAGAAAATTACCAATAATTTCTTCAATAAATAGCTGCTTTACAAATTTCCAAAGTAAATAAAAAAGTAACTCAGAGTTTTATATATTTTACATATAAATTAACTGAATGGCAGAATAAAAAATATTTTTTTATTAATAAAATGATTTTTTTAATTATGACGAGTTCATATTAACTGAAATAATAAAAAATTGTGTGCGATCGCAAAATAAATTAAATCGCTGTTCCTATTTATTTTACATGCCCTACGCTATTTGGGTACTGGAGTCTGCATAAACACATTCACAAAAATGCATACATATTCATGTGCACACATGCATGTATGTATGTGTGTTAGTGTTAATTTTGAGATTCCAATTCTTAATAAATATTTTTTTTTGGGTTTGGTTTTCTACCATTTCACCAAAGAGTTTTATTTATGCAAATAATAATTTTACAACTATTTTATTACACAGTTAACACATACAAACATACAAATATAAATACCACGAATGAATAAACAAGTTTGCAAGTTAATGCTAAAAATTTCTATAAATTTGCAAAAGAAAATGTGGAAAAATACCAAAGAGTCAATCGATAGTTAAAAGAAAATTGAAAATAAAGAAATTATATTATGGGTGTTGTATGATATGATACATACATACATACATACATATATTTACATATATAAGTGATTAATTAATTAATGAAAGCAGCAGATGTTTGGAGTTTAAAACGAAAATTATTTCTTGCAAAATAGCACATCTGAAGAAATTATAATTCTGTATACGAGTCTGCAAATGGAGTTAATTTTTCAAACACTTTTTAACGAAGAAATAAGAACAGTAGAAATATTTAAGCGCGTTAAAGAGCAAGAAAATTAATTTAATGTACAAATTCAAAAGCTTTTTTCAGTCATTGATCGTAGCGAAATATGTATGTTTTGAATATAACCAATATGTACGTAAATGTCGTTACCTAAAATCGAAAAGGCGGTAATTGACAAAAGGTTAAAAATAGATTTTTTAATTGTTTATAATTTTTTTGTCTTGGTTTAGTACTAGGGAACAGTTTAAAAGGACAGATGAAGAGAGATTAGAAGAAAAAGAATTTCGTTGTAGCTTTTTTCACTTGGCCGGCGAGTTTTTTGTTACAGGTATCGCCGAATGAGAGTGTTACAAGCCGACAACAATCATCACAATCCTGCAATAATGCAGATCAGAAAATTTAGACACCGTATCCATGACTACTGCAGAGTTGAAATTGTGTTGCAGCCAACAGATATATTTTGAATGCAAAACTTAATTAGAGTATTCTATCAGTCATGATCTTGTGGATTTTAGTTGACGATAAGTATATATAAGTATCAAATAGTCTACGTCAATATATAATTACAAGGAAAGTTTACTAGTAGAACATGTTGCTGCAATGGCATTGAATTAATGAACCTACGAAATTTTCCACAGTGTCAAAATCACAATAGGGAAGCTAAGTGTGAGTTGCAATCGGTCTTACGGAAGTGCAAGTGAAATATAAAAATATATAAAAAATTCATTAAAATAACGACGGCAAATAATTTCGATATCGATACAATTGCAAAATGTATGTCGGAAGCGGTTACATCCTTATCAACTTAGTAAGATCTATATTTTTTTATTAAATTTTTGTTAGAATGATTATTTTTGTGAAATATTTGGAATCACTGAAAAACTCTATTCGGCAGAATATACGAGTTAGATTCTTTCTACATATAAACCTACAAACTTATGATACTTATGGATATATGCGCGTATATATTTATTTGGTTACTGTTTTCCTCAATCATTTCGGCTTTTAAACTTTTTGTTTGTGGCAACAGTGGTGCTTGTCTTGCAATTAAAAATGAACACACGTAAAGTGGAAGCCAGTTGGATTTTGAATTGTAGGTACATACAATTATTTGTATATTGTTTTTTATTAAATTGTAATGATTATAAAGTTGTTTGTTGTTTTCAAATTTTGTACTGCAAACAAACGACAAAATTATAAAGATAACGGGCACTTTCAATATCTGTGCGCCTGATCGATTCTGTGAAGAAAATATGAAGAAGAATGACAAACCAAAACAGAGTAGAATGTATGTATGTGTTTTGTTTGTTTGTTTGTTCTTTCGTTCCTGTTTGGTACCATTTATTTATTTATTTATTATTCTTCCTGTTTATTTGTTTACTTCTTAAGAATAAGAACTGTTAAACCTAAATGCAGGTGGTAGCGGGGGAATGAATATTTACATTTATGTCCATAAATACCTAATTCATAAACGATTATTAAAATTAAAGTGGCTTTAAAGTATAGATTTTGTATGGTTAAAGATCTCTTAAAACATTCATTAACGGTATCGGCGATACTTCAGTTTGGCCGATATGCCGATATTTTACTGTATTTGTATTTATTTTGTTTTTTACACAAATAACTCAATTATCAATGCTTACGTCTTTCATAACAGCTAACAGTAAGAACTCATTAAATATCAGGTGTAAAAACAAAACAAGAGGAAGAATTTGGACTGCCTTCGATTCCCTAATACATCTAGGGACGCAGATCCACTTTTTCATTTTTGCAATGACAATTTATCAGTGAAAAATTTAAACTAAATAAATTACAACTACAGAAGATTTTAATTATTGCCGTTAAATATACATATATATATATATATACATATATATATATATATATATATATATATATGTATATATATATATATATATATATATATATATATATATATATATACATGTATCTACATATATATACATGTATCTATATATAAATATATGTATACTTATTACATATGTATTAACAGAGGTACAAATGTAGTTACTACTTCCTTTTGTTTATTATATATAAAAATAGCAAATATGTCTTCGCATAAGGAAAGTAAACAATCATTTAAAACAATTGTAATTAAAATGGTTTCTTAAATTATAATATTAAACTGTAAATGTAAATGGTACGAATATGTACAAAACTGCAATAGAATACTAAATACTTTTCGTACGAATGAAACCATATAAATATTTTGCTTCTGTTATTCACTTCATTTGTAATATTAATATTTATTATTTGAATAAAATATGTGAGCTATCCACAAGCAAACAGCCAGACGGACATTTTATAAATAGTAGTACATTCACATTTTTTTTTTTTTTTTTTGGATCATAACGAATAATAAAAAAAAATTTTATATCATATTTCATAATTATAATTCAGTCCTATTGATAAATAAAACGTGTTATCAGCTCAGCTGACTTTGCAAGTAACTTTAAAACTTTGTTTACATTTTTTCCCTCAACTTGTTTCTTATTAATCATTTTGAGAATTTCATCTTTCACGTAAATGCTCACTGTTACGGAATCCGGGCCACGTGGGCTGTATGCTTGTTAAGTAGATAACGTACGTACATAGGTTTGTATATAAGAGTGTATGAGTATCCAAAATTGGCCCTTGAAATGGGTCAAATCTACGTACTTATCTTCAACACCATTTTAGATAAAATCTATCTATCAACTATGCATCCAATCAAAGAAATTTTTATAGATAAAATTCTCCTTTCTCAATGAAATTGAATAACTAATCAGGGTGACCCGGTTTATAAAATAGCCCGAATTTATCAGCAGAATTGACCTGACAATTTTTCAAAACATTTTTCCAACATTGTTTTAGAACCTAAAACCATAAATAGTTGATTTTGCTATCACATTATAAGCGGATTTAATTTTCATTTAAACCTAAAGTTTCTTCAATAAATTTATTCAAAATAAAATAATTTCTTATTCCTAATTATTTAATGAACTAGTGCTTGGATATCTAATTGTTTTATAAAATATAAAGCCTATCGTCAAAGAAAAGAGGGAGTGCAGGAACTCCTTGGCCATTCTTTTGACATTATCAGCTGTTTGACATTTTGGTATGTCACGATATATACGAAAAAAAAACTTGAAAAGGTTTAAGTTGGTTCTCACAATATTACTTTGTATGGTTAAGCCAGGTTTTAACGTTAAAATCAGCACGTATTAAAAACATGTTGATGTGAAAATACTAATATATATAAACATATGTAAATATATAAAAAAATCCAATAAGATAAAATGCTCTCAATATTATATAATGATAAGTTCTTTACTGAGAAAAATATATATAGATGAAAATGAAATTGATTGTGGGTATTAACTGAGATTTAGCGAAATTGTTCACCTGCTGAACGCGGTTGAAATATATATCGATTTTAAGTGGAAACGGGAACTAACCAGCATGCAAATATATCAAAAAATTTAACCTAACGTGAGTTTACGGGTTATCGTTCTAAATTTATATTATCTTATAAATACTTTTTTGCAATTTACCGTTCCAGAAGAATCAAATTAAGTCAGATTTATTATGCATCATAATATCAATAATAACAATGTTGAATTTCGCTGTAAGAACTACTACAATGGTCACACTGCCGGTAAAGCACTCAAATTATTTTAATTAACTTCAGGCTTATTCCTCTTCTTCACTTAATTTAATTACAGAAATGTGTTCTTGTTAAAATTTATAAAATTTATTATATGTTAACATTTACTTACGTTATTTGCTAATTTTTATAAAATACATTGCGGATGTATCTATGCATGTGCATGCGTATGTGCGTACGTACATACATAAGTAGATATGTAGGAATATTCACAATATTCTTTAATTCTTCTGACTTTTAAGTTCATTTATAATAATGTACTTATATACAAACATTTGTACATAGATCCGACATTTGTATGCTTGTGTTTGTATCCGTGTTCTTTCCACATAATATGCTATAATATTTCACACCTGAGATATAAGGGATTCTTTTGATACCCATGTACGAACTTGTATGCACATATTATTTATCGAAAATTACAATAATTTCTTCTTTATTATTAATTATTTATGATTTATATCTTTATATCAATCACTAAACAACGCGAATCACTTCCGAAGCCTTTACTTTAATACTAAAACAAACCGTCCTGAATTACTTTTACTTATGTTTACAATACTTCAAGATACATTGTCACCGCCATTCAAACAAGTGATCACAGAGATGGAAAATTCACTATGTTAAGGTTTGTTAGGTTATCAAGCATCTCTTACATAAAATACAATATGGTCAGTGATTTTTCAGGCTAGGATATATTTAATCAGTTAGTTGCTTGAAAGATAAACTAGATATAGTGAAAAAGGTAAATATTATGCGAAAATTAAAAAGTACTATCGGTTACTGTTCATATGTGAATACAACATCTATTACCATAAGTTTTTCGCTATAATGCTTATACGAAAATATTCTATTTACAAGAAAAGTATTGCTGTCGAAGAGTATAGCAAATGAATTGCTATTATTTGATTTATCCTTTCGTTTACCAAAGAATATAATACCTGCAAATGATCAAAATTTTTCTTTGTGTGATATTATTTAAATCAATTACGTACTCGTCTGAGCTATATTTGAGTTTCATTTAGACAGTCATGCAACGTACTTAATACGTAACAGTCTGGCAACTTTCTTATTGTTGTAAACACAAAAAATGACAACACAGTCAAGTTACTAATAACACTGGAAGCTGAAATCCTATGGCTGTGTTTAAAGTAACAATTACATAAAGTTTCTAGTTTTTGTATATTTACGAATATTTGTTTTGGCAAAAATAGCAACGTCGTTGTTACAGGTATGTAAGTTAATTTATATCAAACATATGAGCTATAGTTTGGCATCAATACTTGTTTGTTATGAACAAATGTAAACAATAGAAACATACAAATATGAGTGTGTATGGATGTGCGCACCTATTTGACACTTGAAATTGAAACATGTGCATAGAATAGCCAAATGTAAAGTGACGTTAACATACCATTAAAAGTTTACGTAATACAAAGACGTCTGATTGTTTTGGAAGTGAAGTGTTGGTTACTCAGTGTCCGCAACTGATGATATCGTGCTCAAAAGTCATGCGAATTAAAGTAGAGAATAAAATTATAATCCAGTGTGATTATTAGAATATATTTCTAGATGCATAGTGCATTGATGAACAGTCGGACAATATGGAACCTACCATTAGTTATCTGATGGTCTCTATGCCGATTTAGCTTTGAGCATTTGCAAAGGGTTATTTTGTTAAAAATATTGATGATTATATTTTAATTATATGATTTACCATAAATTTGGAACAAAATAATACTCCAAACTACTAGTTAAAGTAATTTTAATGTTATCTCTATATATAGTTCGAAGATTGCTAAAATGGGTTCCAAAATACCCAAAGACACTACAAACGTAAATTCATGATTCCGTGATGGATTTTTAAACGTCATATACACACCGTGGCCTGTCAGGTCATCTCATTACTCTAACAATACAAATAACAACAGGCATTTTGTTTGTGTCAAACTTTTCCATTTTGTCAAAGAAATTTGGGTACAGCATCAAGAACTTTTGTGGCTTTTTTTTTTGTTTAGAAACAAAACATCGGTGAAACCAATCATATTTTAAACTAAAATATGATGATGGCGAAAAATGTAAACTCAGGACGGTATAAAAAATAAGTGGTCAAAACCCAACCATGCAAAAATCGAACTGAGTAGAAACGAGTTGCTTATTCGGCCATAATACACATGAACATCAAACAGAAAGCAATCTATGTCTCTCTAATTAAAAACTTTTTGCAAAATCAAAACTGAATTGTAAAAATAACCCAGCTTCTCGCTCTTAAGTGGGGACGACCCAAGAGCATTGCCACGTCGTTAAATTATTTAAAAAAAATTATTAGTGTAGATACGCCCGGAATTGTCTCTGTTTTCTAATATTGGAGGTCTTTCGCACAGGAAAATTTTTCTTTGAAAAATTTTCTCAATATTCGTTTCCTTCTTATTGACCAACACATACACATGTATAAATGATGAATGAAGTACAACACAACTTTGCCAGAACTTCAAATTGTGTACTCACCCCATTCCTTTTACCCTTTTCATAAATCAAATCCATACTTTGTAAAGTAAATTTATAAATTTTGTACGTGCGAAAGAAGTCATATCTTGCTCTGACAGTAACGCATATTGCGTGCCTTTTTTGATGCTTGCATTCTGTTCTAACAAAATGTAAAAAATTGAGGGTTTATGATGGAACAAAAATCTTCCCAACGAAATTGAATTAAAAGAGAAAATTGATGAAGCTTTGGAGAAACACAAACACACACAGTTGCACGAAATCGTAATATATAATATTGATTATTGATAGGAAAAGTCAATTTAATACAAAATTATCATAATTAAATTAGTTTTATGCCCTTTTTGTGAAGAATTCTTAACAACTTTCTACAAATTTAGCTCGTCAAGACATTAAAATTTCTTTTGTTTTGCTATATGAACTTAGCACATTATGACAACTCTGTACTGTATATTGGAAGTATTTTTATTTCATTGGAATGACGTTTGCGCACTTTTTCCCATTTCCAACGAAATTTTGGAAATATTTTTTCCATATTGATTAGTTATGTCGCTTTTATTGTTTACTCAAAGTTTTTTTTGTTAAATTTTGTGTAAAATATTTTTGGTAAAATCCTCGTTGCTATTTAAAAAAAACTTATAATCAAGGAGTTTTTTGGATTTTATTAATTGTAAATGAAAAATTTTTTGTGAAAATAAGAAAAAGCGCGAATAATAAAGTGTGAAACGCTAGTAGCGGAGTGTTAAAAAAGTTGCTGAAATAAAAAAAATTACAAAAGCTGCGATTAATACAACATCGCAAATCCACCACTACAGATGTCCACAGGAGTGGGAGGTGGAGGGAGCATAACGACAGATCATCATAGCCGCTTGTATTTCCTCAACTCACCCACGGCCCCACTGTCCGCACGCGACCCCTTCCTAATAAAACCGGAATACCTCAATTATGATAATCCCATGCATCATCTTTACCCAAGTAATCGGGGACTTATAGATTATAACAATTATACGGTAACAGCAGCGGCCGCAGCAGTAACAGCAGCAGCCGCATCCTCCGCGTCAGCAGTAGCAGCCGCCAATAATACACCTGCCTCTTCAGCCGCCACTTCCACGAATAACGTAAACACCAACGTAGCCAACGCCACTGTCGTCGCTGCAAATTCATCGGTCGTCGCCGTAGCTTTGAATTTGGAAAATACCTTTCACCATCAGGCGCAACATCAGCAACAACAACAACAGACCGTTAGTACCATCAATACAACACCAAACTCTCATCCGCTACATCAGTCACTAAGCACCACCTCCTCACAGTCTACACGCGCTCAAAAAGCTGCCCGTCGTCGTAGTAACGAATCACCCGAGGCCCGCCAACGAAGACTGGAACGTAACGCCGCAAGGATGCGCGAAAAACGCGCAAAAGAATCTGAAGCTGAGTATCGCTTGCGGCTGGCGAAAAATGCCGAAGCGAACCGAATACGACGTCAGAATGAAAATGAAGTACAAAGAACCTTAAGACTGATGAAAAATGCGGCACGTCAGCGATTGCGACGTGCAAGTGAAACCGCTGAAGAACGTAAAAAACGTCTGGCCAAAGCTGCTGAGCGTATGCGTGTAGCGCGTGCCAAACAACCGAAAATACCTAAGCCACCGTTAGCGGATCGTCTCAAGGGCTATTAAAAAGATATCAATCAGTCAGTCACAGTCGTCTAACCATATATATGTATGACTTTATGTATATGTTTGTGTCCGTTTACAAGGTGGCTAAAGGTGCGTAAGCTTTCAATTTATTACAATATTTCTTTTTTGCAATAAAAGCGTAAAACGATAGTAACAGAGTATAAGTAAAGTAGTTCATTCGAAGGCAGCATAAAAAACAATACATACCACATTCAAAACACTACTACTACTACACCCTTTTAAAACAATAATTACAGAATAAACAAATATTCAAAAACACCGTACTGCAAGCACATAGTAATAAAAAAGAAAACAAGGAAAAGAAGCACCATTTTGGATAAACGGGATAGGATCTATTTTGTATACCTTTAACAGATTTTTCACGGATCTTATACTGAGTAAGATGTAAGTTATTATTTTGAGCTAATATGCATACAAAATAAAATAATATAGATATTCATATACGATAATTATATGCACAAGAAAACTAACTATATAAATAGTGTGATTATATGTCATTATATAAAATTGGGAGTACTTTGTATTGCAACTTATACTCCTGTAATGTAAGTATCACGAAATATTTTATTTTGTTTTGTAAGCATAATCTTTTTAGTAATCAAATGACATGTATCTTTCAACGGACTATTCGTTTCTAATTGGGATTTAATCCCAAACAATTATTTTGTCTATTCGTTTGTTTGTTTATTTAATTTTTAGTTTACTATTTTTGAAACTTGTAAACACTTATACAAGTTTTAAATAGCGATATTATTAAATAACAAATAATCAATCTTTCAATCATATTTTAATTAAATATAAACCTTTGTTTTAATATAAAAACTTAATACTAACTAATACTAGTTTTGTGATTTTTAAAAAAAATTTAATATTCTTTTACTTTGTTTAACAAAAAATAAAAAAGCTATTGATCCTCTACCTTTTAACCATCAAACACAAAAATTTACACATTTCTCTAATATTTATATATTCCACAAAACAAAAACACAATTCTTAAGAACATTGTAATGATATCATATAATTCTTTTTTAATTATTTTAATTTTAAAACAATTCAAGTATTTTAACCAAGAGGTAAAGCTTTAAAGACAATTAAAAAATACAATCAATAAAGGTTTGGAATACATATGCATACATACGTATAAGACAAATTCAATTTTATGATAAATTGTATACAATTCGTTTTTTATTTAACGCAAGATTTTTTAAAATATATTAGGGCTTTTACAAATAACAAACTGTTGTTATTTTTTCGTTGGAAATTAGTTCGAAAATCTTGAGATTGCATAAAATTAAATTGAGTATATGTTAATAAATATTATAGATTAATTTTCATATATAATTTTTAAGTATCTTTTTAAAATTTTATGTTGTAGTTGAGAAATTCCAATATAATAATAGGTAGAATAAAAAAATATTTAATAGTTTAATAATAACAAGTTGACGAAGTATGTGAGATATTATCATTTACAATATTCTTGTTGACAATGTTTGCAAAACCGAAAAAGAAAAAGTCTTTATTTTTATGTTTTTATTTAATTTCATTCAGTGTGCAACTAATTCTACAATGGCGATGTATTTGAGATTTTATTTTAGAAAGAAAAATGGAGATATTTTCAATTACTTCTACTAGACAAATGCTCATGCAAACTTGCACACATATAAATAAGTTCACGTCGCAAACATAAAATAAATGCTTTTCTTTAATTACTATTTACTAAAAAAAATTTAATCAAAGTTGAATTGAAGAACAAAAAGCCTGGATACTGATCTTTTAGAAAGATTGACTGCGTTATTCCTACAAAAATATATTCTTATAATAATTTCTTGAGCTCTTTCGAAAAACAACACAACGATGGCTGCTGTCCACGTTCATATGTTTTTATCATTCGCTTAAAAAGTATACCAGTTTTATATAGAATAGAAAGCTGTTTTAACATCGAGTTTTTGCTCTTTCTGCCTCCTATTTAATTCTTATGAATATGTTTTGGTAAAAAGTATTTCACTTGCATGACTTTTATTAAATTCTATTAATTATATTACAAGTATCTAACCTGTTTATACTTCAGCATTTGGGAAGGGAAAATATAATTTGCAAAGAATCTATGAAACATATTTTCATCAATATATCATTTTGAAAAACATTGATATAAAAAATGCATTTTTGAAGTAATAATTTTGGAGAAATATTCGTCCATATTATGAACTACGACGTCACATCAACATGACGGCAAAAAATTTTCACTTGCCATTTAATTGTGGACAATAATTAGTTACTATTAAGAGCCTTTTGGTATTCTCTTGGGCATATGATATTAATAGAACATGTTACTAGAAGTCAATTTCTGTCCACAAAGACTAGACAAGTGACAATTTTCTGCGTTCGTGTTGATGTGACGTCGACAGGCATTTGTCATTATAAGAAAGAGCGATCATTAAACATTTCCTGAAGAAAAACAAAATTTTATATTCATATGTACGTATGTATGTAAGTGAGCCTGCGATATATAAGACTTGAGGTTTCCGTGGAGACAATATTGAAAGATGGGGTTTTAGCATTTTACTTTAAATTCGGTAATAAAACGATATCATGCACAAAATAATTTGATATTTAATTGTAATAAATAATTTTTCACAAAAAAGCCTTAAGATACATGCATGTAAACATGCATTAATATTTCTTCAATTTCATCGCTCCAATTGGTTTCTTTTTAAATCACTTTTGTTAAGAAGCTTACTTCAGACTTTTGCACTTTATGTGCAGAAACGGCTCACTAAACGTGTTATACTAATTTGTCTTTCAAATGTATTTTTAAAAAAGTGTTAATATTTCATATACATATTTTTATATAGTGTATGTAGTTTATTATTAGTAATAACAAGTTCTCAATAGGGTTTATATCTGGTGATTGCTCTGGCCAACCATAACTTCGACCTTATTGTTTTGGTTGTTTCTTTTTGGTCTGCTCTAACGCTTTATTCCATTGTAATATGTGAAATTGTATTTTGACTCATAAGAGATCTGAAAATGTTTGTTTCTTGTTTTTTTTTGCCTACACCAACTTTTTGGTGGACACCAGCTAAATCACCCGACGTCTACAGCAGGTCTATAGATCGGTTTTACGCCAGCGGATAAATTTACGAAATTTCGTGTCGAAAACTAGACATAAATTTCTTTTGTATTGCTCTTTATATATGGAAAGTAAGTTGGATAAGTTTCCAATACATTTGAGAACTTGATACCCAGATGTACTAAAAATTAAATCTATTACTAAAAATATTCTGTATTTTTTTAATGTTTTATAAATTTACTGAGCAGAATATAATACATATACGTATATGTAGAACTTTAGCTTATGTATCCTGTTACAAATTACGGTAGCATTGGTTTATACGCTCGGATGTAATTTAACTTCTGTTTTCATGTTTCATTCTGTGCTGTAACGGTTGTACTAAGAGTGAAGAAATTAATGAAATGTGGGAACGATTACCGTCTTTTTTTGTGTTGTAGTCGATTGTGAATGTGACAGTTATATTTGTTTTCAAACAGCATTTTAGTATGAAATTGAAAAAAAAAACATCTCGAGTATATTATAAGTGTGTATATGTATTTTCCATAAAATAATGCTTATTTTAAATCATTATTTCAATGTAGATAACTTCTTATATCCATTATTTGTGTAAATTTTACTAAAATAATTTTTTTACGTTTCGCCATCATAGACGGAATTTTAAAATTTACAGCACTTAGTACATCTGTTTAAAATGCTTTAATATATCGCATAAAAAATATAACGCACAGTGTAAGGGTTTTAATTTTACTTTACAGTACACATAAGAAGCGATTAATTTAATTAGAAAGCTTTACCTCTTAAAAAATATGTTAATACATATAAATACATACATAATTAAAGTATATAATAAAAACTTACTAATATGAACATAATATATAAACATAAAAACAGTAGCTGTAGCTGTAGTAAAAAATAAAAGAATAAATGAAATTAAAAAATTAACTTGAGCATAAAAAAATCGTAAGAAGTGAACATATTCATAATTAAAAGAAGTGGGAAGAAGGAAAGCCAGGGGAAGTACATATGTATTTTGTAGTTGTAGTAAAACAAATTAAATATATATACATACATATAATAAATTAGGTATAAAGCGAAATAATAGATAAAAGTATAATAATAACCGCAAAGATACAACTTCAAGTTGTAAACTTTGCCTCATAAAAAATAATAAAAATAATACTTTTAAGATAAAAACAAAAAGTATTTTTATAACACATGCATTATACATGTATGCTTACAATTATTATATATTTAACAAAATAAAGTAATAAAACACAAAATATCACAATAAACAAAATGTAATAAAACAAATATGTAAAACAAACATAATAATATTTACATGTGTAAATTTTTACAACAGATAAAAATAAAATATAACAAAAACTACAAAACATAACACCTTCAGATAATACACTAAAAAACTGAAGAAACTTTTACATCATCTAAAACACCAAAAAAAAATCATATAAAATTAATTAACAAACCATCTTTGCAATTAAAGAACGGATACAAAAAACCAAAACTATTCACTGGCAATATAAATGAAATTTTCTGAAAGTGCTTAGAAGATTTGATTGATTTATTATATATGGTATTTAATCGAATGCGACACATTTTAATATCAATTAAAAGTAGCTGCAGTGACTAAAATTAAGCTTTTAAATGATTTTATTAAAAGCGATTTTCTTTTATTTCTTCATGAAGACAATGTGTATTTCATCCATCTTAATTATGTGTAAACCTATTATTTTTGCAGATAAATGAAATCTTCTTTATTTAGCATTTAACTATCGAATCAAATAAGCGGTTTTTAAGACTTGCGATATTTACCCTTTGAGTGAGTTTCGTCCTGAGATTTTTTCTTTAAATCTTTTGTATATGCTCATAGAAGGTGCAGAGTTTTTTGTCCTTTTGCTCTTCCACTAGCAGCAAAAAGCAGTTCAAAATGTTTTAAAAATAATTCACAGCGCAAATATGGTATTTGCCAAATCTTACAAAACTGTTTTATATTATTGCTTTTATGATCGAGTTATTGGAATGTATAAAATCATAACATAAAAAATTATTTCTTTTCTCATGTCTTGGTGTTTTATTATTCCTTAAGTTGAGTCACTGCAGCACGCATCATCGAAGGAAGTGAACTTTTGCCTCCCGTAATGCATATAATTTCAATATAAAATGTGTATAATAATATTTTTAAATATATAATGGTATGGTACGTACATATAAAATAATTATAGATTCTCGTTTGTTTAGCATTTTGTATCTGTATATTTGCTTAGAGTGTTTGTGTGGATGTATTTATTCTTTAAAAAATATTTTTATTTTCCAAAAAGATTTCAAATATATAAAATAATTTTTTTATTTCAACACGAATCAAATGAAATCAAAATAAAAATGCATACTTTAAAAAAAAACGATCTATCAGAAAAATAAAAAAAAATTAGTAAAGAAATCATTTTTTAATTAAAAAAATTTAATTATAATTAATTTAAGTTTCCTTGTTTTCCACATTTCACTTGTATTAACCGATTTTGTTTGTTTTAATTTAGTTCTAGTCAAAATTGAAATAAAATATGTATATTATATATATATTTATATATATATATATGTATATATATATATATATATATATATATATATATATGTATATATATATATATATATATATATATATATATATATATATATGTATTGTCGGAAAATGAATAGCTAACTTCAAAAATAGTTTACTTTAAGCTAACTTTTATGAAAAAATTTTGAATTTCTACTACATAATGCAACACTTCGTATATTTTTCTTGTCGTTATATGGGATTTTCCCATTTAGTTTCATATTTTTCTTTTGAAAAATACTAAAGTTGCAGATTAGGAGTGAAACACTTCCAAGAAAGGGTTCCTTCTGTATGTAACGTCGACTGAACTGCGGGACGGAAATGTATTCGTGTATATATTTATATAAATCATCGCTAATATAATAAATGTGGAAGTATCTTTGTCGGCCTGTTGACTTTTCACACTGAAATCGCTGAACCTATTTAGATGTCATTTTTAAGAAGGCTGTATCGCAATATCATATAGAAATAAAACAGCAGGCTTAGCAAATAGAACAATTTAATAAATTATAATATTTCGAAAAATATATTGAGAACCTTCAGTTGGCTTCAAAAAATTGGTTATCAGCTGACGTGTACATAATTAGATTTTAGTTGACTTAAATCTAACTGACAAAAATTTAACTAAAAGCTGAAGTTTAGGGAGTTAACTTTAAGTTCATTGCAAAGAAATGAAGATTCGGAGGACATCGCAATGTTAAAACAGCAATTAATTCCATTGAAAATTAATCGAAGCCTCAGTCAGCACTGGTTGCGAAGTATTTAGCTTAAAGTTAATTTAAAATTAGCTGAGTTTCCGACAGGGTATATAAATATATGCGTATACATACATATATACATACTTATATACTTAACAAAAGATAATATTAAAATTAAGTAAAGCAACAAGAAAATTAAATTTTAATGAGAAAAAAAAATTAAAATATAAAACGGAAATAAATTGTTTTAATTAATTATAAAGTTATCATTAGTTTCAAAACAAACAAAAATCAAATATATTGTATTGATTAAACAACAACAAAATACATAATATTATAATTGTACACTTTCTAAAACAAACAAATATTATGAATAAAGTTGCATTCACATTTTTAAAAAAACAACGTTTCGAATTGCATTATTTTACTATCTGCCGATACATTTGATTGCCAAGTGGAGAAATTCAAAAAATATCCTTCGTGTGATTCAGAAGTCGAAAAAAATTAGATAGTTGTGTTTGCAAATTTTTACTAATCTCTTATAAAGCGTTTATCATTTAATTAGTTGGAAACTGGTATTTTTCTGCCAATAATATATTTATATAAATATGTATATATATATATATATATATATATATATAATATATATATATATATATATATATATATATATACATATATATGTATATATATATATATATATATATATATATATATATGTATATTTATATATATATATATATATATATATACATATATGTATATATATATATATATATATATATATATATACATATATGTATATATATATATATATATATATATATATATATGAAATGTTTCTATTAGGATGAATCCCTTTCCTAAGAGAGTTATGCCTTACATATTGGAATAAGTGTGTCTGGCTGTGTATTGGAAGATAATCCTTTTCAAATACATATGTATGTACATGCATACCTGCAAAACCCCTTTTCCTGTATCGTTACTGGCATTGTTGATGATGGTAAACAAGTTTTAAAAAAATGAAACACGGAAGAAGTGCTAATTATTATAGGTTTGCTAATATAAAATAAGAAAGTTCACAAATAACTTTTTTTCAACAACCAAAAAAGTTAACAGAACTTAAAGTTTTACACTATATTAATACTTAATTGCATTATTGTAAGAATTCTTCACAATAAATATAGTAAACAAAATGGAGTATGTAGGAACATAATGCGTTCTTCTCAGGTTCTTCGAACAAAACATTCGTATTTTTAAATTCATACCTAAACGTTGCGTAATAACCATCCATTGCGTTTTCATAAATTCGTCACTATACATACAAACATATGTATTCTAATCTGGAGAGCGTACTTTTAAAGGATTTCTTAAATATGTGTATAATATATATATATATATATATATATATATATATGTATATATATATATATGTATATATATATATATATATATATATATATATATGTATATATATATATATATGTATATATAATATATATTTATATACATATATATATATATATATATATGTATATATAGATATATATAAATAAATATATATATATATATATATATATATATATATATACATATATATAAATATATATATATATATATATATATATATATATGTATATATATATATTTATGTATATATATATATATATATATATATATATATATATGTATATATATTTATATATATATATATATATATATATATATATATATATATTTAAATATATATATATATATATATATATATACATAAATATATATATATATATATATATATATATATATATATATACATATATATATAATTATATATATATACATAAATATATATATATATATATATATATATATATATATATATTTATATATATGTATATATATATATATATATATATATAAATATATATATATATATATATACATACACACATATATATATATATATATATATATATATATATACATATACATATATATATATATATATATATATGTATATATATACATATATATATATATATATATATATATATATATATACATGTATTTTTATATGCATATACATACATATATATATATGTACATATATGTGTATATATATATATATATATACATATATGTAAATATATATCTATAAAATTTTGTTTGTAGTACTGCACATGTACGCATATGCATACATACATACATATATATGTACTTTCAGTTCATGTTATTTTACTACCAATTTGCACTCGGTGTATTGCTCTTTCCAATTCACGTTAATACACCGCTTTCCAATAAGAATTTATTTACATTTTTTGTGTGGAGACGGAGTGTTGGTGTTCGTATATTTGTGCAAAAATATTTTTTAATTAAAGAAACAATATAAAGTTACTGTTTATAATATATTTTGTGCAAAACACGTGATAAACAATTAAATATAAGAAAAAAGCAAAATATTTGTGAATGCGCGTACATACATACATATGTATG
Source organism: Linnaemya vulpina (assembly GCA_963675445.1). Lineage (NCBI taxonomy): Eukaryota > Metazoa > Arthropoda > Insecta > Diptera > Tachinidae > Linnaemya > Linnaemya vulpina. The sequence continues at coordinate 16,990,937 of OY776280.1, read as the reverse complement.
TACATGCTTATGTATGCATTAATTCAGCAAGTGCAAAAATCAAAATTAAAACAAGCCAAAAATACAAACTTCAACACACGTTTTTGAAATTATAATAAACTAAAGCTTCGAAAAAAGAAAATAGAATAGATGGTTCTATAAAAATATATATATGTGTAGATATATAGTGTATTGCAGAAAAACAGCGAAAAAAAATCATGTGAAAAATCGATTGGAAGTTAGGCATATATATAAGCATAGAAAAAAATCTGTTTGTGGTCATTTCCAATGCCATGTAGATGACATTGGAATTTTCACATATTGGTACATACATACACAAAGAGTACAGGCTAACGAAGAAACAAAATATCTGTATCAGAAAACAACAGAGAATAGTATTATAAAGAAGAAGAAGAAAAAACTGGAAATGTCAAACTGACGTGAAAGCGCAACTTAACATTTCTGATGGATTGTTTTTTTTTTGTAACTTTTATAAAGTGACATCAGTGGGAATGTAAGAAACAAAAAGAAAGAAGGCCCAAAGAAAATAGAATAGAAACAAAATAAAAATAGACCAAAAAAGAAATTGTATATACATACATATTTAAACACATATACATACATATATGTATATATTTTAAATTTTTTAAATAATTTTTTTTGCACGAAATGCAAATGAAATTAAGGGACTTTTAAAAACTAAATAGTGTTGAATATATTTCTCAATTCGGATATGAAATGAAAAAAGCGAAACTTTACTATTTGTAACTCTTTCTCATTATTTCGTGCTCGTTGCCCTTACCGTTTTCATCATTATTTTTGCTTTGAACAAATTTCACGCTTGGCTACCACTTGCAAGTCGCGTTACGAATAACTTAGCCATTATAAATTTGTTCCTTTTTAATTGGTGTGTCAAGTAAGGCTTATTATAATAATGGAATCTGGTCCCAATGGGATAAAAGTAGAGCCATCATTAGAACAGCAGCATTTGCAGCATCAGCAACAACAACATCATCATCAACAATATGCTACAAATCTGCTAGCTATTAATGGCTCGAACGCCCGCCTACTTATCGATCATCCGTCAACGTTGTTGGTACCGTTATCGCATCACCAACAGCAATTGCAACAATTGCAGCTGCAGCAGCAACACCAGCAGCAGCAACAACAGCTGCAGCAACATCATTTGCAGCAACAGCAACTGCAACAGCATTTAGCTTCACAGCAGCAGCAACAACAGCAACAGGATCAATTGCAGCTTCAACAGCAGCAGCAACAACTGCAATTGGCTGCAGCAGCTACATATCCGCAGCCTTTGTCTCTTAAACAGCCGCCCTTACCCACCCCCATAAGCAGTACCGTTGGGGGCACGGCAGTTGTTGCTGCGCCGAATAACACAACATCACTGGGACCGGCATCAGTGACATCATCCACCTCATCAGCCGTCCGTCATCGATGGAACGAAAGTCCAGAGGCTCGAGCCCGTCGTTTAGCTCGCAATGCTGAAAGGATGCGAGAACGTCGCAACCGAGAAACTGAAGAAGAGTATCGCAAGCGTCTGCTACGAAACGCGGAAGCAAACAGAATACGTCGACAAAATGAAAATGAAGTGGAAAGAGCCATGCGTTTAGTACGTAACGCCGCACACCAGCGTCTGCGTCGCGCCATGGAATCACCAGATCAACGGGCTAAACGACTGCAAAAACTTGCGGAACGTATGCGTATGTATCGAGCCAATGAATCGCCGGAGCAAAGGAAAATTCGACTCGCCGAAATGGCAGCCAGAGCTCGGCAACGTATTGCCAGTGAAACTTCCGATCAGCGTAAGGAGCGACTGAAAAAACTCAATGAGTATGCGAGAAAGGTCAGAGAAAAGAAAAAAATTATAAAACAGGGCGCGGCGCAGACTCCGAATTCGAATCAGAATTCGAATACGACGCAAAGCGCTTCAATAAATTGTAATAATAACGAATCTTTAAATCTAAATCATCAGGCACCACCCACATCAGGCGGAGCATCTGGAACAAACTCTACGGAAGCTGGGAATGATGAAATATCACGACAAACTGCCGGTGGCAACCAAGATGACCAACAACAGCTAACAGCATCATATCAACAAGCTGCGGTACTTGCAGCCAATCCCATTGAATACTATCAAAATATGTTTATCAATCCAGCAACTTTACGCACAGGCACTGCTGCTATATTAAAGCAGGAAACCCAATCACAGCAGCCTCAATCTCAGCAAGCCACAAATCAACAGACTCGTTTTAGCACTTCACAACAGTCTGGTGCATCAAATCTACTTGAATCCGAAGCATCAAATATTTTTCAGCAACAGCTGTATGATGAGGCATCTCAAAAGGTATCCTCTAAACTGCCAAATGCAGCAGCAAATGTTCCTCATTTCAGCACAATCGCGAGCTCAATAGAATTATATCAAAATAAGTATTCTAAGAAGTCGGAGCTTCAACAGGTTGGTATAGTGTCGAACTAACTGTGTTTTCCGTTTTTCCAACGAAAACAAATGTAGTCGATTACTTTTGATGTACAATATGTAACGAAAATGAATGAATGGAACGATGAAATAGCAAATGATTTCCCTTAAAATGGAAAGAATCTTAATTAATCATTGATAACTCCCCAAAAGATTTCACCCCTTAAGCCTCAGCTACAACAAGGAATAGTGTATACCATTGTAAGACTACTCCACAAGTGGTTGAGGCTCTTATATTTTTTCATTGAGTTGTGTATTTTTATCTACGTATCTACTTGGAGTTTGCGCCATGATTTCTTGATTTTTATTTTCTCGTCGACCTTTTTCGTCCAAATATTGTGTTTTTTCTGTCAATGTATGAAAAATCTGCGCCCTTCGATTTGCTGTCAATTCAAAGATGGGCTCTAGCTGTTATTTCGGCGATTAACCTTTAATATGTGAGTGTGCTAAAACATATTTCTTTCATTTTGTGTTTATATTTTTGCTTAAACTTTTAATACTTAAGTTAGTATTTATAAAAAAAGAACATTTTCTAATTTTTATGTAATTGCGTTCAAAGTGGCTCATGGAAAATTAGAATAAATTAAAAGCTTGAGGACATAATGCTATAACCAAATATGTATTAAAAATGTTTAAAAGATTTCAGCGAGGATAAAAACAAGTTAAATAATGAATTGATTTAAACAATTTGTAGGATTTTTGAAAAAGGCAAAAAGAAATATTTCAATTATATAGTACAATGAATATACTTTAGCTAATATTTTCAAATAAAAGTAATGTAATTTAATTTCTTCATTTGAAATCATTTGCTATTTGTTGTATGTGTAATTAAGATTTTTCTTTGGAAAGAGCAACAACGGCAACGAGAGTTTAAAGATTTAGACCACATGTATTTTCAGACAAATAATACAGCGAGCAGCGGAAACAATAACAATAATAATAATAATAATAACAATAACAATAATAGTAACAACAGCGGGCCTGTTGGAATCTCTACAGGAGGAGGACAAAATGAGAAAAACGAATCCAAATCTAAAACAGCACAGCCACAAATACAAAATCCTCCAACGCCGCTTTACAATCAATTTCCTTATTTGGCAACATTTCCGGCAGCGGCTACCAACACAACAGTGGCTGTAACAACACCGCCAAATACACCAACACAAACAGCTACCTATTATCCAATGTATCATAATGGTTTTCAACTGGGCATAGCGCCGAATACAGTGCCGCCGCCATTTACACCAGTTCATTTTTCAACAGTTTCCAATGTCGTTGGAACATCACCAACTAATGCTGCTGGTAGGAGAATATAAGTTTTTATCAAAATAATAACTAAATAGAAACTCACAAGGACCCTATTGCAAAGTTTTGAACTAATTTGTTATTTATTGTTTGTTTTTCTTTACAATCCTGTATTCCGTACATATTTCCTTCTCTCCCTATAACCTGCCTATCTTCATTTTGACACTAACTCTACAGCAAGCCAACAACAGCAGCATGTTATACAGGATTTTCCAAAAGCGGTCCGTGGTCGTCCTAGAAAACTGTTTAATTCTAACAAGGAAGGAGGTGTAATGTCGCAAGACGATATACTTCAGCAACAAGAGCAAAAGCAAAAAATGAGTGCTCTGCTAGAACAGGAGATAAATCAAATGCTCTCTTCTCCACAATATGCTCAGCGCCGCGGACGTGGTCAACAATACCAACATCTAAATACGCAATTACAACAGCAGCAGCAACAGCAACAGCAGCAGCAGCAGCAGCAACAACAGCAACAGCAGCAGCAACAGCAGCAACAACAATTGCAACAGACACCGCAGCAGCAACAATTAGAACATTCCTCCCCAGGCATTATTCGCAGCAATGGTAAAATAAAGTATGAAAGCGACGATGAAAAACGCAGGCGACTCGATAAAATGGCTGCCCATCAAAGAGCAATACGAGCTAATGAGACTCCTGAACAGCGAGTTGTTCGTTTACAAAAGCTAAGTGAACGGGCCCGTCTTAAACGAGCCGAAATTCGTGCTACTGAAAGTCCTGAAGAGAAGAAGATACGATTATCCCGTCAAGCCGAATATGCGCGAATGCGACGCTTAAGAACTCATGCCCCTCATTTTCGACATAAAACCGAAGATGATGGTAACACCACACCCTCGGGCATTTATGAACAGTCACTGGGTGCTTCTACAAATGGTGGCTATGAATCAAAGGCTAATGTAAGTGGTGATGGTAGTGTTAGCGGTGGCAGCATATCACAGGAAAGTGGTTCAAATAGTGACGAACAGCAGCAGCAACAACAACAACAGCAACAACAACTTTTACAAATGCAACAACAGCAGCAGCAAACTCAACAGCGTATGCTACTTCCAGGCCAAACATCAAATTTAATACAAATAAACAGCAATCATAATTTTATGAAAGGCAACAACAAAGAATACAATAACGGACAACCGGAAAATAACGACATGCTAAAAATTCTTGAACCCATAATAGTTATGAAAACCAAGTAATTAGAAAAATACATATTTAACTCAAACGGTATAAATGATAGGAGTAGTGGTGAGACGGCATGTAGACAATATAAAGGAATTTTTTGTTTCAATACCTTTAAGAATACCCAATTTTTAATGTTTCTTTAACACCCGAATAATGCATAATTCGCACCTGCATACTTTTAAATCAAAAAGCCTTATTATGGCTGTTATAGTCGTGACGAAGTCGATAATATGTAGCAATGCTTGCTATAAGTTTAAAATTTTAGTAACTCATTTCAATTACGAGTGCGACAATCATAATAAGGACCAATATATTTTTTAATCATATTTAGGATATTCAGTTTTCAAGTGACTTAGGGCTAGAACATTTGTTAAATATTTTTAGCGATGACATGGTTTATATCAAATAACCGATATTAAGAACTTACTGATACCACATCTAGATTGGAAACAAAATAGGTATGACCTTAATGTATTTATATGTAGTGTTAAGTACTTAATAATTAGATATCGCTAGCTTAAAGAGTTTAAACGATTTGCAAAGATCTGTTTCACGACCCAAAAATTATTCTTAAAATATTTTGAATTAAACACTTATAATCAGTATCTCGCACCAAAAAAATATATATAAATTTAAAAAATTTAGAAATTTTAGTAATTAGAAGTTGAATTTGGTTGAACTTTGACAACGATAATAATTGAAGACCCAGTTTTTGCAACTGAAATATTTTGATATAGCTGAAAGTGAATATATCAGTTTTTATATACACATATAAGTGATTTTAAATTAAAAATTTTATGGTCACTATTTTATGTACTAGTATTGAAAAATTCAACATGAAGTTAACAAATTCGTTTGTCAAAAAAAAAAAAAAAAACAAAAAGTAAAACACACACTGACTTAAATGCCGTAGCTGCAATTTCTAATTTTTCTTAAACAAAATTGCCAATAATCTAAAAATTTTGCATTAAAAGTAATATATTTTCTTATATTCAAGGACCTTCATAACATTTTCTCCAGTTCTAACACAGATTTCGAAACTTTTTTTCGGTTCTATCACTTTAATTAATATTATTTGTCTTTTATCGTTCTAAAGAGATATTTTATGAAGTTTAGGCATTATATACAGTTGGTCGGATATTTAATTACTGCAACATGCTAAAGTTAATTTTTGCGCTCATTTATTTTATTTAAGAAAGAAAGTAAGGACCCCAAAAATAGTACATTATTTAAGATAAATATTGTTTTATTACATAGTTTACATTAAGTTTATATATCTTGTTTCAGTAGAATAACTTACTTAAAGCCTTTTTGATTTTTTGTGAAGTAATGCAGTTATGTAAAAATTACTTCCTGTGTTTCATACTATTTTTTATATTCACAATATGAGATTGGTTCAAATTTAATAATCAGAATGCGTTATTAGAAATCATCAGATGTTCATTGCATACCTGTTATTAAATGTTTAAATTCATTTACTTCACTTTTCATTCTATATATCCTAAAACTTTATTAAATTTCATTTAAGCTAAAACTAAAAATAAATGAATTAACGTTGTAATTCACATACCAGATTCACATCTTTGTACTGAACACGATAAATATTGATTCAAAATATCTTACAGAACATTTGATTCCCGCTTCATTTTCAATACAATTGTAATTATGTTTCTATTTATGTACTGAATAATATAAAAAGATGTCATACGACAAAATAATTTTGGTAAAAGTTTAAACGGTCTTATAGTTACTCCTAACCACTAACTAAAAGCTGAGTTTTAAATTCCATATTTCAAAATGTATATAAATTAGGCTTAATATATATTGCATTTTCGTCATAGTATTCAGTTGTTAACCAGAAAGGATAAAAGAGAACGGAAATATTGTCGGAAAGAAAAAATTTAATTAGAACCGGTAATTCAGAATTAGCGCGGACAAAAAAGAGAATTTTATAAAAAAGAAATCATAGTTTTAGTTTGGCCTTTTATTAATTGTGCTATGAAAGTATATTCTTAAACCATTTGATTTTAAGTTGTATTCTGTTGAATGAATGCATTTTTCCTAAATTCGTTTTTCAAATCCGCATTCAAATCTATTGATTATTATTTTGCAACATGGTATAAATAACAGCTCATTATATTGAAAATTTGTCTTTATTATCCCACAGTCGGTATGCGAATTAATGTAGGATGAATATATATGCATATACATTCACTTGTATATGTATATATATATATATATATATATATATATATATATATATATGCACATATATATATTTATATGTACATATATATATATATATATATATATATATATATATGTATATATATTTATATATATATATATATATATATATATATATATATATATATATGTACATATATATATATATATATATATATATATATATGTATATATATATATATATATATATATATATATATATATATATATATATATGTATATATATATTTATATATATATATATATATATATATATATATATGTATATATTTATATATATATATATATATATATATACATATATGTATATATATATATATATATATATATATATATATATTTATATGTACATATGCTTATATATGTTAATTTAATCAAATACAAGCTCTCACAATACACTCCGGTACAAAGTTTTCAAAATAAAAGTAAGAAAATACCTTTTTAAATATTCTCAAAATTAAAATTATATTCATAAAATAAAATTGTTAAGAGTACATCAAGACCTAAAGAAAAACACATATAATAAAATGGCAGATAAGACAAATATATAGAAAAAAAACAGAACATAATCCTATTAATAAATACTTACATAGCAATTAGAAATAGTAGTACTGAAAGCATACATTTACATGCATACATACATAAATAGTGTGTACGTCTTCTTAGTAATTAATGAAAAAAAAAATTTTTTAATTAAAACAAACAACTAATTTTGTAGAATAAAAATATGTATTCATTAAAAAGTGAAAAATGCAATTCGTAATTAATTAACTTATCTTAATAATTTTATATATTTGATTTCCGGTAAAGTATACGTAGTATACTTTTTACTATAATTTTATATACATACATACATATTATTTCGACTATTCAAATTTTATTTGGTTGAATTTTATATAAATATTTATAGAATTTTTTTTATTTAATCAAATTACCGATATATGTAGAAAGTATACAAGCATTAACAATTTATACATATACACATATTTCTAAATATAAATAAAACATCAACATATAATAATGTCCTAAGATTGTAAAACTATTAAAAATTAACTACGTTTTAAGTTAATATTACTGTGTAATAAAAAAATATAAAAATAAAAAATAATACTAATAACAAAAATTGATTATAATTAAATTAATATAAATAACAAATTATTTACATATAATAAAAAAGCAAATATATACATAAATACTGACGTATATATACACACATATATATGTAAAGAAGTAATAATGAACAAGATTATGGTATATACAATACAATATATACATAAATAAATAATATTGTATACATTATATAACTTTATGTATGATTTAAAAACTAAAAAAGAAACGTAATAATAAAGTCAATAATTTTTTAAAGTAGTATAACAAAAGTATTTTCAGTAGATCCGCAACAAATTTTTAATATAAAACATATTCTCAAAATATCTTATTTGTTGTGAATTAATATTACACCAAGTCATCTGTAAATTGTGTAATTATTTGTAAAAAGCTCCACAAGTTCTTAGTTTGTGCACCAATTAAAAAAAGTAGGCATTATACTATGTAGTTCACTCAGTTCGCAAGGACTGTGAAACTGGCCTTGACATTATGTGCTAATGCTAGCCTTGAACTAGCGATGTTTGATAAGAGTATTAACTGACTACAGTACTTTATAGTTTCGAAATTTCGGTGTTTAGTGGTGCTTACACAAACTGTATACGCACATACATAAATGCTCCTATACACTTATGCATACATACAAACATGTTTTGATAACTAATGATTTTTCTTCTGTTCTCTTTCAAATAGCAAAATGCTCAAAATACGGACACTTCACACTATTGATACGGAATATTCGGCAGACTCGATTGAGTGGTGTCCCCACACTGAATTCAGGAACTATTTTGCATGCGGAACCTATCAGTTACAAGAACAAAATGAAGGAAAGCCTTGTTCTCGTAAAGGTCGCATTCATTTGTATAATTTTGAACCCGTAACGAAATCGCTTAACGAGGTAGATCGCTTGGAGACTGCTGCGATTCTTGATATGAAATGGTTAAAATGTACTGATAACGAACTGCCTATATTATCTACCGCAAATGCATTAGGAGAAATTGGAGTTTATGGATTGGAAAATATAAAATTAAAAACTCTTCAAAAAATCAATTTAAACACCAAACATGAAAATCGCTTGGCCTTGTCGTTAGATTGGGATAAAAAATCCAATAGTACAGATATACTGGTTTCCGATTCTAAAGGTGACATTAGTTTATTGTCTTTTAATAATCAAAGAGAACTGAGGAAACTACGAACTTGGTCGGCTCATAATTTCGAGGCTTGGACTTGTTCATTTGATAAATGGGATCGAAATCGTGTTTTTACTGGAGGAGATGATACTTTCTTACATGCTTATGATATAAGAATGGATGGCCGAATTTTGCTAAACAAATCACATACCGCTGGAGTTACTTGCCTCTTAAGTCATCCAAAACGAGAACATGTTCTTCTGACCGGCAGTTATGACGAACATTTACGGATTTTCGATACACGTTCTATGAATCATCCTTTGAGTGAAATAAATCTCTCTGGAGGAATATGGCGTTTAAAAGCTCATCCGCTACATCAAGATATAATATTAACTGCTTGTATGTACCACAACTTTAGCGTCATTGATATAAATGATCTTATTTCTCCCAAATTGGTTGGTGAATATTTTGAACATAAAAGTATTTGTTATGGGGCGGACTGGTGTTATAATACCGATGTAAAGGACGTTTATATGGCTACTTGCTCATTTTATGACCATAGACTTTGTGTCTCAACTGCTGAAAAAATATAATTTAAGTTTATTTGTTAGCTGCACATTGTCTAATTGCAGACATATGTATGTACGTACATCCATATGTAAGAATTTTGTGACCATGCCTTGAGTGTCCTTGTATACTTGAACGTTTACCACACGTATGTACATACATACATATATGTAAATATATATGTATGTATACATATGTGCCAACTCAGTTTTAAATTATTTTCATATAAACTATTAATTTCATAAAAAGAAATTTTTTTTATAATTTTGAGTGCAAATGAGAGATGCATATTTTACATCCGGTACATTGTTGTACGAACTTTTTCTTTGTGTAACAATTTCGGATTGGAATCAAATTGGGCAAATTACAGCACTCGTTATAGAACGAAATTACTTAATATTTCAATAGAGTTTATATGGAAATATTTTAAAATTTCGAATCGTATCGAATGCAGTTTTGTTTATACATACATATGCATATAAAAATAAAAAAATAATCAGGAAATTTCCAAATAAAAGAAAAATGGTGTATAAAAATATGTATGTACATACATATAGTGCATTAAAAGTTATTGGGTCTTCATATTGTAAGTAGGTTTGTGCATAGATCTGTCTCCTTTTCTATAATAAAAAAAAATGCTCCACATATTTCGTAGCGTATATTTTGGATGCGGATCGAAGATTCAGTTACAAAATATATCAATAATTAATTCGCCTTATATGTGAAAATTGTTTTTGTGTTATTCGGGGCAATTGATATTAAATTTGCCGTGTGTATTGGCAATCGTGTGCTGGCGCCATCTGTTCGTCATACACTAATTTCAAGTACTCGGTATTAACGTTGACAGATAATGTTTAATACACTTGGATAGACTGGTGCGTATACCTTATTGCTGTCGTTTTGTTTTGCCATTATAACGGTTTCAACCACAGGTTATACAGATAGGACACGCCAATCCGGCCAGATCGTATTTTCATGAATGGCATCCCTAATGGCAATACCTTTTTAACCCCTCATTTGGTGAAGGACAGTATGATATAGCTTTTTATAATTCTATCTCTTTTCAATTCACCGGTTAAACGTCAAAAATTTATGGGTTAAAAAATATTTTTGCAAGCAAAAGGCGTTTAATTTTATTAAAATTAAGAAATTTGCGCTTTTTTCTAAACTTTACTTGAATTCATTATGTTTCAAAATAGCAAAGTGATAAAGATTGCTATTCTGTGATAAAGATAAGTGTATTTTATTGAGTATAATCCTAGCTTTTAAGTGGCATTTTTCTTCAAATATAACCTGTGCTGAAAAAATTTTAGAAATAATGTAAGTAATAATCATCGTAAAATTTATGAAGAAAAATAAAACAAAACCTATATTTCAGGAGCCGCAAATGTATTATGGGTTGCGAAGATGTTCAGAAACTCCATAGGTTCCCGAACAATGCGAAAAGGTAAGTGTGTGATAGATATAAGCATCTTCCGGAAAATTGTGAGTGGCAGATAGTGCTTGGAGTTGATTCAGGACAAGCAGTATTTGCACTCATAATTTTCCCTTCATAGTTTTGTGCATGAGTAAATTTTGTATTAAGTTTTCGAACATTAATACAAAATAGTGATTGTAAAAAGTGTATATGTTTGTCTGTATCGAAATTGTGAAAACCAACCCAACAGTATTTGCAAGTGCACATAACAATGGTATGATCTGCAGATGCATGAATATAGACATCCTTTTTTCATTTTTCAGTTGTAAATTATTATGGATCAATGGGGCTTTGCACCAGTGTTTCAAAACGCAGTCAAATCCTCCAATACTGACTACAAAATATATACATAGCATTGGAAAAAGTTCGTGAAAGCAGTATTCTGCCAAAGAGTAAATGGAACTCAAATGAATATAGTTTGGAAAAAGTAGTATTGGAATATATTTAATGATTTCAGGTAATGTTTTTATTTCGGTTTTAATTCTTTGGCTTTATTAAAACAATTTCTTTTTATTCTCTTACCTTGTCAGCAAACAAGGCAGTTCGTATAATTGCACCAGCTACCGGCGGTGGTACGAGACCACATCGTCCTGGCACAGTAGTTTCACATGAGATTCGTAGCTATGAGAAAAGTAGTCTTCCAACATTTGGAATTAGTATACTGAGATGGCTCTTCAGGAAAGCAGTGATTCTTATATTTTTGGTCTCTTCCTATATAGAAATACCATCTATGCTAAACGTAATACTACTACGTGAAATGATATACTACTGTTGGCCAGACGGATTTGTGCCGAACAAACTTGAATTAAATGAATGATGACAATAACTACCACTACTACTATCCTAAAAGATGTTGCATGTATCTTATTTTGCAATAATTTTGTCGCAGATTTGTATAGAATTTTTCGATAAAGTCAATTTAAAATAAATTTAACATTTTAAATAAATAATTCCATATTACTTTATTATTTTTTAAGAAAGGAATTACAAAAACATTAAATAACTAAGAACAATGAATATAAATTTTTTTATAACCAGTTTTCTTTAGCATTAATTTTGTAAAACACTTTTCGTTGATAAAACTTTTAAGAAATAAAAACTGCTTTCAAATGTATTCTTTCTTTAATGTCCTCTTGAAGCATTGTTTGCAGCGTTTGATGGAGTATTACTGGTCCTAAGCTGACTGTTTGTAAAGAACGAGATTTAAACTATTAAGGTATATACATATTTTAGCTATATATTTTTCATACTTCCTGCATATCCAACAACAACTGAATCTCTGAATAAATCACTGCACTTTTGTGAGTCTCGAACAGTTTTTCGAAAACCATCGCATCAAATGTATTCTTCTTTGAATCATAATGTCCGTCTTGAAGTACTTGAACGCTGTTTGCAGCGTTTGATGGAGTATTACTGGTCTTAAGCCGACTGCCTGTAAAGAATGAGATTTAAAATATTAAGGTATATGCATATTTTAGCGATATATTTTTCATACTTCCTGCATATCCAACAACAAATGAATCTCTGAATAAATGGTTTGTTAGCCTGCATCTTTTCTAAGTTTAGCAACTGCACCATAAATATTCTCTTGCCGTCATCACCTATGGCAGATAAACAACATCATTAGCAATGTAGCAAACTACTTCTAACTATAATTCGTCTTGCTGCCATGAAACTGCACCTTCACAGACTATTCCACTATTTAGAATCACTTCACTTTTGTGAGTCTGGAACTGTTTTTCGAAAACCATCACTAAGGATTATTTCTTATTTTCCACACCACACACGATGTTAATACAATGATAAAAATATATGAATGTATGTTTGCAGATGCAAATTATAACTAAAACACATAACTTTTTTAATAACACGAAATATTTTATCCACAAAATAAAATTTTATCAAAACAAAATTTTATTTCCAATTTGTTTGTTTATCTTTTTTAATGTGTGTTCATCTCTTCACTCACATTGATTTCTGAAAAACATCTATAGCTTTACTCTTCACAACAAGGGGTTAACGAAAACTGATACGGGCAAAAATGAACTGTCATTTTTGAGAATTCTGCTTATTTTGTGGTTTCAACAATTTGTGGAATTACACGCGTTGTTAATAATAAATTGTTTTAGATTCCAACAAGTTCAAAATTAAATAAACTTCAATTAATCAATAACTATTACTACATTAACACTCCGTTAAAAATTGTTTGATCTATGTAAATAATTATTGCAACCCGCCATCTTGAAATGTATTAGAATTTGTTTGCGTTTATACATACGTACATATACATTGTGGAAGAAGTTATGATGGATTTAAATTCTGTACACGTTTTGAACCGCTTGGAAGAGCAAATCTATCAATATAATCCAACTATAAAATCTTCCAAAAAGAAAAGAATAATTAGCGATCGACTAAGAAATCAGTTAATATATTCTAAAGCCGTGGTTAAAATTAATCGTTTGGATGCAGAATGCGAAAGTTTGATGATCAGTCTAAAGAAGCGTCTAATGTTATTAATACCAAAAAGCAAGGAGGTTAATCTACAGGAAAACCAAGAAGACTTAGTGAACAAAAATGAATTTGGATTAAATTTATCGTCCGAATCCAGTGAGGATGAAGCATTGATTTCGTTAAAGTCCAAGAAAGGCGAAGAAAATCATCAGTCAGGCACTTCTGAACTTGATTTTCCATTGGCTCTGAGTAGAGAATCTAAGAAAAAAAGATTAAATTACAAAACCTATAGCTCTGCCTCAACATCACGTTCAGTGCCAAATCATACAAAGCAACACCAACAAAAGCTTAATGAGATTACTTCCTTAGAACAGGTATTGGTAAAAAGGGAAGAAGTGGATATACCAACACTTCATATAAAAATACCCTCATTACATAGAGGTAATGTGCATTGCATTATTTTAGACAGTTTGAATTTTGCGCGTAAAGTTATCGATTATCGGGCAAACGAAGCTAAAAAACAACAGCTGCAGCAAAATAATATATTCCATGACTCCGCAAAACGGCGCAAAAAACAATTAAAACGTGCAAATGATCCAGATGATGAACAGTTGGCACATCAAGAACAGGACTTCGAACTTTCTCAGTTTATTCAAGATGTGATGACTGAAGCTTGTAATGACGAAACCTTACAGGCAACAAGTGCTCTGGAAAACATTAAAAATGATATAACCGGGAACTATGACCTAATTGAAAATGACATGTTCGTAAATTATCCGCAGTCATCAAAAGAAATTTCATATTCTCAAAATTTAAATCAAATCGCTGATAACGCTTGCAGCACAATTCAAGGACATAAGATACGCAAAAAACGTAAAAGTACTAAGCCTTACAACGAACATGAACGAATGGAGCCCTCGAAAAAGAAAGGGCGTAAGCCGAGAAAGAAAAATGAGTCGAATAAACCGCAAGTAGAACCACAACCACCAACAAAAAGCAATTTGGCTCAATACGTGGAACTTTTTTCAAACGATTGTGACCCTTTGCCACCTGGATCAACTACTCCAGCTGCATCTTCCACTAGATCTCAACCGTTGGTTTCATCAACCACCCACAACTTTGAAATCGTAGACCAACTTCCACAACAAGACCACCAGGATTCATCTCAAAATCGTATAACATATTATATCGATGGAGATTGGGCTAACGGCGGACCATGCCATTTGGTTACTACCAACGGTGTGTCCGTCGATGATACGCAATTAAATCAACATAATGATATATCAGTTCAAAACTATGTGAGTTTTTTTATTTGCATACCTTTTCATATCTTTTCACAATTATTATTCTGCGATGTGGGAGAAAAAAACGCATTTGTATGCTTTTAGATTGCAATGCGAAAGCACGTATTTCCGCATCAAACTACAAATTAAAACCCAGTTTCCTTTTCAAAGAAAAAACAAGAACTAAAAATTAATTTCTTACCGAATTTTAATTTTATATTTATTCTCTGGACGAAATGTTTAAAAGAACAAATAAAATAGAATTGTGACCTGCGTTTGTAATATTAATTGATACCATATATCAAATAAGTTTGAAGAAGCCGCCTTCATTTATACATACATATATAACACACACACACACACACACACACACACACATATATATATATATATATATATATATATATATATTTCAAAATATTTTTTAATCTATTCTAATATATATTAATTTTTAATATAGGTTAATTATATAAACAATAGTCATAATTCTAGTAATGATATAATTGCGACGGTTTTGGAATGCAATAACAGTTTACCTATTTCAATTCCGCAAGCCACAGTGAATATAAAACTCCAAAATAAAAATTATCAATCAACCCAACAAGTTGATAATCAGGCAATAGTTCAAAATTCATTGCTACCAATTATAAATATACAGATTCCCCCATTACCAAGTAATATAAGCTCTTCTGAACCGCCACCTGCTCATGTTCATAAAGACGTTGTTGATCTTAGCATTAAATCTAAAGCCACTAACAATGCTTCTTTTGCTGAAGACTTTAATCTTGTCCATAAGTCGGCTAAAAACTTGGAACACGTTCGATTTGGAGAAGATGAATATGTACCACTGGATTTATCAGCAAAAAGTGGATACGCCAAAGAAAAGTTTTCGGTCACCATCGATACCCAGGATGAGGATTTTATACGTCATCTGATAGAACAGAGCGATTTTCATTATAATACGGAAGAATTAAGAACGAATGGTGAAAATGAAGATACAATATTTGACCATGAAAATAATAAGCCGATGAAAGAAGCTTTAGATATGCCGTTACTTGATATTGCTGATACAGATTTGGATCATCTCGTAGAAAATACAGCTGATCAGCAACAAAATATCTTTAAGGGTGATAATAATTAAAAACATAAATAAAAAATTATTTAAAAGTTTATTGAATTATTATATTATAGGTGAAATAGACTACAGTTTCAAAAATAGTCCAGATATAAATTTTACTCCAGTGAGTGGTGTTAATTCCTCCATGGAAAGCAATTTAAATTTCCCCGATCAATCGACTACTGAAATATTCAATAAATTAATGGATATTTGTCCTGATAACCATTTTCTTAACGATATAAACAACCATTTTATTCCGAATGATAACCTAAACGAAATTCTCGTCGAACAAGGTAGTGTGAATAATATGACTATGTGTGAAGTTGGGAATACAATACAAGAGGTGAATATATACCTTTAAGATTTAGTATATTTCATATAATTATGTATTTCATAAAATATGCAGAACCAATTACATGAAACTGAAAAGGCTACAGCTTGTAATCATTTCCAAAATAATCAAGAAACAGGAAATTCAACAAAGGAGCAACCATCATCCTCCTCCTCTTTAGCCGTTCAATTAAAGTTTTCGGATGATAATATATCAAGTGAATTGAAAAACTCAAAGTTGATAGAAGATGTGGATGTAGAAGAAAATGTTACTAATGTTTCTAATTCGAAAAAGGTCTATACTAGAAGCCTTACCAATAATAAAGCAAATAATTTAGAGCCATTAGTTTCAAAACCTCTACTTGAACCTGTTAAAAATAATTTAGATATTAATGATAAAGATTCATTATGTTCATCAGACACACACAATCTGGAAACTGACAGTACGGAAAGAAAGGAAACTGCATTTAATACTAATGTTGATATTCATACAAATAATACAATACAATCTAAAGAAAACGATGCCGAAGGCGTAACTGCAATGATATGTTCTCATATACCACCTAAGGAAAATATTGTATTTTCAGTGACTAAGATAACTTTGAGCGAAGATGATTGTTTATTTACTACCGATAGTGATTTCTCTACTGAGAAACCATGTGACTTAAGTGAAGCTAAAAAAACCATGGACAATGATAAGGTAATCAAAAACGGCAAATGCTCATCCAATGTCACGTCTGGAAGTGTATCTATGAAAGATAACGCTAAAAGTGATAAAGCAGACTTAAATTTTTGTAATAATGAGGTAGAAATATTACAGATTGATCCAGAATCGATTGATATAACTAGTAATGTAGATTGTATCAAAGGTATAAAATATGATTTCTATATATTTCTTATATAAATGTTTTTTACTAAATATATTTCAGTTAAAAATGATGAAGCTCATAAAAGCATGAATATATCGCATATTGAAAATTCCAATATTTCTGATCTAAAGTTGTCACTATTAGAGTTGGAATCGAAAATAGATTGTCCATTGGATTTTGATGAGGATCTGGATGATGCTTTGTCTCTAGCTACATCTTGTTTTGAGTAAGTTTTGTAAATATAGACATATTGTGCAATCTTTAGCTCGTGTATTGATTATTATACAGTATTGTTTTTAATATGTAATTGAAATTTAGTATAAATTTTCCAGTTATATGCTATATTTTAATACTGCTTACCAAATTATGTTTAAAGCTAAACTAACCATAATATACTCTAATTTGGTTGTGTGTTATATTATATAGTTCTCCAAACGATGATCGCTTCGAGAGTTCAGTTGTTGATATGAATTCAACGAGCACGTCAAACACACTACAAGACCAAGAACAACATGATGTGTATTCAAATCTTAACGCTCCACAAATCAGCGACTCAAACCATTTCAAAATTCCAAAACTTAGTAATTCAACTCCAAACACAGAAAACTTAATAAAAGTAAACGTAGATACAGAAGTACTGTTAGAAGAAGCATTTTTAGAAAATGAAAAAACAATTATAGAGAACGTTATTATTAAGGTATTTGGTATCAACTGCTTACGCTTTTTAGTGGATGAATGTAATGAGATGACACAGTGCCAATTGTCCCATCAGCTTAACGATACTGACAGGGTATATCAAAACTTAAACACTTTGGACAAAAGAAATGCTAATTTGTCTTATCAGGTCGTATACAATCATTCGAAACTATTCGTATTATATTTCAATATATTTTGCACGTACTATACAAACAAACGTGATAGGATAAAGTTACTTAATATGGTAAACGACTGCGAACGGTATCCAGAACATGCTGAATTTATAATTTCCATTTATGAGGGACTTTTGGCGTGTGGTTTGAGTCGAGTTAATGCCTGTCGCCTTGTCCTAAAGCGCATTCGCGAAAAAACCGTGGTAACATCAGTTGTGGAAGCTCTGGTCGCCATAATTATGAAGTCAGATTGGACAATGTTCACGGATTTCATAAAAAAATTCACAGAAGAAATTTATCAGTTTAAATTTCGCATTTGTATTTTGGAACAAATGGCACCAGCTGTATTAAATAGTAAAGGGTCCCATCTAAAGCAGGTCTTTGGAAAGTGTTTTCAAACATTGCATCGCGACGACACTGCCCTATTACTTAATTCTCCTATTCTAATTCGATGTGTGGCTCTTTTAACCACTAACACATAATGAAGAAACAACTACTGAAAATCTCCAAATATAAACGATTATGACGTTACACGATCAAATACAAACAACAGCGGTATGTAAAACTTAATTGATTTAATTTCTTCTAATTGTGAAATCTTTGTAAAGCATTGTTTAATTACAGAGAACTACCTTATGGAAAGGTATTAATTTATATATACGTATATTTTTTAATTGTTTTTTTTTTTACAATTGATATTAAAGGAATTTGCGCAGGTGTGTAGATTTTTGTACAGGTTGTGTGTGTGATAAATTTTACAAAACTGCTATTTGTATGCCACATCATTTTCAAGATGGAGAATGTAAATATTTTTGAAAATCGTAGCACATGCAAGTGGTACAATAGTTCGTACACCTTGTGAATTTCATTATTGTTTTTATTAATCATTTAACATTAAATTTATTATCATATCATTTTGCCATTGAATTAGCTTCCTTTTATATCGGATGTGTTGATTATATTAGTAATTTTAATATATTAGATATCAGCGTTGTAAAATACTCAAAACTTTATGTATCCATATTTGTAATGAACTAATTAATATCTGTGTACCAAAGTTACTTACTGGCTGGTTGGTGATGTTGCTATAGCTATACCTCTTTAGAATAAATAACATTTACAATAAAATTTTTGTTGATTTTATTTTAAATGTTATTTGTCCGATAGGACGATAGCTGTTTTGCATTTAAAATTTGCATATATTTGAAGAAGGATATCTATTTATTAAAATTACTGTCATTATTAATTTAAGTAAGCATATTCTAGTGGTAAAATAACTTGAATAAAGTCGTCATCAGATAAATATGTTATATTTGCCAGAATTTTGTTCTTACTATCATAACGTTATCAGATACTGTTATTTCTTCCAACAAATTGTAATTGGTTTTTATTGCAAGTTTAATCTTAATGTTTAAGCATATGAATAACTTTTAGCCTCGGTTTCCAGGTTTAGATAGTTTTTTCGAAACTTTTAAAGTTTTTAGTTTAGACTCTTTATTGATACATTTTTTAATCAAGTATTATAAATAAATGGATTAACTTCATTTCAATAGGAAAACAACTTTTGAAAATTTCCGTTAAATAACGGCTGCTTGAAGCGAAGCAATTCGTTTGCTTTTTAAGACTTTCGACTAGATTAGTTCACCATTTTCATCAACCTTAATCACTTTAACGGTATTACTATTTTCTGCTAAAACTTCATCAAACGTCTTTCCTTTGGTATTAGAAAACCATCCAAGATTGTCAACAATTAAGTGATTGACCGAACACCCATCACATTGCAATATAACTACTCCGCTAGTATATGCCTCCTCCGATACTTGTTTCTTATTCCGTGTATTGCAGAGCTTACAACGATAAACAAGATCAACTTTTCGTATCATGCGTCTATAATTCTTTAGAGTTGTTGGTGAAATTGAGCCATTAGATGTTTTATTGGAAAATTTTCCCGTGAAAATTGTTGCATCGAGAATAGTTTTTGGTATAATAAGAGGATCTGTTGGTCGCTTTTCCGATTTGCTATTTGTAGCGGTTTGGTTGTGAGGCAACGAGTTGCTGACATTTTCTATTGGCTGTGTTATATTGATGAGCGCATTCTGCCCATTCTGCCGAAGATAGTTGATAGTTCGAGAAGTAAAGATGTTACGCAATGTATTCATGGTTGTAGCCCACTATTTGCAATCTCATTACAATATTTAGTTTGGTGTTGATTATAGTGATAATTATAATTTTGTTTGCCTTTTGTTTCGCACCAATTCTTCACAACAACAATCAATTGCAACGATACAAAACGAACAAAAAAAGTACATGGGGCCCGTGCTATTCAACTTGACAACTACATAGGTTGAACCACTAATCCAGCTGACTATTTCCTGTTTGTCTCAACATTCATGCTGTCAAATTATGTATGATTGCACGTTGGTAAATAGTAGGTCCATTCGAGCGTTTTTCCAACAAGGATAAACTCTAATAATATATTTT
Source organism: Linnaemya vulpina (assembly GCA_963675445.1). Taxonomy (NCBI): domain Eukaryota; kingdom Metazoa; phylum Arthropoda; class Insecta; order Diptera; family Tachinidae; genus Linnaemya; species Linnaemya vulpina. The sequence goes on along the minus strand of OY776280.1, from coordinate 16,970,037 downwards.
CTGTTTGGTGAACATACCAGACCACCGATTGCTCACTCTCTTTTAAGACCTTACCTTGTGTGCACCGGTTGCTCACCGGAATTACTCAGTCAACTACTTCAGATTTTGCGTCATATATTGGATTATGTGTATGTTCTCGCAATCCTGTGATGTATATAAAAACCTTTTGAGGTTACGAACACAGCTATAGTGATTAATTGTTTTAATACATATATCCTAACATAACCTCGTTTGCATGATGTTCATATATATATATATATATATATATATATATATATATATACATATATATATATATATATATATATATATATATATATATACTATATACGTATATATAAATATATATATAGTGAAATCTTTTGAGGTCTCGAACACAGCTATTGTGGCTTGGTCATATGTGTTTCATATATATATATATATATGCATGGGTTTGTGGATATTTTGTAAACAAATTTTATTATAACCTCATTATATACATTAGGTTCTTATAAAAAAAATTTATTTAATTTGGTTGCTAATACAAAGATGCACAGTGCCAAGTTATATCAGTTTATATATAAAAAAGGAATACAAAATTATTTGCTACAAACGGCAGTTGCAACAAGACTAGCGGGCAATTTTAAAAGACCAAAATTAATCACGAAGAATGATCAACTTTTGGAAATAAAAAATACATACTTTCAAAACAGCACAGAACTTGGAAGTAATGATTGGGAAACTATAACAGAATTATTAATGAAAAATTACAAACATATAGACAAAAATAATTTAGATGCAGTTATAGTAGGCGTATGCACCGAACCTACACATTTGCAGCTGGCCAAAAGCTATATTAAGCATTTGAAAATTAATGGAAAGGAACCCAATGACGCTACATTAGGAAAATTGCTCAGAGTATATAATGCTTCATACCATGCAAGAGGAGCAACAAATAATGCTCTAACTAAAGAGGAACAAGAAGAAATATTAGAGATCTATCATCAATTAAAGTCTAAACATGATATCTTAGATTCGAATTCTTGTGAAAATCTTATTTATGGATTGGTAGCAACCGAAAAGTGGAGGGATTGTTTGGGTTTGTTGGAAATGATGAAAATATCTAGCAATGCACCAAGCTTAGCGGCTTATACCGAAACAATTATCAAGTCATTTGCAGTCAATGATCTGGAACTTGGTTGGCAGCTTATGCATGAAATGCTTCAACATGGAAAACAGCCCAAATGTGAAATATTTGTAACATTGTTAGATACAATCCTACAAAGGAATATTAAAAATTTTCACAATGAAATTGAAAAGATGTTTATCTTTCTTGAAACTCACGATATTTTACTAACGCAGAAAGTTGTCAATGTTTTGGAAGAAGTTGCATTAAAATATCCAAATTTGTTATTGGCTACACCGTCTAATCTAAGCTGTTTCGGCAAATGTTCCTCATGTGGACTTCACATGAAAAATGTTACGCTTAGTGATGAGGATTTTAATATATTACAAAAGTCATTTCTTGATAAAGTGCTAATAAGGAATGATGTTTTTCAAAAATCAACTCCAAAAGAAGTTCAAGAATTTTGCGATTATATTGAGCGAACAGGGCCTTTCGATTGTGTTATAGATGGACTTAATGTGGCTTACTCTATGGGAAGTAAAAAACCTCCGCAAGCGTTTGCTAATTTGGTACGAATTTTTTGTTGTTGTTATAAAAGATGTCTAATTTCTATTCTTTTTAATTTTAGTTGGTGTCTGTTGTAAAATATTTCCAAAATAAGAATAAATATGTTTTAGTTTTAGGACGTAAGCACATGAACACTTGGCCAAAGAAAGCTATGCAATATTTAAAGAAACATGCAGCTGTATTCCTTGCTAATGATTTGTAAGTAACGAATTTCAAATTTGAATACTTATAATAATTAAAATTTATAATTTTAAGATCTCAGGATGATCCATTTTTGTTATATGCCACTTTAAAAAGTGGACAATCAACGGATTTCTTTTCAAGAGATCTTATGCGACAACATGCTTTCCTGCTGGGACCCGAAATTAAAAAAATTTTTCGCAGATGGCAACAAGAACATCAATTCGCCTTAGTGACACAAACAGGGAGCGGTAAAATTATTGTAAAAGAACCTATACGTCATTCGATTTATGCCCATAAGGTACACGATAGGTGGCATGTTCCATATAAAAATGAGTTTTCTCCTCATATTATTGACAGATTCGAAAAGCCCGAGCAATGGCTATGCATAAAAATTGTAAAATAAGAACATTGTACAAACAAGTTTTATTAGGTTTTACTGAATATGTGCACATCCATATATCATACGTAAATACATATATATTTGTATATATATATATATATATATATATATATATATATATATTAATGAAAGTGTTTTAACTTTTACGTTACACTAGCCATTTATACAAACACTAAATTTTCGTTTGTTCGCACATTATTATTGGGCTTTAAACGTTTAAATGTTTAAACATAAATGATTTTGAATTTCTAAATTTAAGTCGTTAGGTAGAAAGCAATGAACAACATTTATCCTATCCATTGTGAATATTTCACTTTCTTCAAAATCTTTTTTAACTCAAAAAATCGGTTAGATTATATTTTTCAGGTAAATTTTATGATACCGTTGTGAGAAGTCAAAGAAATTATAATTATGTATTGAGTTAGCTCTTTTTATTTTCATGCAATAACTTGTACTTATTTATTTCAAGCAAAAAGTTGTTTTGAACTATTAATCAAACTTGTTTAATTAAAATTTTTTGTTGTTCGTTATTATACCTTTACAAAATAAATAATTTTAAAATCAAAAAATGACGACCAAAGATGACGAAGATTGGGATCTATCTTTACCCACACCCGAGGATATAAGTGAGAATACCGATCACGATATTAACGAGGAGGAACGCAGACAAAAGGAAAATATTAATAAGCTTAAAAGCTATGTAGAATTAATGGCATATAGAAAAGTTAAACCAGTAAAAGCTAGTGCACATACGGAGTCTTTAGCCAAACCTAAGAAAAGAACTTTACATGACAATGTAAAACAATTTACAGAGATAATGGTTCCGCCAGAAAAGGGCAAGCGCTTGAAGAGATTATCAGCAAGTCACAACAGAATTGCTATAGAGTAAGATTAAAAGAAATGTTAAACACAACACAATTTTTTAGGCTCCTAATGAAAATAATAATAAATCTTATAGGCAACTTGAAAAGATTATTGGGTCTGCGAAGGCAAAGGATCGTCAAAAAGAGATCATTTTAAAAAGAAGAGATGATATATATTATGAATTACTCACAAAATTGGAAACTCAATGTCAAACTCAGTATTTAAATTTCATTTTAAAAAAATTTAGCAGTTTTATAGCAAAATTATCAACAACGATGCGTCTACCTTCAAAACTATTTGATCCCTATGCTCGCATGCAGAGAGCTTTATACTGCAATATATTACAATGCATTGGGTATGAAAATTGCCATAAAAGAACAAGTTATAAAAGTAATGAGGACAGTGAATATGCGGTATGCTGCAAATTATCACATGCTCTCTTGAGTCTTATTATAAAAGCATTGGATTTGGCATCAACACACAATTCAGACCTTGAAGCTTTGTACATAGATCCTGAATATGTAGTGGATAATTGTATAAGGGATCGGTTGCTGCATGCGGCGGAAAAGAAAATACTCCGTTCCAAACGTGACAAATGTAAATCATTGGATGTCGATACAATTATTATAAAAAATTGAAAAATAAAAGCGCACTCTGTGATATTTAAATTATAATGTACATGCATACATATATATTTTGTAACAGTTGACACTCTAGACAATAAAGCCGTGAAAATTAAGATATGCAGAAGTTTAGAAGTCTTTATACCTTACTAATAATTTTTCAGGAAAGTTTGGCCAGGACTTGGAAAGTTTCATAATAAGAACATATAATATTTAATAGCAAATTGTTTTTGATCTATGCCTGTCAATTTCGTAGGGGAATGCGCCTATTTTTGCTGAATTCTGTTTAAATTCATTTTCAAAATTACTGTAAGATATATCGTGACAATATAGAGAAATTTAATGAATTTGTTGATCCATGTCCCATATATTATTCGTAGGATTTTTGGAGCATGAAGAATCATGTTATAGAAAGAAGTGATTGTTTAACATATAAAATATTGGAAACTTTTTAACTTTAAATCCAGCGAACAGAATAATAAAGTCCTCTTTAGCGTAAAATTTTCATGATATCACAGACGTACGTCAATAAAGTGTCCTTAAGTATTTCATATACATATGGTATTCGCGAACTTGTTACAGGAATTATTCGTATTTTTTTTCACGAATATAAAAAATTGATACTTGGTACATCACTAGTCCATATGCAAGAGTATGTGATATCAATTCCTCGTGAATGGTGTAATTATGTGTATAAAAAAGAAGACATAATCATCTGAAAAATACATTTTCCTGCAATTTGTTAAAAAATCAAGCAAAATATATTTTAAAAATGATTTGTCGTTTATGTTTAAAAGAAACTCCCGATGAATCTTGTATCAAATTATATGAAAATTCGGATCCACCGACAGAGTCTATACAAATGTTGAAGCTAATTGACAAATACCTTGAAATAGAAGTAAGTCTCATTAAATAAAATGGAGTCTACTTACATGCAATTGATGATTATTTTGATTAGATTAAGCATAATGACATTGTATCCACTATTATTTGCCAAGATTGTTATGACCATTTAGATGAGTTTCATAGATTTTCGCAACAAGTAGCCGAAAAGCAATTAACACTGCGTAATGAGTTTTTGGATGTAAACTTGAAGAAAGAATTTAATTTTGATGATGATGGTTGGGACAATAATGGACAGGGTGAAAAATGCGCCATGAACTCAGAGGAAGGGATGACAGTTACATGTCCAATAGATATGTTCAAAAATGAATCAGATAATGATGAGAAAGATGAGCAAGAGATGCCGACAGAAGATTTATTTGAAAATGTTATAAATAATGATGAGAAGGATATCATAGCGCCAGATAGTGTGGCTCCAAATGCGGAGTCGAGTATGAATGACCAACTATCATCAGATGGTAAATTGCAAGATCATATATTATCTAATTATTAAAATTTTTCATTGCTATTGTTTGGAATAATATAACCTTTTTCAAATCTAGATGACGACGATGACGTTCCATTAATAAAATTGAAATCTACTAAGAATCCAACTCAGAAAAGAAAAATAAAGAAAGTTAAAAAGGCAACATCCCAACGTCGCGAGCGTAAGGAAAAAAAACCAGCAAAGAAGAAATTACCTGCAGAAAAAGAAGTGGCATTATTGATGGATCTGAAATGTGACATATGCCAGACACGTGTTGACACATGGAAAGCTTTGAGGGAACATTTTCTGTTAGCACACACCAAAACACCATATATTAAGTGCTGTGATATTGTTTATCGCAAGCCACGAGCTCTAATGGAGCACCTTGAGTGGCATAAAAATCCAGATATGTTTATGTACGTAAATTGCCGAAGATATATATAACATTTAATAAATTTTTAATTCATATGAAATTTATTTGTTGCGTGGTTAAGCAATTTCTATATAAATTTCATTGGCGCTCTTACCAAATCGGCAGGAGCCTTCAAACACAGTTTCGAAAAGTTTCAAACCGCTCATCTTATTAAAAGACTTTTATAAACCATCTGACAATTTTAATGAAAACTCACAAAATATTGAAAAAATCACATTATATTAAGTGTAGTAGGCTATGAAACTTATACAAACCAAAACCCAACAAACAACTTTTATTCGATATGACTATTTTTATTTTTAATTCATTTATATTTTTAGATGCCAAATTTGTGATAGAAATATGTGTAGTGCGCGTAATTTAACTATACATATAACAACCGAACATCCCGATGAAGCAGACATAATAGAGTTTTACGAATGCGAGCATTGTTCGAAACGTATACGGAATTACAACTTATTTAAAAAGCATTTACGATCACACAATAAGGACAAGGAAGTGGAATGTCATATATGCAATAAAAGGTAGGACATTTTATAAATATAAAATACATATTTAGAATGTAGTACGATATAAGTAAGCAGATATCGGAAAAATTGAACTTAATTGAACATATGCAATAGGTATTTGTCATTTAGTTCAATAATTCGATTTTAACTCTTACATTTGTTCATAAACGAAGTCCGAAATGATACTTAACTTACTACTGTTGGCAACATTTCAGCAATCCTATAGTCAACATATTTCTTAAATTTATTCATTTCAATTAAAATATTATTTTCCACTGCTTAAGTATTATGGTAAGTAGGTATGTATATAATACATATAGCAATGAGTATTCAGTTGATTAATTTAATAATACAAAACATGCTTATTTATGTATATAGTGTGGAAAATATTACTACAGCAAACTCTCAACGGAATATGTATTGTTGCGAATTCCAATAATTCAATGTATATTGAATGATGTTGTAAACCGTTGTCGCCAGTTAGAGCTGTAAAAACTAGTTGAAACTTTTCATACAAACGTTATACTAAAATAAAATTCACCATTCTATTTCTTTTGGACAATTTCCACCGTGAAAAATTTATATAAATCGCAAAATGTACTAAAAGTAGTAAATATGAATGCGATTTTTAAACTTATCCGAAAACGAAAAAGTAGATATTCTGTTCTGAAAACTGCGAAATGTAGAATAAAATATGTTTAAATTTTAATTAAGATAAATAGAAATTCGTAAATGTTAAAGGAATAATAATGCTTCTCTGAGGAATTGCCACATTCGCTTTCTTTGCTGAGTATTCTTATTATTATTTTGCATTCTTTGCTTAGTATTCTTCATCAGTTTTTCCGATATCGGAAATGAAGTTAAGACTTTGGGTTTCGATGTTAGAATTAGTATGATATTTATAACACCCTGTTGAGAAATGCAACATAATATCGAAGTGGCGGCACTGCTCAGAACAACTTTATTTTTAAAATGCCTTGAACAAGGAAAATTGAAAAGGAGTTGTATTCCTTTTACTATTGGTAAGCCAGGCTATGTAATCAGAGGTATATATAATATTTATATCTAAATAACTACGACACAGTTGCAGTTGTGTGTGGCAACAGAGATAAATATATGTATTTTGTATCAAATACAATTATGACTAGAGAAAAAGGGGGAATTCAAATAGAAATAGTGCATTCATTCATGTCACATAAAATAAGAAAGGCTGCATCAAGAGTTTCATAGTGTTGACTTTCATGTGCATATGTTTGCTTTTGAATATTAGAGTTGTGGTCGAATAAAACATTTTTTAGTGGGACGCAGTCTCTGATGTACATATAACTCCCCATTAGGGGTCTTGGACCCCGAATTTATTACCAAATTTTTTCGTTCAGGACCGGAATTCTTTGAAAGCAATAGAAAAAAAAACTCCAGACCACTTGGGTTCGATATATCCATTTGAGTAACTTTGGAGGAAAGAGAATTGGAGTGGGAGTAAGAAGAGAGGGTAATTGAGAGAAATTTTAAGAGAACATTAAGAAAAGATGAAAAGTAATGGAGAGATAGAAAATTAATAGAGGGAAGGCTGCTGAAGGATATTCTACCAAGTGATTGTAGAAGTCTATCTTCCAGAGCAGGATAGGCACAGAAGATGCATAATTCTCTCCTTCTCGTCGTCGTCGTGGCAACTAATTTATTGTAGAGAGTACGTACTTAGGAGATTTATAATTTGGTTGCTTAGTATAGTGAACAATTAATAAGTGTAAGATTTTACCAATGAAATGCTCAAACTTTTAAATTTTAATGACATGCCCTACCTTAGCATTCAATTTACATATGCGTTTATGACTTTCAAAGCTTTATGGCATAAATGAAAAAAAAATTGCTTATGATTCAAAAGTTTTTTTACTGTCGGTATCAGAACCACATTTTTTGGCTCCTTTATAAATATGAGCTTTATTCTATTTTAAAATCTGGTCTTACTGCAAATAACATGCAATTGAAGATCGTTTGAAAATAGGAAATATGGCCAAGTTCAAGATATTCGCTTTTAAAAATTCAGTGAATGAAGAAAAAATTATCAGTGGCGGCAGTGGGGAAATATTTCAGTGCGATGAATATTTTCAAATAAAAAACTACTGTGGAAGACTCTTTTTTCGAAAATCATTATATTCCATCTAATGTATGTGCGAATGATAATAATAATAATGAGACTCCATGCATGAAATTCGAAACTAAATACAAATATGCTTTGCTTGAATATTAAATGGCCCAAGAATGCTTAAATTTATTAATGTTAAAAGATTTCAGTTGGTCCCAAACATACAAATAAACTCTAATATTTATAGCTTTTGTATATATTTCTTGTTCAAAACATTGAATATCGTTACCAAAAATGGCTTCGACGAAATTCGAATCGCTTCAATAATATATCAACGTAACTTTCGGACAGTTATTGATAAATATTGATATCGGCAACTTTAAGTTAAGTTCTTTCCTTTTTCCAAAATAAATTGCTGATTTTTCTTTAATCCAATTAAAGTTAAAAAAGAATATTGCCTAAGTAACTATTTATATTTGAAAAAAATAATAATAAAGGGAAATTAGAGAGAACAATCTTACAAATATGGGCAGGCTTTTTACAATATTTTAAAGAATTTGTTGCAATTTATTGAAATTAATTTCTACTGTAACAAAAAAGAAAAATAAATCAAGTAATACATGAAAACATATAATTTTCGTAAAAATTATATACAAAACTTTCAATTTCGCTTGTGAAACTATTATTAACACAAGCGTATGTATATCATCATAAATAAGGAAATAATAAAAATGTTTATAGAAAATGTCATGAGTTTATTATCCAACATAATTATGTTTTGCTTACAAATTGTTTTAATGCGTATACACCAGGTTATCTATGAATGTAAAGGGTGGGCAAATCTAAGGTTGGGAAGTAAATTGGCTGAAAAACACACTTTTTTGACAATTTCAGTTTTATTGAGGTAGAGTGGAAATATGGGAATGTATATGATGTCGGGGAAATGTTTACCTTTAGCACTTGTCTAGTTAGTAGATCCTTTCGCAAAATTTTTAAATTTTCGTCAAATATCATCTTTCGAGCTCCAGAAAACTGCGGGTTGTTTTCGTTTAGTTTTTCTAAAAGGCAATTTCATGATACAAACTATTTACAATCAATTTTTGTTTTCAAATTTTAAAAAATTTTTCTTTCGAATATTCTTTAAACAGTTTAATGGAAAATTTGTTCAAAAAAATCTTAACCACTAAGTAAATAGTGATGAATAAATAGCATTTTTAATCAGACAAATGTTTTCAATAATATTTTATTCTATAACCCTATCTATTAAGGTAGGGTTACAAACATTTGCCCAAAAAAGCGTAACCACTAAAAAAAATATTTTGATTCAGACACGTATTTCTTAAGTAAAACAGTTTCATACAAAACTAATAGTCGTTGTCATAGAATCAAATATTCTTGGAAACTGTTTAGCTCAATAAAAAGTAGTATTTTTAAGGGAAACATCATCAGAGTAGAACGTCTTACTTACAGTTTTAAAATACTTATTTTAAATTCAAGGTTTTGTTATTTTAAATCTCCGGCCGCATTGATTTATTTACAATGTTATTTTATCCAAATAATTATGTACATACATACAAAAATAAGTAATTAAAAAGTAAAAAAATATGAAAACAAAAAATAAAAAAACCAAGTTTTCTTAAATATTTTTCAAATTAAATTTCATATAGATTTACATCAGAATACCATTTATATCGTCATATCAGTAATTTTCATAAGAAAACCCCTCCTCATATCTGTGATATATGTGGCCGTACATATAAGAATAAAGCTGCATTTAAACGTCATTATGATGAGCATCAGGGTATTGTTTCTAAAGCAGTACAGTGTTCGATTTGCAGCACATGGCTCAAGAATGAAGATACGTTACGTTTGCATCGTTTTATTCATGAGGAACATCCAACGCCTTGTGATGTTTGTGGTAAAATGTTCAAAACAAAACGTAGGCTATATAGACATAAAATATACTGGCATAAATTGGACACGAATTTACAGTGTAGTTTTTGCGACAAAGTATTTCGTGAAAAGCGCAATCTTGATGAACACATGGCCATACACACCGGAGTTCAACTTTATACATGCCCTCATTGTGGCAAAGACTCACGCTCGAAATCAAATATGTATGTGCACATTAAAAGGATACACCCAGATGAATGGTGGAAATCGAAAATGGAACGTCTGAACTTGAAACCGAAAAATGCCGTTCACTCCGAAAAGAGTCAGCAAATATAACCTGAATTTAACTTTTAGTCTACATAATCTGAACTTGTATATGTAAATGAAAAAGAAATATGCATACATACATACATTTAAACATAAATGCTGGTTTTACATTTGATTTTGTTTTTTAGTAAATTAATGGTTATAAAATTAATATTAAAATTAAAGTTACAACTATGACATAAAATAGTGTCTTTTCTTTAATCTGATTGGGCAACCATCATTGATTTTTCTTTCCAGGCGATATACATAGTGTATATATGTGCTTTGTAACTTCATTTATGACTTTTTCGATATACATATGTATACGGCTTTAAGTGTAAAGAAATATCAAAAGTCAAAATGAAATTAATACATATATAATGCCCCATTTTGAATAGTTCTATTTTCAAAAGCAAAATACATAAGTATTTTCTGGCTGAAAATTACAAGATGTACTAAAAAATTTTGAGTTAGTCAGCTTTTATGAAGGAACTCGTTCTCAGGAAGCGAGCGATTTCAAACCACTTTATTTACAGTTTAAAAGGAGACAAACTTAGTCGCGTCCAAAATCAATAAAGTTTTAACGCTTAACAAGCTATAAAATTACCTACATACTGCATACATACATACATATGTATGTATGTCGTGCTCGTATTTCGAAAGTTGTTAAAAGGCATTCAAAATATTGAATTGATTACACATAACCGTATATGTACATACAATATGTACATTTAAAACGTTTGTTTCTAAATAATTACTTTTTGCTTTGTTTTAAATTGAATTTTATATAGATTTTGCTCCGAACATAATTTAAGTCGTCATATCCAAAACACACATCAATATATTAAATATCATGTTTGCGACGTATGTGGGCAAAAGTTTAAAAATAAAGATTCATTTAAAAAACATTACGCACAGCATCAGGGAATTATTGAACCTGCCGCACAATGTTCTATATGTGATAGATGGCTTAAAAACAAGCACAGTTTGCGATTGCATCGTTTCGTCCATGAAAAAAATCCAACGCCCTGTGATGTATGCGGAAAAATATTCGAGACTAAACATCGACTGCGCAAACACAAATCCTACTGGCACAAGTCCGACTTGAATTTGCAGTGTAACTTTTGTGAGAAAGTGTTTCGTCAGGAACGTAATCTGCAAGAACATATGGCCATACACACAGGAATGCAGCTGTATAAGTGTCCACATTGTCAAAAGGAGTCACGTTCGAAATCAAATATGTATGTTCATATAAAGAGGCAACATCCAACTGAGTGGTGGAAATCTAAAATGGAACGTCTGAATATAGACCCAAAGGTCGAAAATCCCCAATCTCAACAACAAAACTAAGCATTTTTATTCTATATGTGTATATGTATTCTTCTGTATATGTATTTAATTTGTTTGAATATGTAAATAATAATTTTATATACGTATTTATGTATATAATTGTATAAATATTAAATCTTTCGGAAACTAAAACAAAAATTCACTCGTATTAATGCGAAACAATTGATAAGTAAAGAAGATATAGTTCGTATGCGCTGGGTGCCAAGTTCCGTGCAAACTTCGGTTTAAAGAAGTCGAAGGGGATCGATCGTAAAATACTTTGCTGCAGTTATTATTTTATTCAAATTCTAATTTACTGGAAAATACTAATACCATTCATTGTTCACACATTTATTCTTTGTTGTTCGGACAACGGCATTTAAAAATTTCGCTTTGCTCTGAATTCTTTTTATAGAGGCTTTGGAATGAGTATTTCGCTATATAGAAGTTTTGTAGCTTCGAATTCCTTTCTTATAGATATATTTTCTTATATTTGGTATAAAAATCTTTGCAATAACGAGGTTTTTATGGCTGTCAGAAAAAAGTTGTCATATCGAAGTTTCGCTGTATTACATAAAGTTAAATTTGTTAAGATAATTTTAATTAAAAATAAATATGAATATGTAGATGGTACTAACCGATTGTCTCTGAATCAAATATTTCGAAAATATATACAAGTCTTAAATGAAATAAATTGAACTTTATTAATAATAAGAAAAAAATATTTAATCGAAATATATCAACATTAATATTTTTGTAATAGATTAAACATTTCTTTATTTCTCTAATATTGTCTAACTATAAACAAAATCTCTGAATTTTATCATATTATTTTTTAAATGTTGGAAGAGTATTTAAACCAGAGCTGTAAATGAATCATTCTTTTTTGTTTTTAATTCGTTACGAATTAGTTAAATTTTGAATTATCTTTTCATAACGAAAAAGAATTAAATGAAATTTGAATTAATTCAAACGAATTAGGTAGAAGGGAATTTCAATTGCCTTTTAAATACGTTTATAGAATAATTTGCAATTCGTTTTGAACTCAAATGAATCTGTAAAATGAATTAAGAGAAGAACCGTCGAAAGATGATAAGAGAAACAGCAGCAATATAAAAATAGAAAAACTTCTATTTATGTTGCGTCCGATTTTTCCTCCAATATGAATCTATAATATTAGCACCTATATTGATTTCGTTAGTTTTGATAATTTTTCAATAAATTTCAGTGACAAGCTAAATTTATGTGAAATGTATTCGAATCCCTAGAAAACTCAATATGGTACAAAATAAGTCTTAAGCAATTTTTACTTGAGACCATGGATATGCAGGTTTCTGGAAACCTAAAATTTTGATTTGTTGAGCAGTGTTAAAAATCATTGGCGTCTTCAGCGATGACGTAATCTATTGTACGATCGCACAAATAACATTTGAGACAAAATCAAATACAAAAATCTTGTGGTTGTTTTAAATGTTATTTTTGTTCGACAGAACGATAACATGCGACATCGCTGTCGTGACTTATAATTTTATATTGTACAATAAACTACATAAATTTGTATAATCGTAATTAACATAATTGAAAACATTTAATATGCCAACAAACCTCCTTAAATCTTATCTAGATGTGCAACTATATATCGTTTGCGTAATCATATTGCATCCGTACACAATAATATATACCATCATATTTGTGATATTTGTGGAAAAAAATTCAAATCAAAGACATCCTTCCAAAAACACTATGACGAACATCAAGGCATTGTTGAACCTCCAGCTCAATGTACAATCTGTGGGGCATGGCTAAAAAATCAGCACAGTCTACGTGTTCATCATCAAACACACGAAGATACTCAATTCGCGTGTGATATTTGTGGTAAATTTTTCAAAACTAAAAAAAATTTGAGTCGACACAAAGGATATTGGCACCGAAGAGAGCGTAATCTTTCGTGCAGTTATTGCGACAAGGTGTTTCGTGAAAAGCGTAATCTTGACGAACACATGGCCATGCATACAGATACCAATCTGTATACATGCCCACATTGCGGCAAAGAGTCAAGATCGAAATCAAATATGTATGTTCATATAAAAAGACAGCATCCAGATGAATGGTGGAAGTCAAAACAGGAACGTTATAACTTAAAACCCGATGAGATAGGATCAGGAAGAGGCTTAGATGAGCTAAAATATAAGTCATCAGTAGTGGAAACAGCTCCTCATACGCAGGAATGTACAAATGCGGATTAATAATGATGAAAGTATTTATTTTCGTATACAAATTGAGTTGAAAATTCATAAAATAAATTTTGATAATATTCATAAGAAATAAAATATATTCTTGTAGTCTTTTTATTTATTTATTTATGTATATACTTGTATATATGTATATTCTTTTACAACATGTAATAATTTCGATAAGCAACAAACGCACCTCTACTAATTTCGTGCTATTCCATGTAGATATTTTTCATACTTTCCTTTTTCCACTGCCACTGGTCACAGAGAAGCTTCGTAGGAACTCACAACATTGAGATTCTAGACAACTAGACATTTAAGCATTTCATTTATAAGAGGATTATGAAATAAGTTTTAATATGAAAATTCGTGTTATTAACTTGTTACTAGATTACAAAATATATTAAGGAAATTAATTATTAACCCTGATTCCATCAATAATTGTCCATAGAATTTGACGAGCAGTGCCACGCCTTCGTCGAAAAATCTAAAACTAATACAAAAAATATGTTTCACATAACACAGCAAAGTCGTAGGGCTTTTTTCAAGTTCAACCCCTTCCTAGCATAAAACTACAAAAAAGTATTCGATTTTATAATGTATGGATTTAGCTAAATTTGTTATAAAAATTATTGGAATTTTCAACAAAATGATTTAGTTTTAAGGTAGAATGTCATTCCGTAATTCATAGACATAAATATGTATGTATGTATGTGAGCATGGATAATAAATATTATATAATCGTAATATTATAATGTAGGTATGTACTTATGTTTAAATTAATAATTAAAAATGTTTGAGTTAGTCGGTTCTTCACAGAGTCTCCCATTTACCATTTTCCGAACAACTAATCCATGAATATGTTTTCGTGAAATCATCTCGTCATATGCAGAAAATGTTGCACGTTTAGCAGAAATTCGCCATCAACACCTGCAACGTAATCTTCATATTGCTCTCGAATAAGACCACTACCATGACTGTTATGCTTAGTATCAACAAAGCGGTCACAGACTGTTCTATTTTCATGACTGCTGCGTCTTTCATCGGTTTTTATTTGCTGGTATGTGAGTTAGCCTACAATTTTAAAATACATACATATGTATTTTTAGTGGGTGATAGTCCTAACTACACATATGAGTATGTATGTATTTCCTAGGGGCATGCTATGAGAACTGAAGATTCATTTGCGGTAGATCATGCACACTGATTCCTTTTTAAGCAGCGTTTCCATGTCAGCAAAATCAATTAGATTTGGTTTTAACTCCTTGGATTCGTTGCGAAGGGAAAACTCAATCTGTATTGAAAAATGCAAATTTTTTTCTATTTATAAATTAATCGTTCATGTAGAGTAGTTGTATAAGAAATTCATGGCAATAATTAATTACATATAATTAAGATTTAAAAAGAGAAGTTTAAAAGAAAAATTTAAATGTTCTAAATTGAAAAGTGCCTGAGATAATTTTTTCAAATATTTTATTTAAATGTGCAGTATTGGCAAATTATATTTATTTTACATTGCGTTTTTGTTTACATTTTGCTTTTTATAAAAAAGTATAAAGTCCAAAGATCAAACGGATTTCTATTTTGGTAAAAAATCATTTAATATGAAATATATAAAACCGTGAAAAACTTTGTGTGGTTTGATAGAGACAGCTATGGGTTGAAACGACTCTATCCTTGGCCATTGTAAGTTTCCTTCGGTATTGAGAAAACAAATGGTATGCATCCAAAACGTAAAAGTGATCCGTGTTGTAAAATAGCTGTGCCTTCCCAAGCACCATTAACCATTGGTGGATCATCGTAAAACGAACATTTGCAATCAGGTTTTGGTGGTGGTGCCATTCTACAACAATTTGATTAGTTATCATTAACTTTACAAATAAATAATAAATAAAAATGACCATATACAAACCTTGCGCTGTTATCAACAACAAAATAATGACGCTGTATACCCCGTCTTTTATCAAGAATGGCTTGAACTTTCCTTTGTAGTTCAATATCATCATTTTTTAATTTTTTGGCCGGTGTGGGATCACGTTCAGTGAAATCGCACGAATACAGCTGACCATTTACTTCTGTACCATGTTCCGAATAATTAATTAATTCATAAGTTTTCGTAAAATCATCATAGAAAATTGTTGCATGTTTTGGAGAAATACGACGACAGTAACCGATAAGTAATAGATTGACATCAACTCCAGCATTGTAATCGCCATAGCCTATATTTAAACTTCGGTAGCGCATAAAGAATGAATTTTGTAGTTCAACATTGCTAAACCACCGATTGTCTTCCAGAATATCACCCAGAGGTGTGAGGACAGCGCGTGCTCGAATTTTACGTCTCATCAGTTTTAGTTCTAAACGTATAGCGATTTCGGAGGCTTTGTCTTGATCAGTTCGAAGACGTGGAGTATACTTGCTCTCTTCTTCGTCAGCAGCAACAATTGCTGCTGCTGTTGCCAAAGCAGGATGTAATTGGGGTAAATCGCTTTCTGAGCTTGGTTGCGCTAAAATGGAAGATGTCTCACCAGTAAACATTATACACAAACGCCTTACATCACTTGGCGACAAAATTTTCGAAGGTTCAACAGGCTGATTTTGTTGTTGCTCAGATTGAGATGCCAATTCACGAATGCGTTTAGCTGCTGTTCGATTTTGATATTGAGCAACAATTTCTGGATGCTCCTGTACCAATTGCTGTAAGCGTTGATATGCTAACTTTTTTATTAGATCAACATCCAAATATTGAAGTTCGCCATCAATTTGTGGATCATACTTTGTTTCCTCATCCGATTCGTCAGCACTATTGTCGTTTTCTACTTTAACTTGATTATTAGATATTTTCATCGCTTTATCGTCTTTATCGAAAGTTGACGATGAGTCTTCGGTTTTTATCAGTGTATCTTGATTTATTACAAAATTTTGCTTCGTTCGTTTGATTTTGTGTTGAACTCTTTGAGCAGATGCCTTTTCTTTGTCTTTCGGATTTTCTACCTCTTTCAATATTTCCTTTGATGCGTCATTGTCTATGGCCTCAACTTTCTCAGTTTCTTCCTCATTTTCACTGCAACTACTGCTACTTAATTCTTCGATGTTGCCCAGTTCTTTTTGTATTTCTCTAAATTTAGCTTTTGCCGTTTTTAGTGCTTCCAGATCTTTAACTAAAGATTCAGCTACACTTTCTTTAGATATTAACTCTGGTGCGCGAGGTAAGCATTTTCGACGTTTCACTATGTCATAACGCAATGCATCTCTCAATGAGGGTAACAGAGGTGGTGGATTTTCATAATGATATTTTACCATTGCGGGAGCTTCAATAGCTTCTCTAGATTTTACTGGCATCTTTATGCGGAAGGGTGGATTTTTCATGTGAACTCGTCGGAAAAAGTCCATCTTCACTGTTTCATGATCAAAAGGTTGAGCAAATTTATCCCACAAACGTACTCTCTCTGTTGCCGAGATGCTATTCAAGAGATTTTCGTCCTAAAAAAATTATTTTAACTATAGTTTTATATTTAATATTATAAAATGTCTTACTATAAAGTTCTCAACATGATTTGGACACATCCACAAACCAGTTGGTAATGCCGTCATTGGTGGATCTAAACAGTCCTGATGAAAATAAAGCGGACAATAATCGCATGCTACCAACGGAGCCTTTTTACATGAGCGGTGGCAATAAAAACAAGTTTTTGCCGGCAGGGGTACCAAGCCTTGGGTATCCAACTCATAAGGCTTAGAGTTACGCCGGTAATTTGGTTTTTTGTTACCACCATTATTACCATTCGTACGTATTGGCTCAACTAAAACAAAGTAAAAATTTTCTTTATTGTATTTAGCTATTAAACTAACACAAAAAATTTATCTATAATTCTTAAAACGGTGGAAAGCCATGAAACAATAAGTACACATTTCCATAGTCACTCTCGGCCATTTCTATAAGATTCTCGTTTAATTTTTGATATAGTTTGCCTTTCTTCTGTATCTTGCAACCATTAATTAGCAGTAAAAATATTTGTTTATGTTAATAGATTAATTTAAGAAAATTAGTAATAATAAAGCATCCCAGCTGGATGTTCTTTCATAATCAAGAAACCTTGCCACCATGTGCATGGCTGAAGCAGATTATTAAAAACACAATTGCGTGCCAAGTTATTGAAGTCTATAGTTGTCTTAAACAATATCATATATACTTACTTTTATCATTGCCAGGAAATTGCGTATGTATTTCCAATTCCCTAGGTAGCTCGAACTGTTTTGGATTTAAAATGCTTGCCGCTTTTATTAACTCATCCAATGGCGTAGGCTTCTTATTTGGATCCAATGCACGCTGTATTCCAACTGGCAACTTTGACAGATATTTCTCGGTACTGCTTAAGTCACTGCAAAATGATGCCCTACTGCTACTTCGTTTACGTAAATGGCGAATTTTCAAAGGTATAGATTCTAGATCACCGCTCCCTGATGGTGTATTGGGGCGAGAGCTCACAACGGCGGAAGCGGAAGACGTGCGCTCCACTGAACTAGATTTTGATGAAGACGGAGCTGTTTTGATTGTCATTCGGCAATTATGACACAGCCATTGGCCACTTGGTATATCCTCCTCGGTTAGAGGAGGATCGCTTTGAATTTGAAAGAGAAAATTTCATTTGCACAACAAATTTTGTTGGAAATAATCATTATTTTACTCACTGGCATTGCAAATGGAAACTAGATGGACAGCGATCGCAACAAAGCAAATCTCCTCCTTCTTCACAAGCGTCACACAAATCATGGTTATGACCTCTTCCAGGTCGTTTATAGTACGGATGTTTCACCACCGCTGGTCGTATTCCCAATTTTTCCTCTTCGTTAGGTGGAGGTTTTATAAGATTTTGTATTTGCTTTTTATATAAGAGTTAAGAGACATTTCATATAGAGTGAATGGGAAATAACCAATTAAAGTTTTTAATGTTTATTTTTTCTATACTGAAAAATTTTCGCTTGAATTTTTTTGCTCGCAGTTGAACTCTTACCTCCATAATAGGCAAATCTTCAGTTGGCGTTGTATCACTTTTAGACATGTCTAAAGAGTTTTAATAAAAGACTTTTTTAATATTTGATAAATAAAATAATGTAATAAAGATATTTTCGGTTTTCTGTTTACGGATAAATAAAATGTTTGACAAATATCAACTACGTTTTTTGCTGTCAGAGATGTCAAATGCAGCGATATTATGCCATATATTTATATATCTTTGGTGTTCTAACAACTTGGCGATTTTAAAATTAGGACTGGCAATACTAATATATAAAATAGAAGTGTAGCGTCTTTTTCTAAGTAATCTCCACATGAGCGAATCAAAGCCTGAAGTCTACCATGGCATTGAAGATATACGACAATGAACAAGAGAAATGTCTATTTGTGAAAAATTCTGATGTCGCTATGTTAGGCATTCACTGAACGTAATCTTTCCTGCTCATGCTGCCAGCTCGGTGGTTTTCAGTTTTCATATAAGGTCGATATATATATGAATGGCCTATTCATGGATTAATATTTGGTGTGTGTGGTAAACACTGACATATTTTATAAGCTAATTGTGCGAAATATTAGTCGTGTCGACGCTATTATGCAAATGTAATGTCATAGAGACATTATTCGTGGTGCTAGGGAAAAAATGTGAAATGGCAACACTGACAACACTTTGTTATTGTATTTTTGGCACTGAATTACGCATCACATAGTAAATATTATTCAAGTGGAAAAAAAAATATAAAACACCCTGAAAAGTTCAAGTTAAATTTTACGAGTTCCTTAAAAAAAAGAGATATGCTTTCCTTCTTTTTAAAGAAAAAGCAAAGCTTGGATACACCGGGTGATGATAATATACAAGGTCCATCTGATTCGGTATCCCACAATAGCGCAGACGATTTCATATTTGTAGAGAAAAAAAACAACGTTGATCCAACACCGCCATCGCATCCTATGTATCCACCAGTGCCCTCAAATTTTGGTGGCTCATATCCAATGCCACCATATCCACCGCAACAACCTAAATCAACTCAAATAAATACAAATCAGACGGCGGTTCCTTACGTACAAGATGTGCCATTTGTTTTAGCACCACAGTTACTAATCAATAATACAACCGATCTTACGCAAACCCAAGTCGATGGAATTTTAGCCATGTTGACGAGACAAATCTCAGTTGAAGAAAAGGAAGAGTATAATTTTGCTTTGGAAAGATCTATACAAAATGAATGCTGTTAGTATTAATTGTGTTTCTTAAACTAAGTAGATTTCGATTGTAAGAATAGCCATCCATGCGTAGCTTAGAAGTTACATACTCATGTATATATAATAAAAAGAGACTATCACTTAAAAAAGTAGTTTTACATAGTTGTTGAGATAATAGAAATAATATCGCTTTATCTATGTACATATGTACATACGAGTATGTTTGTGTATTCCCTTTTATTCTAGAGGTCTTCATCAATATCATGCCTAGAGAGTGTCAACAACAATACTTACACACCCGCTGCGTACAACAATTGACTGCTGTTGACAGTCTCGTCTATTCTTTAAGGACAGGAGTTACTAGAAGGCTGTCAGAAGTAGTCAACTCTTCAAGAAAGAGTATGTAAGGACTTTTGTTTTTGATATTGTCTTGACGTGACGCTAATAAGTAGATAGAGAATAAAGGATTCTCTAAAGGGCCAACTATGTAACCGTAAATATGCTCATAGAGGCTTTTGTCTCTTAAGATTTCATGCATATTTAAACTATAAATAAATTTTTATGCTCAATAAATATAAACTATCAACAGTAGCAAAATTTTAACATTGTATAAGGTTGATATCCTGGTTGCACGTGGTCAAGGCCATCACTTATATTACTATTAGACATATACGTACATATAATTCAAAATCTTATTTTTAAAAATATATTGCACGGGAAGGAGAATTAATAATCGTCCATATTATGAATCACGACGTCGACGTCACATCAATACGACAGCAAAAAATTGTCACGTATCAATTAATTGTGGACAATTATAAATTATTATGAACAGCCTTTTGGTATTCTCTAAGGCGTATAATATTAATAGAACACGTTACTAGAATGCAATTTCTGTCGACAAAGACTGGAGAAGTGGCAATTTTTCACTTTCGTGTTGATGTGACGTCGACGTCGTCAATCATAATACGGGCGAATATATCAACTAGTCTAGGCTTGTGACCATCCCATATTTCCGTACACGTACCTATTTTGTCTACCATCCCTGTTAGTACTTTTTACAAAATTACAATAGAAATGAATGGGTAGAATACGAAACAAAACAAAATGTCCAAGCAAGAAAACGTATTCAAAATAAAAATATAAAAACAAACAAAATACGATAACTGGAGGCCAGGGTTATGAGTCGACATATAATTAGCTGGCGGCAGAGAAATTACACTAGCGGCGGCTAAACCTTTGTTGTGGAAGGGAATACGTATTCCTGTAAAATAATTTATATATAATAATAGAATATTTATAAGCGATATATCAGACTCCAACTTTGTATTCTTAGAAGTTCCCTACGAAATCAATGCTTTTATATTATGCCTCTCTACATTTAACACTACCAAGAGAAAAAATGAAGCTAATAAAATTTTTTAATACATCGAAAAATTTTTATTTCCTGCAGTAGACTTGAATAAAGTTTATTCGTATTATTGGAATAAAGTGTGTTCCCTTAACAAATAAAGGTGCGTAATATAGTATGTGTATATATGAATTGATATGTGTATGTTATTAATATGACGCCGATGACTTCAGGGACGGCGAAGCTGATAAAAAATGCAGAGCGGCTAGCAATCAATTATACACGCCTTTGAGATCCAAGTAGCTTAAATTTCTAAGAGAACACGTAGAAAACGATTTGCAGAAGGAAGAGTATTTAAAAAAATTGTGAAATTTTGAATAAACTGTTTGTCATCCAATTAATAATAATAAAAAACATTTAGAGAAAAGTGTGCTATTTCTAAACATATTGAAATTAACGTTCCACAAAATGTCCCAAATAGATAATATAATCATTCAAGTTAGAGCACGATTGCAATTATTGGGTATTAAATTGTGGCTGGAACCATATTATTATGATGAAGTTGGTTGTGTGGATTCAGAAATTGAGGTAAGTTGTAGTATTGGCATATGCAATTTGTATAACTCTTCATATTTGAATTACAGAAATTGGCAAATAGCTTTAGCCAGGATTTGAGTATGACCAAATCAAATTGCAAATTGGCTTTAACAGAGTTACAAGAAGGAGCTCTTCGAAAATTGGCCTCACGCAAGGAATTCGAAGAGACTGGTAAATATAAAGTCGGCTAAAGGTAACCATGGGCTAAATTAACGTATTTGATATCGGTATAAATTTGGATGGATATCGAATGCGGAAATTCTCCTCTAGATTTTCATAAAATTATGTATTATGAAATTATAAAGATTTATAATTTATCATAGTTTAAACTAGATACTTTCAAAAGTTGTAAAAAAAATCTTTTCGTTTTTGTTTTTCAAAGATATTTATTATTGTGTGAATTCACAATCTCTTCCATATTTCTAGTTTATCATGAAAAATTGGAATTTGCATTGAATAAACGAAAACGTTTGTTACATTCTGCGCCACTGCGCAGTTCGCAAGCAATAGGATATTTCTATTTTCTGATATCGTGTCATAAGATTTTCTTATATAGTGGAAGCCTTAGGATAATTATTTAAAGCATTATTTTATATCTAATAAATTTATTTTATACTTTTGTGATAATTAACTTTTTGTCATTATATAGAAAAATTTTCCCTTAGTGTATTTTCTTGAATCGTTATCACATCTATAAGATATTGTTGAATTTCCATTAAAATTCCTATACCAATGACGATTAATTAATACCTTAATAACAATTTGTCTCATTTTAAAGGTCAGGCTACTTTCAGCGTAAGACGCATCAACAACCAAAAAGGTACACAAAACATTGTAGAAGTTAAATGTGCTCTGAAAGCTTTAGGTAGTGAATTACAATCGGTTGTGGCCAAATCATTAGATATAGTCGATCCAAGTCGTATAAAATGTATATCAGCTGGAAAAATAATAGATCCCGAAAAATCACTAGAAATACAAAATATTAAAAACAATCAACAATTAATGGTGATAATAAGTGATGTTGACAGTGGTGTAGAACAAAACCAAGATGATGCGATGTACGATCGTATACGTAAAATCAAAATGGATGTAGAATCTATAGTCGATTCAAGTCGTCAATTGTTTGAGGTAAATATTGAACCTAATTCTTAAAATATCTATATATTATTTGTTTTTCGTTCCTTTTTATAAATTCAGATGGAAGATCAAGATGGCAATCCAGTATTCTTACCGCCCGCCGAAAATCGTGCTCTCTTAATGGCCTTGGGTTATTATGAAAAAGCCCGTGCTGCTATTAAACGTGATCGTTACGATGAAGCCTTAGTTTTGTTACTTGAAGCCGATGAGAAATTTATCTCGTGTAATTCAAAATTTTTAGAATCTGTGGACAATTATGCTTTGGTTAACTTGGATATTGTTTGGTGCTATTTATGCCTCAAGGTATGTTATTTTTTCAATATCACATTTCTGTCACACTGCTTCAAAGCAAACCCATAATTTTATTGTAAAAATAATCACATACATATATTATATCCTTATTTACTATTAACTTTATTATAAAACTGATTCATATGCTATTAGATTGGTAGGGCTTTGAACCATTATTTTTGTAGATAGAATTGGAAGTATTGAATCAACAAGATTTTGCTTAATTGTAAAACTAAGTCTTGTATTTTGGTATTTATTAATGCCATTAAATAGTCGATAATATTAATCAATATTTGGACAAATAAAATAAGGTAGCCGCTCTAGTGTTGTCAGTAATGATTGCTATTTCATTGATGTGGATAGAATTACGTATATATTAAAATCAAGAATCTGTACGATATTAAAATTAAAGAGTTATAATAAATTAATTTTATAATACTTATCGTCAGCGCAATATCTAATATCCGACAAATACTATTAAATATATCTATTTATTCATTATCAGTTCAATGACAAGCAATATGAAACAAGTTATGCATGTTGCACAAAATATATAAATTCTATTCGAGATATATTCAGGAATTTATGTTTCGAAAATATAATTTCAACAAATAATTTGATCGAAACTGGAGCTGTCAAATGAATAATGTCCCCCGTGGCCTTAAATATTTATCTTTCAAAATGCTATTTTGGTTAACTTTTCTCATAAAAAAACTATCGGCGCTAAGCGTTGTGTTTTACAAATTGATCTACTTAAGAATTTATTTTAACTATCTGAAGACATTCGTAGTAAGGCTTTAAATTATTAAATGTTTTGTTTTTATTGCGTTTCCTTATACGTGATTTGGGACAAATCATTTCATTCGCCCAAGTTAAGTAATTTGCGGTTGCTGTTCTTGCAAAAGCAAACCCAGGGGCATCCATCTGAAATAGTGGCATTTAAGTACTTATAAAAATCGAGGATTTTATATATTGATAAAATGAAAAAAATATTTAAGTGTTAAAACGTTAATTTTGTTCAAGAAGAATAGAAAAAAATTTATGTTATACAAAATAGTTGTTCTATAAAATATTAAACAATATAAACGTTAAACTCACTTCGAAATCCAAATTGCTTACAACATAATTGAAACAATTTGCTCTCAATGAAAATGTACCATAAGCAAATGTCACCAGTGATATTTCTAGGAATTATAACGGTTTATCTAGCTATTTTGAAAAACGCAAGTCTGGCTAGGCTGGCAGCTGTAATATGTAGGAAATCTAAAGTGTTATTTATTTAGTGGAAGATTGGCCATTACTTCTTGTTTAAGTCTTTACCTGTCTGTTACACCATGTCAGTAGATCTTGTACTTTCAGAGAAAAACAGTGAAAACAAAAATAAATTCTAAAATTTAAAATGTACAGGCAATATATATTTAATACAATTAGACGATTCGTTTAAAGATAGAAATGTTTAAATTGTATTGCCAAAGTCTCCACTGTGCAACGATAATACAAGAGGAATAAGAATGCGGTATTAGAATTATAATTGTTATTGAAATAGCTTTCAATAACAATTATTAATAGCTTCTGTGGTTCTTGCAAAGCTTTATGCACAAATTGTATTGCGAACGCAATGCATTGTTATCAATAAAACCCAGGGCATAAAGTAAACTTTCTGTTAAATTCTATGTAGTTGTCATCGAAGATGAATTAAATTATTAGATATTTCTTCCAAAGCTTTACATAAATGCATTTGAGTCCTTGCTTTATAAAATATGTTGTAGAATGACTGCTTTAAAATTTATTCGATTTTGTTTTGTTAAAAAGTATTTGCCTGGCCCAAGATTTCTATTGACATCGTTCTGTCGATAAAATATATTTAAAAAATTTTAGAACTTGTTTTTAATGTATTTTTGTTGACAGAATCATTTCGAGGGATATCTTGGGTCAGGCAGTACATGTTACTCATCATCATCTTTTTGACACCATAACAAACATTTCTAATCCTTCAAATATCGTTAAAATCATTCAATTCAATTAACAAAAATCTTAATTTTTACATCAACTGCACCGCTCGGTTCATAAGCAGACTTATCATATAACACATAATTTCTAATGAAATTTTAAAATGATATGAAAAGCTGCATAAACATATCAAAATATAATAATTTTCTTTGCAACAAACAGAACGTTACCCAGTTGCCAGATGCTCAACGTCGCTTAGAATTGTGTGAGAAAAGCTTCCGCCGTTCGTATGGCGATAACTTTCAGCGTCTAATAAGCCTTAAAGGCAATGCCTGTCCCGAAAAAGCTTTAATAATGCGTTTACATTTGTTGCAAGGTGTAGTATTGTTTCATCAAAATCGCCGCAATGAGGCATATGAGAAATTAGTTCAAGCTGAAACTGCGCTGGGGTCTCTTAAAGTCGATGATACCTTAGTGGCGACTTTAGTAGAAATGGGCTATGAACCCTTTGACGTCCGTTTAGCTTTACGTTCTTGTAATGGTAATATGGAACAAGCGATTAATTTCATACACGAACGCAAAGAAAAGTTAAAAGAATCACGTAAAAAATCGAAAAAGGAACGCCAAGTCCATGAGAACTTGTCAACAAATAATAAAGACAAGGATTGGGTAAATCCTCGTAGTGTGTGCACACTGGTTGAAATCGGCTTTGAGCGTGATATAGTGGCTGAGGCTTTGAAACGCTGCGATAACGATGTACCCAAAGCCGTAAGTAGTTAAAATAATTTCCTTCGTCGTATTGTGTTATTCACTCTTGCATATTACAGTTGGATCTTTTGCAAACCAGAGCTGACGAGTTAAGACTTAACCTACCATCCGCACCCGAAGCAGATGATGATATTTTATCACAACTCAAGCAATTAGGTTTCAATGAAGATATGGCACGTGTTGCTTTACAAACGACACAGAATAGTTTAGACAGTGCCATGGATTTTCTAATTAAAATGTACGGAAATGAAACAGAATTAATGGCCGCTATGGATCGTATGACAGCTGCAGCTGCTGGCGCCAGTAACGATTTCGGAGGACCATCTACATCTGCCGGTGCCAATTCATTATTATCAAAAGCTTTGGATAAAGCCCAAAAGGAAATGGAATCAGTAAAAGCCTACAATCGTTTCACCGAGGAAATAACTGGCAACGACCAGGACTATTTGGATTTACCTTTAGTACAAGAGGAACAAATTCTCGCCGAATACAAGCATTTACTGGAACAGTGAATTATATAAATTTTTATGTGTTTCTTCTTTTTTTTAAGTTTAAAAATGATTTGATTTTTCAAGAAAGCATTTTAGAACTATTAAAGAATAGAAATATTCCTTATGTCTTTTTAATTATTTAATTTTATGCATGTACATACTTTGTCACTTTGTATATAGATATAATGTTGTACCTAACAAGCAAACAAATAAATTTAAGATTTTATATGGCTGTTTAAATATTTACAATAAATACTGTGTATGAAGTAACATTATTACAGAGTTAATTAGTCGTGAAGAGGGAAACACAGGAAGGGAAAGAGAGAGAGAGAGAGCTAGTTAGATATATTGGACTAATTTGCTTGTAAGATGTGTGTTTTGCACCGTTTTCAAAATTCGTGTTTTCATTATATTCTTTTTTTGAAGTGCTGTCTGCTTATGAAGCTCAAAACTTTTGACAGTTCATCTCAATATCCTCTATATTTCTAGCTCTTTTTATATAATAATAACCTAGTATTTGTTAAACTAAAGGTGTTTTTATTTTATATAAAAATAAATTATATATTTTTTATAACATAAAGAGACCTTAAGCTTAAACAATACTAGAGATTATTTTTATTTAATGTATAGCGTTGAGTAGTGAAAAACACTGGCATGAAAAAACCATTAAAAACTTTACGAAAAATACTCCATGATTGTCATTTTCCTGAAGAAATTGATAAAGTGTAGCCACGCTTGCCACATTTAATTCGACTAAGATAATCGTAAACGTATGAATATGAAAAGATTCAGGCCGATGGTTTGAATATTGCTTTTGAAGAGTATTCTTAGCTATCGACTAGTCTAAATTTCCATAATTATTTATTAATCTCTATAAACTTCTATTTTTAAATTTTATTAATTGCCTTTGAATTTCTAAATATATACAAATAAAATGAATGACAAGTTAAGTTTTTAATACGAGTGTGTAATGAATGGTCAATTGTTGAAATTAAAGGTTCAAATTTCAAACGATTTGAATAATTTTTGGTTCTTAAATAATAATAATAATAGATATCTTTACACTTGGCTGGTGATTGACAGAAAATGTTGAAATATGCAATAATTTTTTTGAATAAATAATATTCATCCGCATATACATACATACATACACACATCCATACATACATATTTATACATGTACACATGTTTGCGTATACGTGCCAGCAGTGTAAACACTGATTTTTTTTAATAAAACGGAATTTGTCAGGCGTTATTATAATGCCGTATTTTCGGTATCTATTTAGTTTAACTAAAATAAAAATTGAATACAAATATGACTGAATTCTTTTATTAACTCATTTCATAGAAATAAATGGAAATGCATGGAAGGATATACTGGGGTATTCATAGAAAATGATAAAGAATTGAAGTGTTTTTCAAAACATAATTTTCATACAAAATTTCATTCAAAGCAATCTTCAATTCTATACTATTTTCTGTCAATATGATAGTGTGTAGTAAACGACTGTTTGTGCTGGAACTCTTTTCGTTTTTCAATAGATGCTTTCTCGAATTCCAAAGCTTTTACGTTTATTACCGTTTTGACGATATGTAGTCGTTTTGCCGATAAATTATTATTTTCACGATTTATCATCGTTTCGAAGATATATCGTGAATATTCTGGGAATAATAGTTTATATTTTGAACCATTTGCGGGTGGTTTATAAACTATTTGTGTAAAATATAAAGACTTTGAAGCAGTTAATATCGTTGATATGCATTTCTTGGTGCTGAGAGGGGAGTTGTAAAGCAATAATATACTGAGAGAGCGGATCTATTATTTTTTGCGTAAAAAAATACAGATTTATATGAGTTTAAAGGATTGAATTAACGTTTGAAAATAGATTGTAAATTAAATATAAGCCATCATTTTGTGATACTCGGTCCTGTTCTGTAATTTACTTTGATTTGATATCGTACGATTTCTAAAATAAAAATATTTTTAATAATGAAGTTAGTTTTTTAAATTCACTCGATTTCGAATTGATGTGATTTACGCGATTGTGCGATATGAAGGCCTCTTGAGAGATTTTCCTGAGGAAAACCGAAGAATACAGACAGGCAAAACCGACCTGCTTAAGAATTTCAACTCGCTTCAGAACGCCAACACAATCGTATATATTTATTTTTGCTTACTGTTTTGTTGCACAGTGTAATTGTTATTTAATGTATAATTAAATTTTAGTATCTAAAAAAATAGAATTATTAAATAGTCTTCATTAGTTCCTCTTTCACTATGACTTAACAAAAAAGCTCACGATATTGTTATGAGGAAAATGATATTTTAAGAAACAGAATTTTCAATAAAAACTAAAATTACGAGCGCAAAATGTAGACACAAATTGCCGCTTGATTGACTTGTATAAATAAAGCTTTCGTGAATATGTTTTGACTAAATATTTGATTATAGGTAATTTTCGATATTAAACGTGTTTAAATGTGTGTTTTTTATCTTTTAAAGAACAATTTTAAGTTACGAATAAAAAAACGAAAACGAAATTCTTTTCTTCAGAACTATTTTTCAACTTCGCCTCTTTGCCTGGCTAAACACACCCATTGAAATGCTTTCGTTTTCTAAGCCAAAACGTTACGATTGATAATAAGATAAGATTGATATTGTAACAAATTCTTTGATATACATTTTCATGATTCAAATCATCTCATTTAAAATACCGATCACGTAGATTTTGGTAAAGGCATTAAATATTTCATATTGTTCTGTATGATTTGAAAAGAATGTTCTTGCAGATTGTTCGAATGTACTCGTATTCGTATGACTGTAAACTGGTTATTTGAGCCATTATTGTTAGGATGACGGGAATAGTTAGTTTATCATCATTTTATTTGTGTGACAATAAATTACTCGAAGTGTTGATAAAAATTTAAATTAACGTGAGCATGCGTTTTGTAACATCGCATATGTGCTGTGATTTAGAATACGCATTTTAATGAAAGAAAAGCACGCTGGCGTACGACTATTGGACGGTTGAAAATAAAATAAATTTATGGACCATCTAACAGATTTCCTTAAAATCAATGTATATGAGGTCTATTAAAAATAAAGAAGTTTTCAAATTTCACTATTCGAATGTACGTAGGCCGCGAAATTTAGGATTCTAATCCTTACAAATAATTTACAAATACAAACGTACGATTACAAACTGACATAGTCTTGTAAAAAATTAAGCAATTCTTTATATTAGCAATATTGAGTTATTCAAAAAATATGAAACAATTACGTTTGGTTAAATTAATATTTAACATGAAACTGATCGTTATTCTACGACTTACAACTTGTTTTCACACCGAATGTTAAAACCTGGTCTTAACAGGCTTAATAAATTCAGGTTTCAACACACAGTTTGTCCAATAAATTTGATCACAATAAATTAAATCTCCTAGAAATGCGTGTATATATTGGTTTTTCTTTTGCTACTTTTCATAACACTTACTTGACAAACTGTACTGCTGCTTTATGTGAAACACTCACAAATTTAACAATATGCTATGAAATATTTTAAAATTTGTAAATGAATATTTCAGAATTACAAAAAAAAAACTTGTAATGGGTGATTTTTTTATAGCTATCGAATTTGATTAAAAAAACGCTTAAAAGGTAGAGGAATTTATGAAATCGCCATTTGAGTCGACAGAACGATCTATATAATTTAATGTTCAGACCGGGGTTATACCTTGAATTGGTTCATATACTGGGTGCAATTTCGGCATACATATAACATATCCACCGGTACCTCATGAATAAGTTCTTCAATATTGACTTCCAGTGCTTCAACAATTGCGGGCTTCTTCTTATAGACATGAGCTTTAATGCAGTCTGAAAAGAAATTGGCCGCAACCGTTAAACAAATTGTTCACCAAATTCGTCTTTTAATTGCGCCACTGTTTCGCATGATGTATGGCATGTGGCACGGTCTTGTAGAAAGCCCATGTCAGCCAACTCCAGCTCTTCCATTTCGAACAAAAAATAAATATCTAATCATTGCACGATAGCGCTCGAACAGCGCCGAATTGATTATTCAGAATCATCAGTAACACTGGCAGATGCAGCTGCGATACTCTACGTATGTATGCGTGTCGGAATTTTAATGTCCGAAAATTAAAATTGAATGCGAAATTTAGCAAGATTTCGAACAGCTGGTGTAAAATGGAAGTAATGCACGATGCACTTTCTTAATCGACCACGTATTTTTATGATAAAATTCAATAATCTACACGCCTGGTAAATTTTCTTTTAATTTGGAAGAGAAATAAATTCTAGCAACTTTGCGGTTCGACGATCTTTTCAAAAAGAGCAAGAAAAATCGGTTGCATGAAGTTAGAAATTTTGGAATAATACTTTGTTGCCACTAATGGCAAGCGTAAAGACATTTTGCGAAAGTTTCTATCCAGCACCGGTATTATAAAATTAACAAAAAAATGTTTTATGATTATTAGTTGCTTGTTAGACAAATCTCGTATAGAAAATTTAAAATAATTTTTGTGAATAAGGCCTTTGAAATGTATTATCCTGAATAAGCAAATTGAATTGTCATGACAACTTTTAATTTGAAACCAGTTAAAGATTGATAACCTGTCTGACTGCTAAATATTAAATAGAAACCTTTAAACTTTTTATACAATTGAACATATTTAATAATGGAACGAAATGTCTATAAATTCAATAATAAATTTGCATACTGTCCGGTGTGAATAACCAGACAATTTCGAATTGTTTTATCTAAATAAAACAAGTTTTCAGCTTGAAACTTTTGACGGTTACTCGCAGTATGAGTTTTTTTTTCAATAAAATAATTATAAATTTTTTTTTTTCCATGAGCAGATAGAAAAATAATAATTGAAATTTTTTGCGATTGATACATAAATTTTTTGGGTAAAACTGATACAAAATATTACAAAAATAACTCGATTGTAATATAAATTTCTAAATGCGCCATTTTTCAAATTAACATTTTATAATACGCGTGAATATCAATTATTTAATTGTTGAATATATACAGTTGAGAATTGTGGCTTTTAACATTTCAATTAAATCTTAATCGTGCTGATATTTTTTTCTCCTGAAATTTTCAAAAAATTCATACCGCTCATTATTTGGCAGGAATTAATTTACATACATCTGTTTGACCGTAGCAGTAGTAGACTTATAAACCTGCCATCGCATAAGTGGAGTTTTTCTCTGACTGAAAATATTTTAAATAACTTATTTGAAATAATTTTCAGCGTGTAATTTGCCCTTTTATAAATTCAACCGGCTAAGAGAACATTCTATTACTCGCTTTGCTACAGTTCAAGCTTAGCAACATGTTGCTAAACATTTGAGCTCTTCTAAATAAAAGGTTTCAAAGCATACGCACGTACACACACTCATGCATACATCCATACATAAGTACATGTAGTACATGGTGCGTTCATATGCAGATAACAAGTGTTGTGAATGTTAAAACCGATTTGAATTTAAAGCCAAAAAGGTATTCCGAGTTTTGTTCGATGCTCAATAAGAAGGAGGTGGTGTGATCAGTGAGAGATTGATTCGATCGAGCGAATAGTACTTTGAATATTTTAACAAATTCTTTCGTTATTAACTTTAAGTTTAGTTTCAAAGCGGCAATCGTTGGCAGTAGTTGTTGTAAGCGGTAAAAAGAAGACTGTAAAACATAACAAATCGGTGTAAATGAAGTGTAAAGAAATAGAAAACAATCGAATAAAATAAAATTGTAAAAATATTTGAATACAAGATATTATTCAAATACAACAACGTCTTACAGTTGGCAAATAATTGAGGAAGAAATTTTGAATTAGTGAATTATTACCACGATTTTTAATAAAATTTTTTTAGAGAATTTTGTGTAAAAAAGTGTTGGAATAAAATAAAAGTGCAAAACAAAAATACATAGAAAAACACGACGACTAAAAAATCAAATCTCAAATGTAAGTCAGTGTTATTTTGAAATACTTTGAATACCAAATTTGTTTATAAAATAAAACCACACAAATAGCAACAATTACAACATAGAAAAAGCAAAACCAACAATAACAAAGCGAATGCACAACAACAACAAAAATAATAAATAAACTCATACCCAAACGACGGAAAGTGAAACTGGATTTTTGTTTTTCTCTTGCATTTTCTAGTTTAAGTTGCTGTTGGCCGCAGTTGCCAGATGGAATTCTGTAAAGAAATTTACAAGAAATCGTTTCAGTTCAATTTTGTGACGAAAAATTCAATGTGATTTTGTGTCCAATTTGTTTTAAAATACAAATGCAAAATTTAAAATATGATTAGAATCGCAGAAAAAATTATTACTGCCTACTCAACGATATTGTTCGGCCGCACAAACTCAATATCAGATAAGAATAAATTAATTATTTTTGAATTTCATATTTCATATTAACGATCGAAGGATAATTTCTGGCGACATAGTGGAACGTGCAGTTTCCGTAATTGATTTATAAAAAAGATTTTGCAAACCCCTTGATTCCGACCCAAAAAATTCTCCAAATTATTCCCTACGGGAAGCCAGCTTGTTTTGTTCGGAGCCGAATCGCTTGGTTGCGATCTTCTCCCACATTCTCCCTTAAAGCTGGACTCTTGTTTTCACTATTCCATTTAGTAGCGTTACATTCAGTAACGTGCACTAGGACTCAAGTTATTGCTGATAGTCAATAGTGATCTCGAAAGGCCGTTATGTATCGAAGTTTACAGCTGAAAATGGGATTGATTGAAAAATTTGAGAGAATGAATTAAAGGAAAACAAAATTTATTGTCGATTACTCTTGATCTTTAAAAAGATTGTAATATTTAAAACTTTTATAAATTTTTTAAATTAGTATTAATTTTTTAAGCTTTTTATTAAATATTTTCTTAAATTTCATTAAGTATCAAAGTTTTTAAAAATTTTTTTAAATTGTTGAAATTTTTATAAATTTTTGATTAAAATTTCATAAAGAATAATTACAATCAGAATTTAAGTTAAAACCCAAGGTCGAATAAAATACAAAAATAATTTTCATAAAATTTTTGAAATTTGTATTGTATTTTGTATTTGTATTTTTATTAAATTTTAATTTAATATTTAAAATTTTTATGAATTTCAACACTTTTAAAATGTGTATTGCGTTTAAAGATAAAAACAGAAATTATTTTTAAAGCTTTAAAACATTTTTAAATTTTTTATTAAATTGTTATCCAGTTTTTAAAACTTGTATAGATCTTTTAGAATTTCTATTAAATTTTGAAAACTTTTACTAAATTTTTGGAACGTTTTGAAAGTTTTTCTAAAAATTTATAAATTGTTTTAAGATATTTATTTAAAGCTCAAAATGTGTATTAAATCTTTTGAAATTTTTGTTAAAATTTTAAAACATTTATAAAATGTATATTCAACTTTTAAAAACTGTATAAAGTAAAGTTTTTGTTTTTTTTTTAAGTTTTTAACAATTTTATTAAATACTGAAACTTTTTATTTAATTTTCAAACGTTTTATGAATTTTAAAATTTTTAAAATGTGTATGTAAATACTAAAATCTGTTTTTAAAGTTTCAAAACATTTGTAAAAGCTTTTATTAAATTGCTATCAAATTTTTAAAATTTTAATTAAATTTGTTTATTAGACTTTTAAAGTTTTTATTAAATAATTAAAATTGTTGTCCACTCTTTTTTCGAATCTGGCAACTATGGCTGCTGGTTTTTAAATTGTTGCTCTGATTTTGAACGCGTTTTTGTGCATAACTCGGATTTTTTTTTTATCTAAATAGGTACAACTTTTTATTGCCAATTTTGTTAATTTAGCTCAAAGACATTTTTTTGTTTTAATTACACATATTTATTTGTTGGCCAACAAATAAAGTGTGTTCTGACGCCATGTATTTGTCATATTCAGTACAGCTTTTGCAATCCATATGTAATACATATTGATGCATTAGTTTGTGAGTGTGTGTGTGTCTGTGTGTACGTATACATGCATGCCTACAATTCGAAATAGCCGTCAAAATCAATGTTTTATCTTGCATATAAGAAAACTAAAAAAGCGCTGAGTTCTGATGTAACGATAGACAAAGCAAACAAAAAAAAAAAGAAGAAAAAATACACAAGCGTTTGATTATAACCTGATCTGTAGGCCGAACCTAAATGAAACCTCATAGTCTAACCGAAAACTTAAAACAACTGTTTAGCATTGACATTCTAGAACCACTTATTTTATTGACGAACTTAAAGTCAATGCCCAGAGATGTCATATCCTTACACACACCTAAACTTACTTACAATTACATACACACATGTAAAAATAATAGAAAATGATTGCATATATACGAAGGCAATAGTTTTACCCCTAATAATATTTGTATTGAAAGAAAAATCCATAAAAATGGATCAATAATTGGGTAATTTGTTTTAAATTAAATATTTGATTGGACGTTAAGGGCACGTGTCAAGACTAATTAAATTTAAAATTAACGGCACAGCACTGCTGGGTGCCCAAAAGTTAAAAAAAGGCTCACAAATTTAGCTGATTTGTTTGATAGAAAAATATACTGATAAGAGGAAGAAAATAAATGATGATGAAATCAAGAAATATTTGCAATTTTATTAATTTTCTTGTTATTGCGTTACACGAGGAATTTGAAAACTTTCTGCTCTTTAATCCCTGTGAGTTACGCCTCAATATATTTTAGAAAATTAGGGGCTAAAAAGTACTGTTTTTTAAACAGACAAGTAGAGTTTGGAAAAGAGCATTTATCATGCCTGTAAAGTGCTGCAATTTTGATTACTGGGCGGTCCTACTTTTGCATAAAATGTAGAGGGAGTTTAAACTTACATATCGATGGCTTAAAATAAAAAAGGCCTAACTCGATTTTTTATTTTTTCCTTTACAGGAGAAGGACTTTACAGGAGAATTACTTAGTAGAATTCGTAAACCTTCTGACACCAGAAAAATGTTGAAGCAATTATTAAAAACAAGGATGCAACATACTTTATTAAAAAGCTATCAAAACTTTTTTTGTATCATAAATTTTACGGATCTTATTAAGTTTTTTACTTCTCCTGTAAAGTAAAAGAAAATTGAGTTTGGCCTTATTTATATTAAGCGATCTCAAGTACCAGATTTTATTCAGTTTTTCAAGTTATTAATAATTTTTGCATGAGCTTAATTTAATTTTATTTTCTTACTGGGAGCAGACGGCACTCAGGACATGCAGCCTACTGATGCAATACATTTTGCCGGAACTATGAAAATTACGATAATGTTGAGACTATAAACGAAGTTAAAATAATAAAATTTCAAAACTTGTCTATGAGAATCGATAATTTATGCGTATAAAGGTTATTTTGTAATTTTGTTTTCAATAATTCATTAAGGCTCGGTTTTTGAGATCTCAGTTAAACCAGGTTTAGTTAAACTGAAAATAAATTTATGCCTCCGTTAGCAAGTTTATATAAAAAGTTTTGACGGAATAGTTTTGCTTAAAATGTTGATACTTAATGATTTATTATTTCAAAATCATAATTCAATTTAAACGAAGTTTAAAATTAATTTACATCTCAAAAACTCTGCCCAAGTGGGTAGTAGTTTTCATGAAGTGTTAAAAGAAGAAAATTAAAATTTTATAAATTCAGTATCAGTGAAGCGTGAAAATTATCAATTCATATAAAATAAATTTTTTTTTTTATTATTTCTGGTTTTAAAGTTTTCATAACACTTCATTTTTATATATGAAAAACAAGTTTGTAATTAAAAAGAAAAAGAAAAAAAAAAAATAAATAATTAAACATATTGTTCAGCCAATTAACCGATTTAATTATTAATCGATTGTAGCCAAACTTAATATGCTATCTAGGGCTAAATTGGTTTCAGCCGACTTCCTACCCCCAAAAATTTTATTTTTTTGCGATGTCAAATTTTCTTCAAAATAAATTTCTTTTGAATGGTTTTAAAATTACATGCCTTCGGCACAGCGTTGCCCTTTAAAATATTCGTAAAATAATTTTTTTCCAATTGGATGAAGACACAAAAGTTTAGCGGGCTCCTATTTAATGGAAACACCCGTTTGTGTTTTTTTTCAAGTTTAATGTCGAATTCATTCGTACAATTATATTTGCAACAAGAACAAGAATTCATTCGACATCGTGAAATGGGCAGTTAATCTTTCGTTGTATTTGTATCCGGCAACACATCATATTTATCTTTTAAATCAATAATTTGTGCAGTAAACAAAATTTATTTTGCTGCACAAAATTATCTGAAGTTATAGGCAAATTTCAGTGTCAAGCCACTTGCATAATAAGTGTGTCAATATTGGTTTCGAGTCAAGCGTATTTGTGTCATTTAAATGACCTGCTTACCAATATTATGCAACTGACAGCTTTTCAATTCTACTCGTATTCATTTAAGTTAAAGATACAAACCAGTATTTTCTTTTATAAATGGCTGCCTTAAAATAATTGTTTAGCTTGAGAATTATTAAATCGCTTGTTAATGCAAATTATTTGTTGAATAATTATTTTAACTTAATTCTATTCACTTGCTGCTATCAATTTTGAGAGTTGTTTCTGTTTTATTGAAAGTTTATTCCGCTGGATTAATCTCAGGTTTTTAATGACTATTCCGAAGACTTTGTTTCGTGATTATACTATTTCATATTGACTTATAAATATTTGCCTTAATGATAATGATTTTATAGTAATTAATTAAGAAATTGAATGTATAAGTTAGAGTTTAAATTAAGAGCTTTTTCAAATTAAGAATTAGCACCTGAATAGAATGTTATTATTTATAAAGATACTTTTTGAGATATAAAACATTAATTGTATGTTTTCATTGCATAAAGCGACAGACAGAATTAGGAAATTAACACATACACAAATAAATAAGCAGGGACGTGTGAGAAAGAGATAGAAAGTTCAGAGGAAAAAGTTAAAACCGCACACAAACAAGCGGAAAATAATATAAGACAACGGAGCCAACAGGTTCTTAACCCTAGAACACTAACCCATGTAAATGTTAACGTAATTAAAAACCAGTAAATTATATGCAAACATTGCACAGTTCTTAAGAAAAGGATAAACATCTACAAGGAATATTTCAGAAAAATTTTAATATTCCCATTGAAACTTACTCGCATTTATTAGAGAACATACGAGGTCTTCAATGAAAGTACTTGACAAATTTATATTAATTTAATTTAATATGTGTGTGGGGTCTTATGCTTAATAAATTGCAATTCAGCTAAAAAAGATTCTAACAAAATAA
The DNA here is from genome assembly GCA_963675445.1 of Linnaemya vulpina. NCBI lineage: Eukaryota > Metazoa > Arthropoda > Insecta > Diptera > Tachinidae > Linnaemya > Linnaemya vulpina. The sequence continues at coordinate 16,932,022 of OY776280.1, read as the reverse complement.
TAAAATTTGCAAGGTCTTATTCATAAAGATATCTGATGCTTATAAGCTGCTTATAACACAAATTTTGTCTTATAAAAAGCTTATATGAGAGGTTTAATATTTGTTAACAAGATTTGTATGGCAATAGTCTTTTTGTCCTCGACATGAGCGTATGGCCAAATTGTCATTCATTATCCGGATATTTTTAGCGATTATTTCCTGAGAAGTAGAAAAAAACAAATTTGATTGAGGCAGTTAAAAAATAATTGCTTAAAACTTGTTTGCAACGTTGTCCACTTGGCTGTTTCCAGGAACGTGGTTTACAATCAATCCAGCTTATTTTCATTTTCCCGAAATCATTCTCCCTTCTGCTGCAAATCTTCGTTCAACAACAACTTAATATTTAAATTTGATTTTTACAGCCAATAAATCTAATGAATCAATTAGTAATTGTTCTGATTGAATATTTAATTCAGCATAGTTTTAACAAGCGTTTGGCTTAAACTTGAAGAAGACTGCGTTCTTCGCTTCGTACAAACAGACTTTTAGTATTAAATTAATGTCTACTTAGAGTTCATTATCTGGAATTAAGAAAAATAATATCACGACAGGCAAAAACGTTTTTTTTTTTTGCTAAAGTGGAAAGAGATTTTTTATTTCAAGCGAACAAGTTTATTTGAAATTGAATTTATTTTTACTGTTTTACAATATGGAAAAAAAAAGTTATAAAATTACGTAAATAAAACCGGCATTTTGTCTGCCAGTCAAGTTTTTTTTTTTTAAATATATTATAGAATTCTAAAAAATTCCCACTTCGATTGCGATAAAAACGAAAATTAAAAAATATAATAAAAGCATTATTGATGAGATAAATAATTTTATTGTGTGTATTTAAAAATATAAATGCGAATTGAATACTTTGGACTTGAGCAGTTAAATATTTGAAAGTATTTAAATAATAAACAATCTCTCAGTTATTTTAAATGGTGATGTAATTAATTAAACTCAATTAAAAAAATGTATAAATGAAAAGGATTCAAAATCTTAGCAGAGTTGTTGCAATTAAAGATGTTATTGAAAAATTATTCGTGTATTCGTCGAATAAGTTTTTATTTTGAATGGAATGATTCCATTGAATGGAGTTCGTTCCAATACTATTTGCCTCGCTAAGGATGGTAGCTGCCAATATAAGTTTGCCTGTAAGAAGGAGGTGAGTTGAATTCCCACCAGAGACTCACGGTGCTTTCCGCACACAAGCCAAAATACTTCGCGGCTTTTGTTTATAAAAAAAGAACAATGCAGCGTTAAACGTTTTGTAAGAACCGATCGTGCGGACGAGCAGAAAAAGTATTTCGAAACATAAACAATTAATTGATTAGCTTTTAGTAGGATATTTTACACAAAATTGTATTCGTATATTATTATTTATAAACCAGTTGACTCAACACTTCAATTAACACCCTGAGCATTTAGAAAATATGTTAAGACGGAATTAAACCGGCTAACATTTGAAGTACTTTTATTGAAAGAATTCAATTCGAAAAAGATATTTCAGAATAATTATTTTCGATCGAGAGATATTATCATATTAAATGCTTAATATTATTCAAGCCATATAAATTACTGACAAGTTAACAATTATTAGCCCGGCTTAAGTTCAAACTTGGAAATTACAATATTATTTTAATAATTTACCTCAAATGAAAATATTTTTATTTATTTTATAATCACCGCACTAGCACATCGTATCAGTACTGATATCGAATCCCTACGTCGTGTTATATAAGTCGAATAATTTTAATGGAAGTAAATTGAAATGCTTTAGCTGAAGTGATTACTAAAAGAAAAAAATAACTAGTCTTTATTCGAATAATATTATTTGGATAATGTATGTACGTTTAACAATATTCGAACATCTTATGTTCGAATAATTTCAAATTGTAAAATTGTTGTTAGATTTAAATAGCATAATAACTTTTCACAGATTAATATTTTAATTTTATGCAACACAAATTTTATATCAATATTGTATTGTTGTATATATTATATTAATCGAATAATTTTATTGAAAACATTTTATAAAGCCCTAGTGGTCATAAGTACTAAAGAGATAAGGTAAACTACTCTTTATTCCAAAAATATTATTCGACTAATATATTAACAATTAATTATGTTCGAATAGCTTTTGTTCGAATAACTTTATTTGCATAGTCGAAGTCCATGAAATAAAATTATTATAAATAAATTACTGCACATTAATGGTAATGGTGTGTACATTGCACAATAACGTATTCGAATAATAAGAATTAAAAACTATTTGCAAGTTTTCGAAATCGAAATTGGGCCTAACGAATAATTAAAAGCTTAAAATTATTTAAAACTATTTGAAAAACATTTTAGTTCAACACTGCGTTGTTAATATACATAGAAGCATAATATTAATCGAATAATTTTTATTGGAAACCCTTAATAACTTTGAATATCAAAAACCAGTTTTTTTATGGATCGTTTCAATTTAATGAATTACTAAAATAATTCCTATTCAAATAATTATAGCTCGAATAATATTAATCGAAGAATTTTAATTTGAACAATTTTGTGTCGAGAAATTTCGTTTCAAAAATTTTTTTAATTTTATCACAACAAATATTAGACAAAATTTGAGAACATAATTTTTGCCGATTGAGTTAAAAAGTGTAGCTTTGATTCATTTCGATCGAACAAAAATTATTCGAATGATTTTTAGTCGAGTAATTTTACTCGTCTCTTTGTTTTTACAGGATTAAATTAAAAAGTTTAGTGTTGATGCATTTCGAGCGAACAAAAACCATTCGAATGATTTCTAGTCGAATAATTTTACTCGTATCAGAGTAAATATTATTCGAATAACATTGTTGTAACAATATTTTTTTGAGGAATATTATTATGGTACTTACAATATAACACGAATAATTTTTATTGTAGCGAATTTCGCAGGGATATTTTTAAAACGTGTTGGTGTTTTCGAAACTGAAAAAAACAGTTTTTATTTGAATCATTGTAATCCAATAGCTCTTATTTGAAGAATATTACTCAAATAATTTTAGTAGAATAAATTTTGAATGACTTGTATTGAAGTTGTTTTTAATTTATTGTATTCGAATAATTTTTTCTCCAGCTTATAAAGTCTTTACGAAATTTTCAGCAAAATTCTATTTTCTTTAACCAACCAAATTTGAAATTTAGCCTCATCTTCCGTAATGCATCAATTGACATTTTATTTTTTTTGTCAGGTACAAGTAAAAGTGAATTGTTTGAACTCCTCTCTCTCAACAGTTTTTCCATAACAACTGATTGAAATTATTAAATAACTTCTGAGCAGATTCTCCTAAATCAATCGATATTATTTTATTTGTTGATCATTCCATGTACTTGTGGCTACCCTAAAAAGTCGTAGCTTAAAACAGAAAGTATTTTTTTTGTTAACTTGTATATGCTAATGAATTGGCGCAGTCTATTCGATTTCATTGGATGGCATGCAAGTGAGCACGTTTAAAATAATAAAACAAACTAAAATTGACAACGAAACTTCCGCATGAAAAAGCAACAAATCGATAGCAAAATATGCCGAAATGAGAAGTGGTTATTCAACAGAACTTTAAAAAGGCTTGTGCATGAAAATGTTGTAAATGCAAATGGAATCAGTAGGCCTTCTGGTACAAAATCGCTGAAGGTTACGATTAGAGGTTTTTTTATATCCCTCATTTTGTTGCTTCACTGAAATAAAATAAAACTCCCAGAATACCGACAATTAAACAGAGTAGTGAAATATTAATAAAAAATTAAAATTTTCCTAAAATCATTGATTATTAACGCAGCTTAATAAACCATTAATAATAATTTATTTTAAGTAATGCTTTCTTATAAAATTTATTCACTAATAAAACTTTTTCTTAGTAAATGAGGTTAAGAAAAACCTCTCAACATTCATAAAAACAAAGAGATTCAAAGTATATTAAATAAAAAAGAAAACTATAAAATAATGTACAAGATAATAATGATAAGATTTATTTGAAATATTTTCCTTGAAAAAAATACACAATAAACTAAATAAAAACTTCCTTATTCATAAATACATAAATATGTGCATACTAACCTGGAAAAAATGGAAACCTAAATTTAAAGGCCTGCAATTCACCAAAGGTCTGCAAAGGTTTCACGCTTCCTATGAGACTTCCACAGTCTATAGTTGTGCCACGTTGTCGTTGTTTTTATTTTTAATCAAAATTATTATTTTTCTTCAGTGTGTAACTTTTTTCCATATTTACTTATCTCTTTTAAGTCTGAAATATTTTTTAATGTTCTATTATTATTATTACTATTATTGGGAAACCCTTTTATAAATGAAAAGTTTATAAAATGTAATCGATTAATTAATACCCGACTAACTGTTCGATTGGAATAAAATTTTATATTGAATTCAGTTATGAAAGATTGTTTGAAAATAACTTTTAATTCATAATGAATACTCCAAAGCATAGGGAAAAGGCAACATCAGTTTGTACGCAGCAGACCAGAACCGCTGTTTTCGATAGCCGCTACACGTTAAACATCAGTCCTCATTTTTACCACTCACAATAACGTGTCCTGTGGTTCACAGAATGACAATAACTTTTTCCATGAGAGTACTTCTCACTTTAGTGACAGAAACTATTCACTTTATTATATATTTTCCTTCAATGCCGATAGTTATTTTTATTGAAACGACGAACGAACAAACCTTTTGTTTTTTTGTATTTATGGTGTCTCTTCTTTACTTTGTTTTACACTTTATTCAATGATTTGTGTTATTTGTTAATTTTTATGAAAAAAGAACTTTCAATTTCGTATGTGTGTGTTTTATATGGTCGTGCATATTTATGGCAAAGACAAAAACTGAATTACCAACAACAACAGAAATTGTTAATCAATTTAAAATGCATGTGAGAACGGCAGCATGAATGGAGTTTCCAATTGTTTTTTGTGTGTTTTAATTGTGGGAGTTGTATTTCAACAGCAGTAGTTGAATAATTTGAAAAAATTCAAATTAAAATTAAAATATATCTGCATGGATGTACTTAAATGCATGTGTAGGTGTTTACATACGCTTTAAGCAACATCTTCGAGTTTTGCTTATTGTAGTTAATTTCTATGTCCCGGCATCTAAGCTGCAGAAAAAATGCGCTTAACGTGAAATTTCTGTTTGTTTGTGAAGCCGTTTGTGTAGTTTATATGGCCCATTTTTTGTATCCACCTTAAGATTTTCGAAACAAATTCATCTCTCGTTTATATGGGAAGAAATACATAATTTATGGGAAAAATGCTACATTTTATGGAGTCGGTTAATCGATCGAAATTAGATGAAATCGCCAATTATAAATTAATCGAACAGTTAATAAATCGGTTGACAGATTATCTGCTACCCGATTGAATATCCCAGTGTACGCACAGAAAAATTATTGAATAAAAAATCCTGATGTATTTAATAATCGTATGGTCTTAAAACGAACTACATAAAGTTAGAAAAAGTTTAAAGTAGCGTATTTGGATCGAGTACAAAAACACAAACACTAAGAAAATAGAAACCGTTCATACGCTTCTGTGCGGCACTGTATTTTTCCATAATAAATTATTGTTCCATAATAAATGTTGTTTTTTTGTCGTAAAAAATAAGGGCTTGAACATTAATTTTATACACCCACTTCTTAACAAACTACACATTTCGTTTTAAGAAAATATCTCCTGGATAATATTTGCATTCGTTAAATAAACAAACATTTTTATTTCACTAGAGTTCTAGATAATATTTGCTTTTAATTTTTTTATTTCCTAAAAGAGTACACTCAAAAAATTATTATTTTGTTTTTGAAATAACACTTTGAACATCGTGTATAATTATTATCTTTAATTATTTGCAAATAAATTACAGTTGGAACTAATAAATAATACCAGTTTGCGAGCTTTGAACATGTTGTGCCATGATTTCAATTTTTTTTAAATAAAATACTTAACTAAAAATACTTTTGTTCATTTTCAACTTTAAAAAATGTTCCGCTAGAATTATTTTCAATAATTGTTTGTTGATTCAACGAAGAGTATGTACAAAAATAAAACGTAATCATCCAGGGTTAAATAAAATTTGCAAACTATTTATTACATTTACAGGCAACAAAGACACACACACACCACGACAGTAAAATTCTTTTATTTTTCTTCAGTAAAGTTTTCCAGATGTTCTCAAATAAATTCTTTTCTGCTGATTTTTAGTTTTTGCCAAGTTATTTTGTTGCACATAAATTTCTGCTGTTGTAGTTAATATAAAATCGATATTATTTACTGGGTCAGAGTTCATTGTTTCATTGATCTTACAATTCAAAACAAGTAATTTACGGAGGTTTTGTTATTTTTAAATTGATAGCGCGAACAAACGTTCCCATAAAATTCACAATAGCAAATTCTTCTTCTGGAATGAACATATCATGGGATCAAAAATTTCATAATATATTATATTATTCACTAAACGAGTGATTTTGTAGGCTAGTGTACTTTATACTCATGTATCTAAGGAAGTTATTTTTTGAATTTTATTTTGAGTACATGTTAAGTCTATCATTTAAACCATAAATTCTTCTCCTTTACAATCAATATAAATATTTTTAAATTAAATGCTGATTCTTCTCTTCTTACAGACTAAAATCGGGTGTAAATTGAAACCTTCACCTTGAAAATCAGGTAAGTAATACAATGCTAATAATAAATAACACTTAAATAGACGACTAGTTTTTAGTAAATCGAAGTATTGGCGTTACAAATTAACACATTTTTCCATTAAAACCAAATTAATATATTTATGTGTTCATTAAAAGGAGAGGAATAATTATGGAGAGAAGGGAGGGGAAGAGAGGAGTTTTTAAGCAGAAATGTATCGGTACTGATTCGAGCAGTGTTCCGTGCTAAATTTTTCCCTCTTTGAATTTGAACTTGAGTCGTGTCAAATAATTTTTGACTTTTAGTTTAAATCTTTTTCAATATATTTATTTAAATATAAATTTCAAAGTGGTCCAATTTTCAACAACGATTCTAGTATTTGTAAATGCGATGCCACTTTTTAGAATAGAAAACTTAAAGAGGGAAGGACGGTTTTCATTTGATGGAATTTCATTATAAGTTTTCAGTCCATACTGGTTGTGTATTTCATATATCGGTATAGTCTATATATAATTTACAGTATTTTTCATTAATTCCCCTTATTCTGTAACTTCTTGCCAATGTCACGTCAATATCAAAAATATAACTCGTATGTACACGTTTTTAACAACAATTGACTATTTTTTCGCGCCAAGAAAATGGCAAAATGCTGCTAACAGCAATCAATTGGTCAAGAAAGAGACCATGAAAGTTACCTATTTTTGATATTGTCAAGACGTGACATTGGCAACGATTTACAGAATAAAGCTGATTGTACAAAATTACTGTCTTCGATGAAAAGATTTTTCTGTCTTAAATTTCTTCTCATTTGGTTTTTAAAACATTTTAGTTGCGGCAACACTTGTGAAATACGACAAATAGAAATGATTTGTTAGTCGTTTGAAATGTCTAATTATATTGACTAAATAAAAATAATTATAAAAGAGATAATTATAGTTAAAAGCAAAAATTTTAATTGATGCCTTTTGAACTTTACAAAATGGGCAGGCATTAGTTGGCTGGAAAACTTAAAACGAGCAGACATTTTGTGTTGTGCAAAAGCAAACGTTTATATGAAAATCGATCAGACTTAATAGTGTTTTTATTATTTCTAATAAAAGAATATGTAAATTTATTTTTTCTTTGTCATATACTACATATATTTAATTATTATTGTTATTTATGCAGCGAATATATCAAATATAATAGCAAATTGGTTTTATAATTTATTGCCAACAAGAAACAAACCCTTAAGAAAATTAAATTGTTAGTAGAAATTGCATTTTAGCGTAAGTATTCTTCAGGCAGATCTTGAAAATCTTATCGAGAGATCAATGTTTTGCCATCTTTCACAAGGCCTACATAAAACCAATTGAGAAATGTATGTCAGATTGAAGATAATATTGCAGACCCTTTTATTTAAAACGAAATTAAAAAAGGTTTGCCTTTTCTACTTTTTATTTTACTGTAGACAGTCATTTACAATTTTCTAAAATTAATAAAACGTATTTGCAACAAGTCGTGGTGCATACAAAGTATTCGTGGATATACAATTAATTGATTAGGCAATTTTAATAACTGCGATCGTTTTTCACTTCTTTCTGTGTAATTAAACTTATGAACACCTTAAGACGTGACTGTTTATTACAACCATTCGGTATTAAAAATATATTTCATTATGATTAACTTTTACAACTCATAACACTGCGCAACCTGCAGAAACTTTAAAATAAAATCATGTTTCTTTCCAATCAATTGTTTGGGCAGAGGGAACGAAAAGTAAAAACGCTTACATATCGTCGTTGTGAAAATTTCTTTCTAATTTAATTATTAAGTTGAGAACTATTCTTTAGTCGGATTTGAATATGAGCCTGAATTACAATTCTTATGGCGAATACCCACTGAGAATTTTGTTACATTGTAAGCAAACACAATAGTGTGTACTAGTGGCATCATTTGTTGTGCTCGGATATTTCGTTTTCAAATTGTAATTTTCTAAATGACAGCATAAATACTCTACATCGATGTACGTCTGTTATTTTTAAGTGAAAGAAAAAAATCATTTGTCCAACTCTGGAATCGTCTTTTAAATATTTTGTTTGGTTTGTAATACCAATTCAATTCTACCTGAAGTACAAACAGTTTTAATGAAGTGAAAAACAAAACTTTACTTTAAGTTAAACTCTCCAGCTCTGGAAATTTATTTTGAGTTTTAGAGATTTTCAAAAGCAATCTATTTAGGACTATTTCCAATAAATCAATCCATGACGAAGGATATATAAGATTCAGCATATTCTTTTATTTATATATTTTTGTCCACTTTAACAGAAACAGTTGTTAGAAGTTTCTTATATATTCCGTTGTCCAGTGTAATTATAATTCTAATACAATAAATATTTTCAAACATTTTTTATAACAATGTTTTTTAAGAACTTTGTAATTATTCGCTGAAATTCTATGGCGTATAGATTTTTTTTTCTATTTCAATTTCAATACCATTTTTTAGTTGACTGATTTTATGAAGGTTGTTGTTGTTGTTGTTGATTTTTCTGCAGGTTTCACTAATAAATTTGTCGTTCGTATTGACTCTTAGAACTCAGATTTGTGTCACCATCATCATTAGCAGTGGCCGGTGAAGTATTTGTGAAACTAAAAATAGTTTCAAATGGCAACTAAAAAAAAATTACAAAAAATTATACTGGAAAAATATGTACCTGCAAAAATTTCTATGAAATTTTAAATTTTTTTATAATTGTTCGATTTAGAGTCCAATGCAAGGGCACTCACTGTATTGTTCTGTACATGTTGTTGCTCAAATATCATTTAAACATGTTGCGAAGCAAATGTTTATGGTGGAATTACCGGCAGCATTTTGTGTACAGCAGCAGCTACTCCTGCAACAGTTGAGAGTTGGAGCATTGTTGTTGTTCTTATTTGAGACACTCGATTTGTGGTTCCAATAACTTCATTGTAGTGGGTGATTTGTTAGCAACACTGTTCTGGGCAGCCCAGCTGTTGTCGTGTAATACGCTGCCGTTAAACCGTTAAATGTTAAGTTTGGCTGCAGAATATTGCACTTTCTTATCAAAAGTCTTGGTCGGTTAAGAAAGTGCATCGTGCATTTTCTATTTTATAATAAGTTTTTGACGAAGCTCATTTCTGGTTGAGTGGTCAAGCATATTCGCCCTTTTTGGTGTTAAGAGTAGCCAGAAGCATTTCCAGAGCTGCCATTGCGTTACTTGCTCGTGAGCTAGTGAATCTGCGCATAAGCGTCAAGCGGCAAATTTAGCGATACTGATAGAAACAACTTTTTCTCCATAAAAGCGATGCGAAGTATTTTGTTTATCTTTCTATTTTGCCGAAATGTTTTAAATTTGTTTGCATGTGCGTCGCTATACGAAATATGTTTGAATATTCTAATTCGTTGAATATCTCTTTATTGAAATTTAAAATATACGATATCTGTCAATATCATCTCATATTCATATCTTATCTTTTATTACTTCTTTTAATATCTAAAACTAATCTCGTATAATAAATACTCATATTGTACGAAGGGTAATTATAAAATTTCATTTGCAAACCGTTTTAAATGTTCTATTTGCGCTGATTGTTGTCGGAAAGCGTTTGACAAATTTAATTAATTTTATATTGACATGCTAAAATTATAGTGCTGCCATTTTGACGCTTTTTGCGAATGTCGCAACGATATTTAATTTATTTTTATTTTTTTATATGTATATTCTAAATATTCTTAAGAAATGTATTTTTCTGCATTTTTATCTTTTAAATGACATCTTTAATATTGTTTTTGTTTGAATTATACGACAGAAAGAGATCTTTCGACATCGTGAAAGAGGCAGTCTAATTTATGTTCTGGTTTTTGTTGCAGTTCAGCTCTTTTCTTTTACCAATTTAAATAGTTTTTGTGGTGGTTTCTTCTTTTATTGTTGTGTTATTTGTTGTTTTCTATTAGTAACTTTTATCTGTATATCGAATCAGGCCACAATTGTAATGGATATCTTTTTTGACTCGTAATTGGTGATTATGGGAACCAAATATACACAATCGTTCCAATATTTTGTGCAATTTTAAATACATATTCCGATATATCGAAAACTCGTGGAATATAAATTTTTTATTTAATTAAAAAGAGTGGGCCATCTATTGTCTTAAATTTAAACCTGAGGTTATTTCGAATCTTGCAATTCTTATGTCATTCTATTCTGTCACAAAATTTTATTATATACACTGAGCGAAATGAATCAATTTACGCTTGAGCAACATTGGAATTTATTGGAAATTTATTTCCAGAACAAATACATTCGGTCGCAAATTGCTCGAAAATATATACACTTTCGTCGCAGAGAAGGCCAAACAGTGCTCGAGAGATCCAAGTTTATTGCTAAAGCTTGTGAAACTGGTTTCATTGTTAATGCGCCAAGACGTAAGCGTAATCGTACACTCGTCAACTTGTAATCGTTCTCAAGAACTGAGCATTTCTGAAGTGCTAGAAAAGTGATCGAATTGGGGGGTGTACTTTTTTCAACAAAATTCCTTACGTATTTAATACAAAAATATGAAAACTTAAAATAACAATTATAATGCGCAGTCCAATCAAGATTAAACGCGTTAAGAAAGACATAAAAAGTTATAAGTGAAATTCAAAATGAGTTTAATTATCCACCTGATATAGCAGAGCAGAGTGGTTGTTTTCGAAAGCCGCCATACTTTCATCGTCAGCATGCATTTATTTTGCTTATCACCGCTTCGTCGTAGTCAAATTTAATTGCAGTTTCTTTTTAATATAATACATTTGAAATAGTATACCAGAACTGTATAAATAATAAAGTGATAGTAGCACAAATTAACTGCCTGTGTTGCCGTTCCATTATTTTCTTCACCTCTATATAGATATTTCGAAAATTATCTCATACTGTTTGAGACACAATTTTGTGGCGTGATTTTTCTTTACACTTAAAAACATGTGAACATATTTTCATTTGTTGTTAGCTGAAGCCAGTAGGTTAAATCTTTATGTGAATATATTGTATGGAACTAATTTTTGCAAGTTTAATTTATATACATATTTGGGAACAATCGTTTTTAACACACAATAATTATATATATTAAATTTTCAAAACTTCCTAAGCTCATTTCACTAGGCCTAATGCAGATCAGGAAGACACCTTTGCCCCAACTCTCTTAGAATACCTGAAGATATAATTTTAAACTTCCACTTAAATCAATAAGAAGTTATAATAAGAAATTATTGATCTTTTTTTTCATTTTTATATTCTTACTTTATTTTTCTACATTTGCTGGCTTCTTTTATTTTCCAACAACAGGAATTATATAAAATTCAATTGAGATTGATAATAATTATTTCAATTGTATCAATAGGTTAAATATTATAATATTTAGACTTTCGTCTAAACTCCGGTAATTATTGTTACGACTTTAATGACTTAAGAACTGTTTCAAGGTTAACAGCTGCCACTACATTATCTGTGCTATTCAAAAAACAATTATTTTGAATTTAAAATGGAATTTAAAAAAATTATATTTTGAAATTCATTTTAAAACTAAATTATTTTTTATGAATAAGGCAGTAAATATATTACATCCGTTTACAAAATAATAAAAAATAAATTAATTAAATAAAATCAAAATTAACAATATATGAACGCTGCCTTTTATAAATGATTTTGAGCATATTTTTTGCATATAATTTTATGTGAAATTTTGCCATTTTCCAGTCCCTTTTTATTCAACTTTTATCTATCATTTTTTTTCACAATGCAGCCCTGGCAACACTATGACTGACAGCGCGTCTTGCGTTTCTTACTCTAATTAATGTCTCAAGGTTGGCTTTTAGAATCTAAAAGCTGAAAAATTCCAAACTTTAGATAAATAAAACTCTAATATTAATAAAACTCTAAGATAAATAAATTCAAAGGTACTCTTCGCTCGTTTATACAAGTGTTTCCGATTTCATTTTGTTTTAATAAAACCCACAGAGAAGTTATAACATCTTGGCAAATTAATCTTTTTCCCTAATTGTGAAATGTAGACTCTGAATGTCGACATCTGTTAATAAGAATAATTCAATATTTGCTTGCAATCAATAGAAAAATAATATCGTTTATTGTGTAGTTTTTCAATTAGTGCTTTTATGACGTGGATTATTCGTACAAGACTTGTTCATAGAAAATTTACTTGTATATTTTAATGTTTATTTAAGTGGAATATAAATAATTCTTAAATGAAAGTGATGGTAAAAAGTTGGAAAAAAAAATTTATCAACAACTTTTTCCTTCAATAGCATGATTTATCATGCCCATGCGTGTCAGAACTCTTGGACGTGGTTATTTACGATGTGGAGAGCTCGCAACAGCAATCTGAAATCTCTGAGAAAAGTGTCTGGTTTATAAAAAACTTTTTAATAAATTTGAGTAAAAATTATGGTGCAAAAGTCCAAATAAAGAATTTAAATAAGCAGCTGCAATTTTCAAAATTGTTACATAAGTGACGGAGTTTGTAAAATTCATACGATTGACAACTTTCAAAATAAATGGCCGAAATTTTAATTAGCCAAAAAAAAAAAAGTTTTTAGTGTATCTACTGTAGAATTTAAGACAAAGTAAAAAACCAGCTAAATAACTAAATACACTTTTGTAAGGTTGCATGGCAGGCATCACTGTATCGATAACAAAGTCATCATAAAAATCACAATCAGGTTTAGTTATTAACGTAATACAAATAAGTTTATAAATTAATTTTTTAAAAATCAGCTTTACAGAGCTTGAAAACGAATAAAAAAATTTTAGGTAAACACGATTAAAAGTTCATTACACTTCCACACTAACGTTTTGATTTTATTGCAGAAAAAGAGTTAACAAAAAATAATAATAAAAACTTAATAATAAAAAACTAAATAATAAAAAAAACAATAATAAAAAAATTATAAAAAAATAATAAAAAATAAATAATAAAATATCAAGGTCAAAGTACAATGGAAAAAATATATAATTTTTACTACTGGTGCTGTGAAGCGTTTTTCAAAAACTTTAACAAACGATCATATTTCGATCGGCTGCATGGGAACTTAACAGACAGAAATAATGTTGGGGGTCATTTTTTAACTTCCCGCTACGAAAATTTAAGATTTTCAAAAGTCGGGAAGTTATTCGTTTTACCCCGTTTTGAAAAAATCGAGTTCTCATCAGGTCTCGACGTTCTGAGGTTTTAGGAAGCTTTCCCGACTAATTGTGAGAACCCGTCACTATGTCTTTGTGTGTGGGTGTGTATGTAAGTATATGACCCGCTTATAACTTTAGAACGGCTTGACCGATTTCAATCAAACAGATGGCGTTCTAAAGGGTTCTACTGAACCCTTGATTTCCTTTGAATTTCAACCGATTCAAACGGGTAGATTTCAAGAAATATTTTTTAAATTGTTTTTTTAAATAACTTTTTAACGGCTTTACCGATCGATTCCAGAAACTAATCAGCTCTCAAGAATAAAACACCACGTCGGCCATTGCTAATCGGGTCAAAATCGCTTAATCCGTTCGTGTGTCAAAGTAACCGAAAAAAAATCCGAAAAAAGTGATTTGTTTTAAAAAGTTCCAAAATTATATATCAGTGTATTATTTTTATTATATATTATTTTTATTATATATTATTTTTATTATATATTATTTTTATTATATATTATTTTTATTATATATTATTTTTATTATATATTATTTTTATATCATTTAGTGCCCTCGATTCTTTTATAGTAATCGGGAACTGTATCAATCACCGTGTATCACGTGGGAATCGGTTGATTTGAAAATTAAAATAATGGTGATTTGTTTCGTAGAGCTCGAAAGCGTAGAATAGCACCAAAACCGGGTTACAATAGATTTCTGGTTAAAATTAGCGCGAAGTTACAGGGATGGCGTTTAGGTGTAACCTTTTTCCATATAGTTTTTCTTTTAATCTGGCAGATATCATTTGGTATTTATTTTAGAAATGTGATTTCCGGCATATGCCCGTCTTGGCTACGAGTCACATGCGTGTAAAAACGAAAATTATTGCGAAAACGATCTAGAAATACACGAACCGCTTGCTCACTAGGCCGATTAGTGAACGAACTTCTATAAGAAGTTTGCCTTTTCAAGGCAAATTCTTACAATTTGGATGGCAATAAAATATTCCCGATGACTTGGCAAATTTTATTGAACAGAAACGTCTACTCATTTTGACATTCTCAGCTGTCAAACTGTAGTTGTTGCTATCGACAGTTCGCTCTCATGCAGCTACAACACCATCAGAAGAAGAGAAATACCATCAAGAGAATTTCGGATTTATTTCAAAGTTATTATATTTCCCAACCCCAGTTAGAGCAGCGTGATCCCTAACCCACAATTGATGTAAAGCACAAGTTTCGTGTAACCAAACCGGCTCTAAAGCATCGTTTAACTTCATTAATTGGTTATGAATAAGATCGACATACTTTGAGCCTTCTCGCAGTTGTCATTGAGAAAATCATAATTATTCTTTAATTAATTTCAATGACTTGTTTAAGAGCCGGAAGCGTCATAAATTGTTGAAACAATGTTACGATTTCTAAATGAATATTAATTTTACAGCAAATATTATTATTGGCAGTTAAATATTATTAAATAAATGTTTATTTAACTAAATCACTGAAATGCTACTCACAAACTACTACAATCTATTCGCCCATTCGGCCAAATTGCTGATATTTATTTTCATGATGAGACTTAGCGATTCTTTTAATTTTTTTATTAATTTATTTAATAATATGTAACCCCTCAGAGCCTTTAATAGGCTTAAGTCAGCCTATTTGGCAAATTTAAATTATTTAAATTGAAATTTACACAAATTGACTTTCTACTGAACGTTCAATTATAAATAAAACTAACAATTAACTTTCAAATCCAGTGAAATGATTCATGATTTTAACATTTGATTTCTAAAATTTGTTTATTCGTGTTTATATTTTTATTTTGACGATTTTTATGCACAGAAATAATCTATTTGAAGAGGTTAAATGTCAGCATCTAATTGTTTTCCATAGGAAATTATTTGATAACATCAATCACACGTTTTCTAATATCTCTCACGCAAAACAATGCCAAATTTAATTCTAATGCTACATGTTGTATTAGGTTGACGCTAATGAAAATAAAATATTCAAAATTAATTATTGCC
Source organism: Linnaemya vulpina (assembly GCA_963675445.1). NCBI lineage: Eukaryota > Metazoa > Arthropoda > Insecta > Diptera > Tachinidae > Linnaemya > Linnaemya vulpina. The sequence goes on along the minus strand of OY776280.1, from coordinate 16,916,110 downwards.
GGCTTAAAGTTTTTTTCTTGAATTTTCATTTCAAATTTTATTCCTATTAGAAACCAAAAAAAAAATCGTTCATATATTAAAAACAATCTGAAAAATGTTTTAAAGACTTTTATTGAGACAATGAAAAACTTCATTAATACTATGATGTGTTACATCAAAGTTATGAAAATCAAGTAGATGCAATAAATTATTTATTGAGTTTTAATTGTCTTTAATGATAGAAAAATTTCTTCATTCGTAAGGCAACACAAAACTATAGAGCAAAATTTATGCTGAAAATATAAATAAGACAGTAAATAAGAACATGAAAAACGGTTGACCCTTAAAGCCGTTCCAGAAACTTCTTGCTGATTTAACCGCAACGTTATCGTTTTCTGATCTTCGGACTCAAAAGTTTAACGAGAGTTTAATAAAGCGCAAAATTTTAATTTTCAAACTTTTGAATGAATCAATCGATTCTCACGTGATACGCTGTGACTGAAGTAACTTTTCGACTCATATAAAAGAATGGAAAGCATTAACTGAACAGATAAATAGTTTCGGCGTTTTTAAATAAATTCCTGTTTTCGAATTTTTTCGTTCACGAACGGATCAACCGATTGCGATCAGGTTAGCGGATACCGACGTGGATTTTCCCATGCAAATAAGCCAGTAAAACAGTTTAAAAGTTATTAAAAAGAAAAACATTTTACAACATTTATTCTGTTAAGCCTTTTTGAAATTTCTTGAAATCTACCAGTTTGATTCTCACGTTACATGCTTACACACACACACACACACACACACACACACACACACACACACACACACACACACACACACACACACACACACACAAATACATGCATACAGACATAGTGACACCCTCTCAAAATTAGTCAGGAACGTTTCCCAAGTCTCGGTTCACACTATGAAAGTTTTCTTTCAGAAATTCTCTCAAATTATCTTTTAAACTTTCATTCGTGTCTACATACTGAAATTATTTTTAATGAAATTCAAGATTTTTGCATGTTTACTTTAACACTGTTTTTCTTGTGTGACGGATTACAAAACAAAAGGGAATTTCAAAGTACATGAAAGTGTGTACCCCTGCCCATTCTTCTCACCCTTATCCCCAAAAACTAAGACTTTCTGAAAGAAAACTTTCATAGTGGGAACCGAGACTAAGCACTCAAAAGTCGAGATCTGATGAGAACTAAATTTTTGCAAAGTGGGATGAAACCAATAACTTCTTGACCTTTTTGACCTTTAAAAATTGTTAATTTCCTAGCGGGAAGTCAAAAATTAAAGTAAAATATAACAGGAATCAAGCAAATACTTATTGTGGAGGTTACCCGACACCAGCAAATCGTTAGCAGACCATCTCTAAAATACCATCTGCATTGCTGGTCTCGGTTTGGAATACTGTGCATGTGTGGAGTAGCCTGAGAGAGACAGAAAAGTCCAGATAGTCAGAGATCCCATAAGTATTCGCATTTTAGAGCTGCGTCGCAATGGTGGGATTGGAAAATAAAATATAAATTTTAATTTGCTAGGTTCAGTTTATTTAAAAAATTTTATTAGAGGAGGGCGGTAGGGTTCCCCTTTTTCTCTCCACACGTATCCGCACGTGGTCGCAGAATGATTTTTAATTGCATTGCGAATAAATTTGCAAAATATCGGTGCACAGATGGCGACTGATGACTGCGACCATATGGCGGCGACGAAGTTAACTAGTGCTTTAAGTGAGACTCCAAAGAGAGTAAACGATGTGGCTGCGCTTAGAAAATAATTGCCAACCAGGCTTGATGTTAACTGATTCAGATCTGCTTTTAGAATGTTTTGGAATCATATCTGGTGATATCGAGATACAGACAGATAATGATTGCACCTAAGATACCGAGTGGAGGCTAGAGCAGGACCAGCCAATGTTGGTAGCATCATCACGAAGGGACGAAAATAGGACCTGAAAATAGTTTCTTGCACTCTTGGCTTACAGCCCAATGGGACGTAAGTCAAAACGTGTAGGGGAAGGCCTATTTCTAAACATTTTTCATCTCCCTAAATTCTTTAGCATTTCAATTCTTGTCTGTTTAAAGAAAATTATTACTTATGAAATCTTCTCTCAAACAAACAACTCGTTAAATTACTAAATTACATATTTTACAAATTATTATTTTCAAACAACTGGGCCATTTATTGTTTACTTTTGTTTTTGTTTATTTTTTTTCTAATAATAAAGAAACATTATTGAAACAGTTTGTTTCTAAGTTTGATGGATGAATGTATTGTAACACAATTCCATTTATATTTAAATGTCAAAACGACAAATTAGTATATAATTTGTTGTTTGAATTTTGCTGTTGTTGTTCATTCAGAACGTTATAATCAACGAATTTAGTTCTATTACCAATTGTTTATTGTCTCTTTTGTTAACTTGTTGACAATAAAAAATAATCCTATAAACAATGATTGATGGCAAGTGTTAGTGCATCATTGGAAAAACGGATTAAGTTGGTTTAGGTGATAAAATAGTTATAAAAAATATTAATTTCTTACAAGTCATTGCTTTTTGGAAAATCTTAAAAACCCAAATTGATATAGAAATAACTTATAATAAGTTTCCTACCATAAGCCTTAAGCTTATAAATTAGTTGTGAAAAGTATTGTGAAAGGCTTGTTTATAATTATTTAATTAAAAAAACTGGTCCCATTTAATAATACCTTTAGGGAAATCTTATAAAAAGCTTAGAAGTCTAATAACACAAAAAACTTACCGAAAAATATTTTTTCAATCATAATTGAAATGAGCTTTAAATAGGCAATACTTTTGTAAGCAATTAATAATATTATAATTTTAAATACTAGTCACACATACATTCTTATATGCCAATTTATTTTTTTCAGTGAAAATCAGTAAATGTCGATATTGTAATAAAGAATAACAAATCGAAAAATAAGTGAAATTATGTGAGTTTCTTAAAAAAAAAACACAAAACTATAATGAAGAGTTTAATAATTATAGTTAAAAAACTGTTACATAAATAAGCAAACAATAATATTTTTTATTAAAAGTTATAAAACATGTCTCATGTTAATTCTCCACTGAAGCTATATTTTGCTTTCAAATTGCTCTAACATTTAAATGTTTACTGTAAACATTTAACCCTTTTCAAAACTAGACGACTTTACTCAATATTTTTCCTGAAGAAGAACACCAAAGGTGTTCGAAATATCGAAATAATAAAATATTTACAAATATAACGAGATAAAACATAACAAGAGTTTTATTTTCGAGTCTTAGACCTAGAGCCTGAAGAATAATTATAAGAAGAATTTAAGAAAAAAACCAGGTCGAATAAAATACAAAAAATTATTGTTAATAAGAATAGATATTGTAGACTAGGATCTCCCGATAGTATTCGTCTACTTCCAACTGAATATATAAGCGATCCATTCCTTAAATTAAATCTATTACAATCCAAGCAAAACAAAAACTTTATTAAATTATTTCCTCTTATTCGTTGCAACTCTTCTCTTTAGTTCCGGCACAGTGCACTGCACATGCAGGGCCACACACTGAGCGCTGCTCCCGCAAAAAAAAATTGTTTCTAATTAATTTCATTGTATCTTCCTCTTGCAAAAATAAAAAAAAAATAAATAAATAAAATAATAATAAAAACAAAACAATAATAAAAATACAATCGATAAATTGAATTTCAAAATAGACTTCTATTCAAAAATACATACAGATTTACAGTTATTTGGCACGGAACACCGTTTAGTGCCAATAAAGCACGGAAATCAAATACAAAAATAATTTTTACAAAATTATTTTATGAATGAACACGCAACGTTTTACTCGCAGTGCGAAAAGTTCATTCGAAACACATAAAAAGGTTATCAGTGAATTTTGTTGCAAAAATTTTATATTTTCATGTCCAGCAAAGATTTTTGTTTTTAAATTTGTAGAGTTGCCATTCAATATGTTAGATCAGGTATTTAATATACAAAAATGCTCTCGGAGAAGATTCTTTCAAAAGGTTTCTAATTTTGATTTTATTTTAATTAAACTTGACTGAATATTTTCTCAACTTTCGCTGGGAAAAACTCTAAAAAAGATATACGGCCCTGTTTCGTAAATCGAATGTGAGTAAATTTTTGGTTTTCCAAAAAGAGCGTTCTCTCATTCGACTTTTCGAAGGTCTCAAAAGGAGAGAATTGCACAATGGACCACGTTACGATAGAATAGACCACGTTACGATAAAATTAGAGAAAATAATTAGCACGATTATAACTGAATTGAAGTGTTGCACAGCAATTAAAAAAAAAAATTAGATGAATTTGATTTGTTTTCAGACGAAAATGTTAATAAATATTATATTTTTATATAATCTTTTTATTGATTTATGAACTTGGAGATCAAATTTAAATTGAATTATTTCATATAATTTACTAGTGACGTTGTCTGAATTTATTAAACAAGCTGGGCGCAAGCGTATCTCTTTACGTAACCCGAACAAGAGCCTTAATTTTCAAGTGTCACTATTTTATCTGAAATACCGCACTTAAACATCACAGACCATAAAAAAATCACCCTATAAACATTGCACTCAAAAACTTTGCTTAATACACGCCTCCATTAAACACATAAAACAATAATTAATTAATTAATTAATACAAGTTAATGCAATTTGAATATTATTTCTTTACAGAACTACAAGTACAAAAAACAACAACAACAACATTTTACTGCTGCTATATAAACAATTCAGTTGACCACCTTTAAATATGATTACAATAACACTTTCAGTGTAATAATTAAAGCAACAAGATCAGCATACCAGTTCATCAAGAATTCTGTGTTGTAACAGCGGGAGAGATCGGCTTAAAAGCGATCATGAAAATTCTAAAATTATCGTTGAGCCCCAGCCAAATAAAAGCTTTGCTGTGCAAGGACTTTTTAATACGATGGCGTCAAAAGGTAAGTTGTCAACATTGAAAATAATTGGGATGGGAAAGGATTTCCTTTGTGATCTAGACATTTCAAATATTTTTCTTTGAACTTGGCACAACAATGATTGAATGATTAAAATTAATTATATTTTCCAATAATTTTTATAAAGTTGGAAATATTAACTTAATTAACTTAATTTTCTTCATAGATTTACTTTACAAAAAATAAACTAAAATCAGTGGGCAAATTTCGGCATTCGATACGATTCGAAATTTTAGAATATTTCCATATAAACTATATTGAAATATTTCGTAATTTCGTTCGATAACGAGTGCTGTAATTTGCCCCCAGGGGGTAAATTACGGCATTCGATATTGAAAGAACTTTTTATTAAAATTGTATTGAAATTTCTATCGATATCGAATGCGTTAATTCTTCAAAATACTTGGAACGAAAACTTCATGTTACATTATTAAAATTTTAATATTCAATTTGTAAATATTTATAAGAAATCGTTGGGAAATTTATAGCTTATGGAAACGAAAAACAAAATTTTAAAAAACTGGAAAATTTAACTGAATATTAAAATTTTTTATTTTGAAACCAAAACAGCCCCTAATAGTGCGTTTCCAAAGCTGTATGTGTTTCTGGTCGCAGAACTACTTTTGCGCAGGATCACTGTTACATTTCACTTTGATTCGATTCAGCTGTTCAACAGTCACACCCACACACACATATTCATTCATGCAGGTATAGCGACGGGATCTCGGAATTAGTCAGGGAAATCTTCTTAGAACCTCAAAACATGGAGATCTGATGGGAACTCTCTATATTTTTAAAACCGAGTAAAACCAATAACTTTCCAATATTTTTTAATTTCCAATTTTCCCAACGAGAAGCTAAAAAATGTCTGGGCATTGTAGCCCCATCCTTAAGAAACTTCGCCAGTTCTTTAAGAAATATCTCATATGTAACATTGGACTTTTGTTATTGTTGTGTTTATTAGGGTGGCCCTTAACATCCATGCCAATTGGATGCAAGTGGCTGAATGTAATTTTTCTTGCTGAAAATTCTTTTTAGTATATAGTAACTTTTTCTGTTCATATATTTCATATAAAAATTCTGAATCATTTTATTTTAGTGGCTGACTGCAGTACAAATCGTATGGCCGTTTATTATGTTCCTTTTACCATATCTGATACGTCTGAAGTACGAGCCGGTTCATCATGACGCCTGCCAATTTCCAACACGCCAGCTGCCGACAGCACGTAACACAATGCCCGGATTTTTATCGTACATCTGTAGTATTGAAAATAAGTGCAGTAGCACGGCGAATTATGAAGAATACACGAAATTGGAAAATGCTCCGTAAGTGAGAAAAAAATAATAATAAAATAAAATATATCGTGTTGTTTGTCCCTCTTCAAATATTGTGTTTTCTAAATAATCTGATAAAATCTTAATAATAACTATTTACAATTCAATATTAAATATCTTTAAAAGTTCTTATTTGTTTCTATAATCTATTATATATTTTGTTGTTGTTTTTTCTTTTATTGTACAGCATGAAACCGATTATTGATATCGTGCAAATATTCATTAATGAAGATCGCATGTTCACCGCTCTAGTCGAATTGCCGGAAAAGGCAAACTTTGTAAGTGCCGTGACAACTTTAGTAACAAACAGTCACTTTGATGATATAAGAAGTAAGTTTGACTCTAATTAAATATCTTTCCTAGAATTAATATTTAATTAAGAGTTTTTAACGATTATTGAATTTTTTTTTAGAAAATGTTGAGAAAGTAATTGATTTAGTGCCGGATGTGGAAAAAGCTTTGAATGGTAGTTTTGATATAAAGAAATTATTTTCGGGTACGTTTGAAATGCAATAATAATTAATATCTTCAATTGTTTATTTCTCATATATTTTATTACAGATCGCAAAACGTTTGTCAAGGCTGGCAATTTATTATGTGGCCATCCATTTCCCAATACCGAAACTATTCCTTTGGTGGAAGATATTTTATATAGCGAAGATTTCAGTGAAGCCAACCAAGATGAATTGGATGTTATGCCAAGTAAGTTTGCATGAGATTTCATGATCCTTTTTCCTAGCGATCGCCAGGCAATTCTTATGGGTTTTTTTTATGGACATCTTACGAACTCAGTATGAATATGTCAGAGAAACAATATCACAACATTGATATAATCCTTGGAATTTTTTGCCGATTTTGGGGCAAATAAAAATTACCTTTAAGTCCTACTATCGCAGTCTTCAGTTTCAGGCCTTTTTGATGTTACGTAAATCGAAAGGACTGCTTTTGTGACTCAAATAAAACTAAAAACCCATTCATAAGTTCAATGTTTTATTTAGGAAGTACAACAAACCTGGACGTAAGCAGCAGCCTCGACAGAGAGAGAGAGAGAGAGAGAGAGAGAGAGAGTGCTCATGTGTTGCTTTTATGGTTATCGCCATTTACGATACAAATTTTATTTCGATTTGCCAAAAGTGCTAAACTTTTGCTCGGTAGCCATTTAAATTTGGACCAGTTGACATCATATTGTCGTATCGTTTAAAGTTCTATTTAGAAAGACAATTTCAATAAAAAGAACTGCAAATAAAAACCAAGTTCGTTGTAAAATATTTTTTTTTTTAGAGATTTATTTTGAAACAGTCTTTTCAAATACAACTTTAAAGGATACAACATGACTTTTGAACAAATATTTCATTTAATAGTAAAAATCATAATATCATGTCACATATAACACTTAAGAAATACGAAAGCTTTACTTGTTGTGCATTAAGCATCTCCACACATCTCTATACTCTTTCTTACGTAATTAGAACTCGAAAAAAAAACAAAAAATTAATTTTTTTTCCAATATCTCAAACAGATTTCTTCTTAAAGACATCTAAATGTAGAATTTTTCGCAAATATGCAATTTTCATTGAAATTATTTTAATAATTTTCTATTTTTAGCAAATTATTGTAAACGATTATATTTGGATGTGACAAGTACAAATTATGGCAAAATTACTTGGGAATTAATTAAACCGATTATACACGGTAAAATATTGTATGCCCCTGAAACAGACGACACAAATTCCATAATAAAGTTTGTAAGTATTTCAAATTATACAACTAACATTTTGGTGAGAGAAAAACAATTCTTTCAGGCCAATGCGACATTTGAGGAATTGAATCGTTTGAAAATGTTATCAGTTGCTTTGGAACAAATTCTTACCAAATTACGCCACGATAAAGAATTTAAAGATGGTTTCGATAGACTTATGCAACTGGCTCAAACACCTTTTGTACGCTCCATAATTGGTGATGAAATTGATGTGGATCAAATTGAGTCTGTTATACAACATATACGCACCGATCCCATTATCTATGATGTTATTACGACCATTAAAAATATTCTAGAATGCTTCTCTGTAGACCGTTTTGAAGCTTTTGATACAGAGAGCGAATTGAGGCGTAAAGCTTTCGATCTGAATAAAAAGAGACTGTTTTATGCTGCTGTTTATTTTAATGAAACGGAATCAGAAAATGTTTCCTATAAATTTCATATGGATACAGAAAATACTCAGCCCACCATAGAGAATAAAAATCGTTTTTGGTTTCCTGGTCCGGCGGGTAGCATGTTATTGGATATGAAATACCACAGAGGTTTTGTGCAAATTAAGCATTCCATTGATTTAGGCATTATCAAGCACAAGAAAGAGAAATTAAGGCAACAGGGTTTAATAGAAGAGTTGCCAGTATCGACTACCCCAAGAAATTTGTTTTCCGTAAAAATTGTTACCGATGATGATGAGGACGAAGTGGAGGATGATTGGTTTACTGACAACAATGAAACAGAAATAGTCAATACTACCAGGTCTAAACCAACTTTAATATCATATCATATGTCAGGTGGTATACCAGATGTTTTGAATGCTGGAAATACTGATACGGAAATTAATGAAGATGCGTTTGTTACAACCACTGAAGCCGGTGTAATTGATTCCACTACTTTCTTACAAGAAGATGATTTATCCACTACTTTCTATCCCTTTTTGGATGATAGCTCGGAAAAGAATTCTTCGAATTTGGGAGTTTTAAAGAGGCAAAAACGTCAAAATCTCTTAGATGTTTTGTTAGGTCTTAGTGACAATTCTCGCGGTTCTCTCAATGCTGTTGATGATTTGGAATTTTTCACTAAACAGTTCCCCTATCCAGCTTACACGCAGGATGAGTAAGTTTTCGTTGTATACAAATAAACTTAAATTTAAAATAATTCTGTTTTCAGCTTCAAAACTGGTATATATTTGGCTCAAGCCATACAGTGTGCTTTCTTTTTGGGCCTTGTAGCTGAAATCACATCTTGTGTGAGGCATTTGATATGGATGCGTGAATCCAGAAATTCAATGGTGAGTTAAATATATTTCTAAATTCATTTTCAGCGGAAGAAAGTGAGAGTCAAGATACAAGAGGAATTAATTTTTTATATAAAAAACAAAAATTTAATAAAAAATTTGTAAATAATTTTGCTATTAATATCTCTGAAACCAAATAACTGATTTTTAAGACATTTGTATCTTTGGATGGTTTTGCTTTGGGTTTGATTAAAAAATAGTATTTTTAAATGAATTTATTATAACATATTGTCATCTAAATGTGTATTGAATGTTCAACTACGACATGTACCCATTGAATTAATTTTTTTGTTGCAATCGATTTTTAATATGAATTTGCTAGCGAAATAGAAAATAGTTAGGACTGGAATTTAGGTATTAATACAAAAACGTAAAATTTAAAAAGCAAATCTTTCGAGCCGATAAAAAAATAAAATAAAGTAATCGGAGGTCAAATTACCTGAATTATTTTTTATTCTAAATTGAAAAATTTTGCTCACTCAAAGAAATATGAAAAAAACCTTGTTCCAATACTCGAATAATTTTTTTTCGGATGGTAAGACTAGTTTTATTTAATACTAAAACCAGTGTTTAACTTTAGGTGTAAAAAAAATTATTAGAAAATAATTATTTCTTAGATCATGCGCTCTATGGGTTTAAAACCTTGTTCCGAGATGATATCGTGGTGTATAGTGACATTTTTGGAATTGCTGATAATATTCATTGGCTGCAGTATAATTTTATACTCTGGAGGTATGGTGGTCTTCACCAACTGGCTATTTATCATGATATATTTATGCATATTTGGAGCATGTTTAATAGCATTCTGGTAAGAGTGATTATGTTTTATTGAGAAAAAAAGCTTGTTATTATTTTCTCTTCTGTTTACAGCCAAATGTGCTCAACATTCTTTGTGTCGGCCACTGTAGGTGCTGTAGCTACCTCCGTCCTATTTTTCATTTCGTTCTGTCCCTACATTATAGTTTTAATATTTGACGCTCAATTGAATTCATTACAAAATTTTATCATAAACTTGTCTTTCACGACTGCATTTGCTCATGGCTGGAGCGATATAATGCGATTGGAATTGCAAGAAGTGGGTTTGAGCTTTGAAATAGTATTTCGCGAAGGGTTGAAAGGAGAATATGGCTTTTCGTTGTTTATGATTATATTTGATTTGTGTCTTTATAGCTTTATTGGTTATATTCATCAAAGATTCAGGGATGGTAAGTGGTTTTGCATTAGTTTTTCTTGTAAAATTGTTACAAATATTTTTCCCTAAAGATGAATTTCGTTTTACTGAAGTCCAAAGAGAAGATTTAGATTCTAATGTTGGTGCCACCTTAACAAATGCAACGAAAATATATAATGATGATAAAATTGCTGTTAGTGACATTTCGCTATCGTTCCCCAGAAACCAAGTCACTTGTTTGTTGGGCCGTAATGGTGCCGGGAAAAGTACGATAATGTGAGTTTTTTCTTTTGTCGAATACCACTTTTTATAATCCCAACTTTTTTTTAGAAAAATGCTTACAGGTCAAGTTGTGCAAACGACTGGCCGTGTTATTTTGTCTCAGGCGATGTCCAATTCTGGGGATTACGATAAAATTGGAGTTTGTTCACAAGACAATATTCTAATGCCGAATCTTACTGCTCGTGAACACTTGGAAATGTATGCTAAAATTAAATTGAAGCATGATTATGAATCAGAAGTTAATAAAACTTTAAGGAGTTTAAATTTTGGGAAATACGAACTCTATCAAGCATCACGGCTATCGGGTGGTTTTCAGAGAAGATTGTGTGTGGCTATTGCGTTTATAGGTGAGCAAGAATGCAGTATATATAAATATGAATTGTGGAAATAAATTTCCGTGTAAATCTACATATTTTGAGCTTTTGGAATAATATCTGAAAGTGTGGAACATTTCAGAAATATTTTCTCTCGATAGGTCTTTAAAAAAGTAATCACTCTAAAAATAAAACCAGAAAATCTTATTGCACTGTCTTGTATTTTGTCCTAACGTATAGGAAATATAATATTGCATATGTACATATATCATTGGTGTCAAGTAGAAATGCCCTAACCCAAATAATTGTAACTTTACAGGAGAAGATAAAACAACAGAAATTGTGTTAATCGCAATATAAACTAATTATAAATTCCATACGAAATCTGTTCTTTTTAAAGTGCGAGTTGCGGCTCTTTGGTATTCAGCTATGCCACTGAGATCGTTCAGAAAACGAAAGAAAATTTTCGGAATGCAAAAATTTGTTATTTTGTAAGATGATAGATATCGTTCATGCAAATTACGAAAAAAAAATTATTTTTATTTTTTTAACTTAATGATAATTCTCAATATTTGAGGAAAAAATTTTAATATATTTAGCGTCAATGTCTTTATAATATAAACTAGTTTTAATTAGTGTGATATTATATTTGTATAATGTAGATAATTGATTATATAGTATATATATATATATATATATATATATATATATATATATATATATGAATATATATAATATGCCGCATAGGGTATAAAATAAATCTTGGTATATAATGCTACTCTCTTATCATCCCAATATACCACAAAATTATATATCTTCTCTTTTGTAGGATCTCCCAATGTGGTCATTTTAGATGAACCATGCAACGGTGTAGACAACAAGGCACGTAAAGACATTTGGGATCTTATAGAACAATTACGTAAAGGAAGAGCTGTTATTTTTGCCACACATTTTCTAGATGAAGCTGAGCATTTAAGTGATGTCATAGTGATTATGAAAAACGTTAGTCGATCCATCATTATTCTTAAGTTTATTCAAATGTTATTTTATTCTTTTATGTATAACAATTACAGGGAAAAATTATAGCTAAACATAATCCAGAGACATTGAAAAATCATTGTACATCCTATTATGAAGTTAACATGAATTGTTGTGATTCCCAGACTTCCGACGATATAAAGAAAAAGGCTGAAAAGTTATTGACTAATTTCAGAGAAATGGATAAATCCTGTTCCACCGATCTAAGGTTGAGAATATCATATGATCAGCAAAATGATAATTCTTCGGAATATTTGAAATATTTGGAAGATCTAGAAATTCAGGGGAAAATTAAGGACTTAAGCTTAGAAACGGAAAATTTGGAACACATGTTTAAGAATTTGGATAAAAACTCGAATGAAAATCACAGATTTAATGGACATGCCATTGATATGATGAAGAATGTTAAATTAACGAAAGATTTCGGTTCGGATATGGTGCGTGAAGGTCCTCTAACAAGATGTGAAGCTATGCGCCAGCTCTTTTGGAAACGTTTGCTGCATTTCAGCCGCAATTATCGCATGTTGCTGTGTGTTATAGTATTGCCGGCCATATTCGAAATATGTGCCATGTGGTTTGTAGCTCAAAGGCTGGAAGATGATTATGATAGAACGATAAAATTATCTCGGGATCTTTATCCAGAGACTACGCAGATGTTGAGTATTGAAAAATCTTTAGATTTTACAGAAAAAGTGTATGACAGCATGAAACAGGATTGCTCAAAAGAAATGCCTTGCAAACAGTTCCATAACTCTGAAAGACCATTTTATTGGATATTGGAAACGTTAAATGAATATCAGGGTAAACGTTATGGTGGTTATAGTTTCAATGACACGAAATCGATTGTTTGGTATAATAACAAGGGTTATCATGCAATGGTAGCCTGGCTAAATGACATGAATACCTATTTGCTGCAAGTCGAAACAAATAATACAAATTATAGAATAACAGCATACAATGAACCCTGGGAATTGGGTTACATGGAACTAAGCACAACGTCGATGTAAGTTATTTTGTGACTTGGAAGTTTCAAGGAGTTTATTTTAGTTTCGCAAAACAATTTCAGTTTAAGACAGGCTGGCGACTCATGCATGGCTTTTATTTTGCTTATAGCCTTTTCTTTGGTGGTGGCTGTTGCATCCGTTTATCTAGTCAACGAACGGGTTAAGGGTGAGAAATTACAGCAGAAATTGTGTGGCGTTGATGCAGCCACCTATTGGGGCGTGGCTTTTATTTGGGACCTTTTGGTGGGTGTAATATTATATTGTTTGTGCTTACAACTCTATTATTTATTTTCAGTAACCGCAAGGGCTTTAAATTTTATTTAAAAAATCATATGTTAATAATTATTCCCTGAATTTTATTTTTTAAATTTATTCCTCTGAATATGAAAGTTGTTTTTGATTTTTGTTTTTCGAAAAGAAAATAAAAGTTATTTCTTGATTTTTAGCTTTTTTCTTAGGAAATAAGTAATTATTTAACTGAAAAAAAATAAAAAAATTGTAATATGTATATCAAGTAAGAATTTTTGTGTGGAATATGTTGGCAATAATATAGATTTTACCAAAACAAAAACTCAAATAATTTTACTAATTTGTTCGACCTTTTTTATATTAATAGTTTATTTATATTTAAGCGAATGGTCAGTTATTTTAAATAAAAATAGAATTTTTCATATAAAATTATTAATCATTCGCTTAAATAACTATAATATATTAACTCAAGAAATAACTTTTAGTTTCTGAAGAATAAATAAAAATCCAAAAATATCTCCTATTTTATGAGGAATAAATGTAACTCAAGATATAACTTTTATGTCCGGAGGTATAAAGAAAGTAAAGTAAAAAAATTTTTTTTTAAATTTACACCAGTAGAAGTTAATGGCCATGTATCAAGTATCAACTTGGTGTATTGATTATTAATAATAATAATAATTTTTTTATTGCTTATTAATTATTATGTTACTAATTTTTTATTATATTTTATATCTACAGATTATGATTTTGGCTATTTTGGTGTGCAGCTTAGTTATTCTGGCTTTTAATATGCCGGTATTCACTGATCGCTATCAGCTGTGGGGTCTCATTGTATTGGCTTTGTTCTTTGCGTGAGTTTGAACATGTTTTCTATGCAAGAATTAAATTCAAAAGAACGGACTTCGAATGGCATATGATCCATTTTATGTTCTCTATTTTAGATTTGCCTGCATACCCGCAGTTCATGTATTTGAAAAATGTTTTTATGATTCGAGCATTGCCATTGTTACCATTTTTGTTCTAAATGTGATCATACCGCTGTTCACCATGTCTGTGGTAGTTTTACTCGGCGTAGTTGGTGACTCACCAACCTGGGATGAATGGCGCTATTTTCTCAATCATCGTCTCTTCCTTATCTTTCCTCAACACGCTTTGGGTGATGGCTTGCTGGAAATATGCAAAAACTATATGGTGGCTCTGGTCTTCAAGCGTTACGATATAGATTCCTATAAAAATCCCGTAAACAGTGATCTGCTTAAGCCTCACTTTATTTCATTAACCATATTGGGTATATTGTTTTCATTTATCAATGTTCTGCTGGAATCTGGGGTATACTATCGGTACAAAGAGCAATTAATGGAATTTTTGGGCATTTTCCAAGGCAAAAAAGAGAAACATATAGAAGAGTTGAAAATTGTGTCAATACAAAATTCTCTAAAGCAAAATGATAAGATGCAATGCACACCAGCCTTAAAAGTGGAAAATCTATGTAAAACATATGGAAATAATCAAAATGCGGTGTCGAATGTTACATTTACAGTACAAGCGGCTGAATGTTTTGGTTTGCTGGGTAAGAATGGTGCCGGTAAATCAACCATATTCAAAATGTTGTCGGGACAATTGCAGCCAAGTGCGGGCCATATTTCATATGAAAATGTAAGTTTTATCATTAAAATCTTCAATAGAATTTAAACTATTTATTATCTTTTTAATGTAGCCGGAAATTTCTTATTGTCCACAAACTAATACTTTGGATTCATTACTTACAGTTCGAGAATGCATTGAGTTTTATGGGCGCCTCAGGCGCATCACCAATATACAAAAGGTGAGTTTATGTTCTAAATTTCATATGCAACTTTATTTATTATTTAGTATTCATTAATCATTATTTCCATGTGTATAAATTCTTTACGTTGTTGTGAAAGTATGTTTATTTCGCTATGACCTAAAGCTATGAAATTTTTTTCCGTTGACATAAATTCCTGTGGTATCTGGGTCTCATTAAGATCTCGTATTTGCATTATGGAACTTCGTGATGATGTCATGTCTTTGTCGTACATCGTCACTGTGCAGTGTATAGGTTTCACAGTCTGCGCACTAACCAGCCAAACCACCAAGAGTTCTTGGTTCATGTAATCGGGGTTATGGAAATTGCTGTCGTTTTCTTCATTTCCCAAAAGAAGCGACCACGCAGTGCGACAAACCATTATAAGAATGGGCAAATGGGTTGCTAGATGCTCATAAGGTTTGGGTAAAAAGGCATTGTTTATGCAAAGGCCTCTTTCACTAGGTCTTGAAGAGCTAAAAGAAAAAAATATGAGAAATTTATATTCGAAAACTAATTTTGGTTAAAAAATATTAAAACTATGTACAATTAGTTCTGCCAAGAAAACTAATTTTAATTTTAAAAATAACTATGATTTCTGAAAAGATAAGTGGATGAGTCAAATGAGTTTTAGTAGCGTTGAGTTTTGAGCTTTAAAACTTCTGTGTACTGTCCAAAACTGTTAAATTATTTGACGACCATGAAAAGAATTCCCGTCAAGCACGCGTATGTGGTCGTACTAAAACCAAATAAGCTTCGAACTTAAGAGAATTTTTATTTAATTACCTTCCTTAATACTACAAGTACTTACCTTTCATTAGCATTCCCACCATAAGCCAAAATACCCAAACAAACATTTTCAGAATAATTTAGAATTGTAGGATCAAATATCAACAACGAACGCTTATCAGCATAAATCTCTTGACAAGGAACCCCAAAATTTTCATTATGATCACGCAAATAATGTGACAATACAAATGTGACTCCAATTGTACGTTTACAATCAGTAATGGGACACTGGACTGGTGTGCGAGTTAGGACCAGCAGAGATTTACGTTTCTGCAAAGATTTATTCCCATTTTCACAATCAGCCGAAGAATTATTAAAATTTTCTTCCTTTTCATCGGTATCCAGGTTTAGATGATGATGGCAACTACCTAAACGCAATTGTTGGCAATGTTTTGCTAAATCTTCGGCTCCAATCTGTTCGCCTTTCTGTTTCATTAGGACAGGGCTTAAATGAAAGTCCGTAAAATCGGCATTAAATCTGAGAAGCTCTTGCTTTCTCTTATTCATAATTAATTCTTCTTCCTTTGATTGTTTAAATTTTTTAAAATTGCCATAATGATCATATTTGGTGGCCTGCTGGTAACGGGGTCTTTCGGGCGCTGTACCGACGGTTCTGGTTTGCAAACGCTCACAATCTTGGCAGAAATTGGACATAATTTCGTATATATTTTTAAAATAGGAAAAATAAAAAATATATATAAATTCTTTACTACAAAACACTTAAAATTTGTAAATAATTTTTGAAAATCAAAAAAGTTTGGCATTTACTTTCGAACATATATTTTTCGTTTCTCCTTTCTTCAATACACAACAGCTGGTTGCCAGCATACTGGAATCTTTTCAACTAGAAAAGTATCGTGATGTTTTGGTTAAGAACTTAAGCGGTGGCAATCGTCGTAAGTTAACTGTGGCCACTTCTTGTTGTGGCCGCACTTCAGTGGTTTTAATGGATGAACCTACCAGCGACATGGATCCAGTCACTAGAGCCATTGTCTATCGCACGATTGACGATTTATTGGCTGAGAAGAGAGCCATTGTCTTGACTTCCCATTCAATATCGGAAATTGATACAATATGTCATCGCATAGCGGTTCTGAAGGAGGGACAAATGTTGACCTGCAGTAGTCCAGAAAATTTAAAATCACAGTATGGCGGATACTACAATGTCACAGTGTATTGTGATCAAACTAAAATTAGTAACTTGGAAAAGGCAAGATACTCGTATTGTAATATTTTACGTTACAGAAGTTTAATTGTATTATTTTACTCTTTCCAGGAAATACGACGAAAGTTTTCCAACTTAAAAGATTTACAACTTTATGCACATTCCATTAAATTTAGCATCAAAGTAGAAAATCCTGTTCATAATTTTAACGAGAAAGAGGTAAGAGATATAAAACATGCGGTTGTTTTTGTGGTTAATATTCTGCCTGTCAATTAAATGACAAAAGCAAATCTATACTAACGGACAATGCGCTGCATATGTAGGGCCCATACTTTAAATAATACTTTATAATTATTAATTATATTTGATTAAAATTTAAATAGTAACGCTGCTATTTCTTGAAATGTACATAGTTTTTTTAAGTATTTAGAATTTTAGAGAATTGAAAGGGGTCATGTAAACTAAAAATCTTGTCGTGTATAGCGAATTATGAGTGATCGGCAACACTGTTTGATAACTTGTTTTTTGAATTCGGACCGATCATGCAAAGCATTCAGCTGGGACTGTGAACAGAACGGGTAGATTAGGAGGAAACATACTTTTATTTAAGACAAGTTCTTACAGATATGAACTTAATTCACTATATACGTAAATGCAACTTAAGATTAAATCTATAACAACTTTCAATTTATTTTCTTTTATTTTACAGAATGGTGTTCAGATACCTGGAGAATCTCACAACAAATCTGAATCTATAACAACCACTACAACTACCTCAACAACAGAAAACCTACGACTTTCTGAGCTCTTCCATCAACTGCATGAGTTGTCTCAACAAATAGCGGTAACGTTACGTTACGCCGTTAATAGATGTAAATTGGATGCAGTATTTGAAAGAATTATTGATAAAAGTGATGAGAAAATAAAAGCCAACGGCTACAGGTTACAATCGCCTGCCTTAGAAGGAACTGCCTCAACAGGCTACATACATAATGGCTTTATAGAAACTGAAACTGCTACATGATGATAAAAGAGAGATTGTGTTTGACTCAAATAATTAGTGCGCTAAAACCAGGCTGTGCCTTTATAAATTTACAACAAAGCAGAATAACGTCGCTATTAAGATATATATTGTGTGTTAGGGTCGTAGGAAATAGCATATATTTTTAAAAGAACATTATTTTATGTATATTATTTAGTCACCTAATTTTACCAAGTCTTTATGTGTATATGTATATGTACAGCTTTATAGCTTAAGTTCGAAACTATGCCCCATCCTACTAAATAAGAGATTTAAAAATTGACTATTTTCTTACGTGGGCAGTTTATAGTGTTTCGTTGTAGCAAATTTTTATTTTACTTTCTAACTTATAAAATATTTATTTTATCAGAATGTGGTTTAAGTTACAATATAATTAATTTTTTAAAAGTTATTCAGCATTACTATAGTTGTCGGAGACGTGCCGCAATCGATTAAATATGTTACTGTTCGCCATTGTGTAGAACATTTATGTCCTCTGATTTCTGATTACGATTGCGCGAACTGTAATAAGGGCTTTTATGTCTCTTGGTTTTTATGCACATGTGCTTACTTATATACTTTATAGTTATATTGATGAAATTCAGTTTAAAAAGTTTTTGTATTGCCTTATTTTTGTTTTCTTGGTTAGGTTTTGTCTCGGTCTTTTGAAGAAAAAAAAAACAATAAAAATATTTTAGAGAAGCTGTGCTTTTCTTGTACTTAATATGTAATTGTGTATTGGTGCATTTAGAAATATAAATATGTATCTGTATTGTGACTTAATGTATTTTTTTAAATAGTATTTTAACTTTATTTACTATATACAAAACACATATATATATCATATTTCCATGTATATTTGTCAATTATTCAACATATGTAGTAAAACTAGACAAGTGTAAAAATATCATACAAATTAGTCATATAATTCTAATTGAATTTTTAAGATTGAATAGTAAGTGAAACTAATATCTTCATTAACACACGATGGCGAATTGGCAAACTCTTTAAAAAACTACTGAATATTATGTAAAAATCCCAGCGACATCGAAAATGTGATACTAACGTTAAACAGTAAGGTTATAACGAATTAGGTAAGTGTTAAATGACTTAATATACATTTTCATTTCTTTTTCCATAATATAAGACTACAATTGTAAATATTCTATTCAAACCACAAATCATTATTATATGTATTCATCATCTTAAATTATTTCTTTAGATCAATTTATAAAACATGTCATTTAGTTAACGATGGTTTACAAGAAATATACGGTAGGGCGTTACTTGGCAAACCCTCTAAGAAACTACTTAACATTATGTAAAAATTCACAGCGATATCGAAAATTTAATTTTAATGTTAAAACATAAGTTTGTAACGAATCAGGTAAGTGTTGAATGACTTAATATAGATCCATATGTCTCATATATATTCATTTCCTTTTCATAATACAGAACTACAATTGTAAATGCTCCATGCACACCACAAATCATTATTACATTCATCATCATACAATATTTCTTCAAATTATTTTATCAAACATGTCATTTAGTGAACGATGGTTTACAAGGAAAATATGGTGAGTAATTATTTTATTTATACTATATATATTTTCTTGAAATTGCAAATATGTTTGCAAACAATTGTATTTTATTAAGCGAAACATCTCCATTTAAATAACATTCAACAAAGAAATAGAGGATATAATTTCCAAATTAGTGTAAATCGTTTAGCATGTCGAATGCTATTTTAGTTGACAACACTGTATATGTGGCTTCGACAGACTTTAAATTATAGTACATACTTATCGAATATCAATGAAATTTTGTAATCTATAGTTGGTTTAAGATTGATATATGCCATATTTTCGACGCCTGAAGAGGGTCTGTTGTAGGCAAATCTATCTGGAAACATTTCTAAACGTCGCTAGAAATTGATTCTCTTTTTTAACACAAACAACAATTCTTTTTAACTCCACAATTTTTACTGCAGTTTAGCGAGAAGTTTTCTGCACCACGTGTGTTTTTTGCTAACTGAACTAAATTTTTAGTAAAAATTATTTGAAGTTGCTTAATTATTTTGAAAAGTTTTAAATAACATGGCATATTGAATGTTTCATTAGTGATTTTCGGTTTTCGAAATATGTTTAATACGACAAATACATTAGTTTCTTTGGTTTAGTTTAAAACTATTAAGTCAACGACGCAGTCTTCGTTAATTTATTGTTTGAAATATTTGCATCGTCTATTATTTATTGTAACTAAATGTGTTTGAGTGTTTATGTGTTTGTATAGTAATCGAGTATTGGATGGAAGTAAAATAATGAAATAAGAAGAAGAAAAATGACGTTATTATTTTGACCCGCGTTCAAAGAATAATTATTGATGAAATGAAAATATGTAAGCAAAAGGAATACGGATTTCTATTTTTAGCTCAACATGAAAAATTTAAATAATTCTGCACTTTTTAAACGGTTAATTTGTCTATAATAAAAATTCATACAGCCTTTGACTTCGATATTAGGAAAAGAGCTTATTATATTGTATTATTCGGTCGGGAGTTTATATTGGAGTAATATATTTAGAAAGTCACCCAAACTGTCCATAAAATGGTCTTAACCAACTGTGAACTTTGATAATAACATT
Source organism: Linnaemya vulpina (assembly GCA_963675445.1). NCBI lineage: Eukaryota > Metazoa > Arthropoda > Insecta > Diptera > Tachinidae > Linnaemya > Linnaemya vulpina. The sequence continues at coordinate 16,895,240 of OY776280.1, read as the reverse complement.
CGATAATTTGAATACGTTGTTCATTTCCAAGTCGTTTCATGGTTAAATTACAGACAAAACTGAACATGTTTAATAGTAACACGTTACACGAAAATAGCTGAACTGTCAAGAACAGTGTTGCCAAAAAGAAATTTGCTTAAAAATCAATCTTTATTAGAAGGGATCGTAAATGGCTAATTAGACTTTGTTATTATATAGTAATGTAAATACTTGTACGCATATGTAAATATGTATGTATGTGTAAACAAATTTATATCAATTTTAATTAAGAATAGTACATTATTTTTGGCTACAATGATTTAGTAAATAGGTACACTTTGTTTACAACTAAATTAATCAAACTAAAATATAAATAGTAGTGCAGCTCAAATCATTTGCCTCTTTGTGTAGCGATCTTGGTGTGAAGGTCTTTTTGTCTCCCCCTGGCGCCTTTCAAGTTTTTTATTATCGCTCGATTGTATATTTTCCATTTGAGGTTGGCTTGAAGCCAACATTGGATTATTGGGTACATAATGATAGGCCAACCACATGAATAAAATCATATCAACAAACATAAGACCGGCAAACAAGAAAAACTCACTGGCTTGGGAATCGAAAAATCTCAGTTCGGCCACAATAACAACAATAACGTTACCAAAAGCCACTGCCAATAGCCAACAGGCCTGCAAGACGGATTTCATTGTGTTTGGAGATTGGGAATAAGAAAACTCCAAACCGGTTACGGAAAACATAACTTCGCCCAAAGTCATTACCACGTATTGTGGTGTCAGCCATAAAATATTCATATAATTCGGTTTCGTAACCTCGATCATTTTAGTTATAATATCCCCATTCCTTTGTCTGCCAATTATCAAAGAGTAAACACCGCCATGTCTTAAGGCTTGCTCGTGAACTTTGACATTGTCTATTAAAACGTCATAAGTAGTGGCACGCAGCTGTATGATTTCTCTATGATCTGCTGACTGGTTTGATTCAATGTCGTTGGATTTGCTTGATCTCCATATAATATTGTGGCTTCTATCCATGTTGGCTAAATTTCGTACTAAAGGCAGGGCTTTGGAAGACTTTTCCACTTGTTCTTCATATATTTGCAAGGGCTGGTCCAGGTATGCACTTTGCAGAAATATACTGTTGGCAGTCGATTCGTTGAAGTTGTAAATGCCTGGCTGAAACTGGGGACAATCTGCCAAGTAACAATGTCCAAGTTTCTAGTTAATTGCATTAATTTTTATCAAATCAAAATTACCGCTTTTGTCCGCCTGAATTGTATAGGCCATCGTCAATCTTTGATGCTCCACTTTGATGAATTGATTATACCAATAATCGATGCCTTTCAAAGATATATCGGGCAAGTTTGTTATATTTGTTTTTATTGTATATTCACATTCTGGTACGCCATTGAAAAATCTTAATTGCAAAAGGCCTGGTGAGGGCAAAACTGGATAAGTTTTCTGAAAGGAAAAGTGTTTATTGTTGCATGTTCTTTGATTAGCTTTGAGCGTTTAATAAATTTCAATGAAATTTTTAGTTTTTTAAACTTGTACTCGTTTAGAAGGTAGCACTACAGAGTAGCTAAAGAAGCGTTTTGTGTTTTTTTAAAATTAACCCTCGATGGTTACTGTTCGTCGAATCGACGAAGCTCATTTACTCTTTATCATATAACTCATTTATTTTGCTCAAATTCGTGTGGAATCTTAAGAGGCAACAAAAATTTTTATATTGTATTTTATATTTTTTATATTATATTTTGAATAAAATACTTAACTAATACATATTAGAATTATTTTTAAAATTTTTCTTTCAATTCAACGAAGAGTCGAGAAGAGTAACCATTCAAGATTAAACAGGAAAGTAATTAAAAAGTGCGTAGCAATGGCCTTGCATATAGATTGTGTAGCATCTTCGAAGTAACCCAAAACTTTCATCGTGTTGTAAGTTTTACTCCCCATTTCATTTATAGAATTCTTAATTCTATGGCGAATTGTGCCTTCGTAAGCGAGCATAATCGTTCGTAATAGTGGTAGCGCAACTTCACGATTAAAAAGATTCACATATCTTATATAGTAAAAAGTTGAAAACAAGGCAAACACATGGAACTTGAAAATGCAAAATTTTCATGTATGAACGTAAATGCAGGTTTTTTCAACATGAGTGTTGTATATCCGCAAAATTAATATTCGATTTGATTATATCTTTGCTAAATGAATTCAACAATAAACTAGAATAAAAATATTCAAGAAATCCCAAAATTTATACATAAATCCACTTACTCATGTTAAATGCGCATGGGAATGACGATTTTCTACAAATTTAAAGATTTTACATAAAATTCATCTGGCAACTTTCTTAAGCATCTTTTATAATCCTCTCTTTATCTCTCATTAAAAAAAGTACTGCAACTTTCGTCAATTCCTTTTCACACCACTATTCTTGAAACAGTTTAATAACAAAATTTCGGCAGCACGTGCGTCTGTTTTGCTACTTCGGTTAAATATTAATTAAAAATAGTGCAAGCTCTTAAATTATTTTGAAAAGTTCTCATAATTATAGAATAATAAATATTTAATTACTTTTTCTTACAAATTGTTTGTGTTTAGAAATAAAAGCTCGTCTTGTGTTTGTTTTTTAGTGCAAATCTGAGAAGTCTCAGCTGGCGTCTATTGCTTGTTTTGTGCTTTACTGCCGTCGTTTGTTTATATGTAATATAAATAAAAGTGTTGGAGTTTGAGAAGAATACTGGAAAAGGAAGTAAAATAATAATAATTTATGAAAAGAAATGAATGTTGTTGAAAAGAACGACAAATGTTAAAAAGTTGAAAACAGGGAAGTGAAATGTGCACATTTATTTTGCATAAAAATGTTGCCCAGTTTCAAATACCAGCAACATTCTACATTCATCAAGCACTATCTAATTAAAGGCATGCAAGAGGTGAAGATGTGAGTATGTGTGCATGTTTTTTTTATTATATTTTTTTACGAGATAAAATCATGAAATATGTATGTATGTATGTATTTGTGTAATCGTTTGAATGTATCATAATTTATACTAAGATTTGGTGCCACAAAGTGTGAAGTCACTCCTTTTCAATTCGCTGAATGCATAATAACACTTCTTTGTGATCGAGTGTAAATTATGAATTACATCTCGCGCTTGATCAACTACCTCATGTTTTAAAATACATATATTTTGCAAGAAATCAAATGTCAACATCCATCTATATGTACATATGTATGTGCTGTGAAAATTTCAAGGTACCCTCTGAATGATCAAATAACTAAATTACTTCAACTATACTCTTTCAAGGAAGTCATAAGTCTTCGAATATATGTACATATATCATTTCATTCTAAATTAAAAACGTGTTAAACGGATATTAGCCCATCAAACTTAATTGAAGTTACTTAAACAAATTAAACCAAAATAGTTTGACTTAGAAAAATTGAAAAAATTCAGAAATCAGGACATGAAGAAAATGATCAAGCAGCAATACAGAGATTCAAAGTATGTTCGAATCGATTCCCAGATTATATTTCAGAATAAAATCTGTATAAACAAGAATTGTTATCACGATTAACTCAGTCACTAGTGGGAGGCGAAAACACACTGTGAGTATTGATGATGAAAGTGTGGCGGGTTTCGAAAATAGTTCTGTTCTGCTGGGTGTAGCGAATGATTCAATTGATATTGACTTTTCCTTGTCTTTTGAAATGTTTATTACGTCTCTTTGAATATATTACATTGCGAATAAAAGCTCGTCGATAAATTTGTACGAAAACCACCGAGATACCAACGCTGCAATACATTGAAATTCCCCCTAGTCTAAATAGTTGGAAGACAAATTTTTTAAAGTTTATTTTCTTTTAATTTATCATCCATCAAGGATTTGGAACTTTTTATATAAAAAAACTTAACGTAAAATTTACTAATACCGCTCAATCTTTGGACTCTTAAAAATTAGAGTTCTAAAAATTGTAATTAAGTACTAAATGATCCACAAAATGAAAATCTTTCATGCTCGATGTCGTTAAATTTTAATCCATGATAAAATTATTCATCGATTGCAGCAGCCTTATTATCAATACCCTCCAAACTCCTAATGGCATGTTTGGGATCATCATCGCTGTTCTTTGTTAAGGGTGTAGTATCGGAATCGGTCATGGGATTGTTCGGCTTGTAGCGATATGCCATGAACATGAACAGTAACATGTCGGCGAACATAAGACCCGCAAATAAGAAAAATTCACTAGCCTGGGAGTCGAATAAGGCCAACTCGGCAATAACGACCACAATGACATTGCCAATGGCCACCGTGAGTAGCCAGCAGGCTTGCAGTACCGATTTCATAGCAAGCGGTGCTTGGGAATAGGAAAACTCCAAACCTGTAACAGAGAACATGACTTCACCCAGAGTCATGACCACATATTGTGGTATCAGCCAAAGAATGTTCATGGAGTTGGGTTTAGTTATTTCAATAGTTTTCGCCTGATACTGATTATTAACGCCGTTCAGTTCATCGATGAGTATCGTGTAAACGCCTCCAGTTCTTAAGGTCGTTTTTGTGACCTCAACTTTATCAACAAAAATCCTATACGTTCCCGCCGTAAGTTCCGTTAAATTGTGCAAGTAGGCAGGCTCCTCGTGATCAACGACATTTTTCTTTGCCATTTTCCATGATATCGTACGACCTGGTTGAACGTTACTTAATGTCCTGGCCAATGGACTACCTCTAGAGGGCTTATTTACATAATCCTTATACCAGACTAAGGGTTGATCGGTATTTTTTGAACTCAAGAACAACGAATGGGCTTCATGGTGAATCATATTATATAAACCAGACGGAAATTTAAAACAATTCGGATCACTGCTGGATATGTTGTACGCGATATATGAACTACCTGTCGGGACAGGAATATTTTTGTTTTCATAATAGCCATGAGCATTAAGCGCGATCGTATTCAGACCGCTTAAATTTGAACTAAAAATGTAATCACAGTTTTCGCCATTGAAAATGCGTAGTTGTGCTGTATATGGTGCGGGTAGGGTGGGATAGGTTTTCTAGAAAGTCAAGAAGAAAGAAAAATAGATAAAATTAAAAAAAAGAAACTCATTCAAGACAGAGTGATGAAAATTTGTTGGAATAAATATTGATGATTAAAAAAGTACTAGAAATGAAAATGGGATTAAAAGAAAAGTGCTGGAGATATGACGCGTTGCGATCGACAAGGCTTTAAAGTCCAAACTTGTGATTAAATTATTTTTATTTTCTTATTTCGAGATTTCGCTGTGTAAACTTTTTAATGTTGGAGTGCGCAAATGGACTTTTAGCTGCGAGAATACGATGAATAGTTTATATTTCTGATTTTGAATGATCTTCCGTCTTTGTGCGTCAAATACGGTTTGTCTTCAGATCGGCTTCATTTATGTGTTCTCTTTTTTAAATGTTTTTTGTTAACAATTTTGAAATAAGAAATGAGTAAATATTTGAGTCCCTGTTGGGATTATTTTTGCAGACATCGAGATTTGACTGGAAAATTTCAATATGTCGTTGAATAGTTTTTTATGTCATACATTTTTTCTTGTCAATATCAAAAAGCGTTGATAACAATTTTTAAGGTTGGATAAGAGTGATTGAACATTTTTCAATATGCCTTGCTTGTTGCCATTTGTTGATGCGTGTGTATTGATATTCCATCAAGCAACTACATTTTCAACATAAACTGCTGTCAGTATTGAACTAATTGTTGATATATTGAACTCAATATTGATAGGTGGGTTGTTCGAAAAGTGATTTTAATTCAGAAGGAATGGAATATATATCATATCTTTCTGAATTAAAAACATTTTTCGAATAATCAGCCTACCAAAATTGAATTTCATATAACAATAAAGCGCTTACACCCACTACGCGTAGGCGTTCAATTAGAATGAAGGACAGTAGTTTTATGGTTTACCCTACACAGAATGGCCAATTTGCCAAAGCTAAGCCAACACTAAACACTATATATTTTATATGTTAAGAAATCTCTCTCCGTTCTGAATGCTTACCTCCAAATTTAATTCAACAACTCCAGAAATGATAAAAGCAATACCGGCCAAGATGCCGCCCAAAGTCAATTTTTGTAAAGGACGTCGAATACCAATCAAACTCAATGCAGGATAGAACGCTACATCGTACAGGGGAATAAACACCAAAATCAGCAGTGGATTTAGAACCTGCAATTGATCTGGCTTAATGTCCCAAGATCCCATATCGCCATTCATGCGGGTGGCCTGGAAAGTCCAACGAGAGCCCTGTTGATCAAATAAGGCCCAGAAAATGGGCAAAGGCAAATACAAGACCAAAACACGCATCAAAACTTTGACATCTTCAATTAATTGTTTGTCGTACTTCTTATCAGCATAATCCAGCCAATGATCGCGAGGATTTGTTTTCTTCTCGTGCCATTTGGTGGCGATCGCATTCTGCAAAAGGAAAAATATTCAAACCGATCACAAACATGTTTCAATAAAGTAGACCATAAGAAATCATCACTTACACCAATCGTTTTGCTGACCAAAACCACCATGTTGCCCGCTGGGGGTTTACTTTTATACAGGGGCTTGCCCAACACAAACACAACTGAAATATATAATTGAATGCTTGAGAAAACCCTACCACAATTGTCCACAACATTTAACAACTTACCAATGGAAACGGCCATCAAAACAGCTGGGACGCCAAACGCCAACGAATAGCACTCCTTTTGATGGAAACAATGGACATCTTCACGCAAAATGGGTGTGACAGTTGTAGAGATCAACGACCCGGCATTGATCGAGAAATAGAACAATGAAAAGAATGTGGTCATTTGTTTTAATTGTTCGGGCAACTTGAATTGATCACCACCAAAGGCCGACACACACGGTTTGATGCCACCAGAGCCCAGCGCTATTAGCGCCAGGCCAATCATGGTAAACGTTGTTGCCGGCAAATTTAGTGGCGGCATGGCGCCCAAAGTAATCAGAATGGAACCGCAAACGTACACCAGCGACAGATAGAATATCGTCTTGAATTTACCCAACCAACTGTCCGAAAGGATGGCACCGAAAACACACAAGAAATACACAAACATGGTAAAGACGTGGAAGATAACAGTGGCCGTATCATCATCGTAGTCCAATTGCCGACTCAGATATAAAACCAAAATCGCTAGAATACAAAAGAAGTGTTTGAAGAATCGAAATTTTTAACTAAGAAAAACTCACTTCTCATGCCGTAATAATTGAAGCGTTCGCAAAATTCGTTGCTGATAATGAAAAATACCGACTTGGGATACGGCAATTTCTGTAGGAGAAGGGCAGAGTAATTATTTGTTTAGGAATAGCTTTAGATCTAACAAAATTTACCTTGACTTGACCTTCGGCCTCGGACTCATTGTTTGGCTCAATGGAGTCTGGAATTTTTGGTAAATTTTCTGAAATGGTATCCACTGGCTTAATTGCTGCAATATCGCGCTCTGTTGCCACTTCCGCCGGCGTAAAGACATTTTCAGACTTGAGTCCTGTAAAGAGAAAATGATTATATGTTAAGTAGGAATTTATTTTGGTGTTTTTTTTTTGTGTCGGGAACTTCAAATTAAAAAACATAATTAATTTACAGCTGCAAAGCAGCTCTGAATCAGTCAAAACCAACCCTCGTTGGTAATTCTTTTTTTAAGCGCAGCCACACCACTGATCTTTTGCTCTCTTGCGAAAGTTTTGAATTTTACTTGCACTAGATACCTGATCAGGTAGCTTAAATCGATTTCTGAGAGGTCGGCCAGCTTGTTGCTGCCTACAGACTTGTGCTTGGAGAGCTACAAAAATGGAAATTCACATAGAAAGTGGGAAGAGGGCGCTTCCTGGTTTCCATCACGACAATTGTGATAGAACTCGTTATGGGCCAGGCCTATCCTACTAGCATGCCTGCCCATCCTTTAGTGTGCCATCACGACTGCCCCAAGCCTCGATATGTCCCTACGGCTCCTATTTACTCTTTTCATTGTATCAGGGTTATATATTCTTAAAAATCTTCCTTGTGCGCCACATGTCTTTAGTCTCATAAAAGATAATGGTTTAGGATGCAGTGTATCTAGTTCACACCTGCGCCTGGGAATCCATGTTATTAAAAATTGTATCACACTGGGTTCTTGAACTGGCATCCCATAAGTGTGGGAGAAAGTTCTTAGGTCCGGTAACTAGATGAAGCAACTTGTACAGAAATTCCAAACTTTTTTGCTCCAACATTTCATATATTATCAATAGCTACCCTCGTATCTCTTAAGATACTTACATATTTCGTTAAATAACTGATGTGACACAAATATTTCTAGAATAATCGAACTTAATAAAAAGGGGTATTAGTGGAATTTAAAAAAAAAGACAAAATATATAATTTATAGAGGGATTATCACGAGCAATAAGTGGACATAAAAATATGTATGTGCATGTGTGTGTTCTCATGCACATACTTGCACACTCTCGCACGTAATAACATATTAACAACAACACCAGAAACAGGATAAGATTGTGATAATCTCTTGATTTCACACACGATTAGCAATAAATCAAAGGGTGTTTCATTAAGAGCTTCTTATCTCTAATTTTAACTAAAACAATGTTAGTGTGTGAAATATCAAGGCCGTTGTGAACTGTTAAAGCTCGAACGTCCCTGTTATAAGAGCCTTTACATTTGTGTGGCACAAGTGGATTTATAAAAAGTTTTAGTGTCCTTTTATCCGTCGAAAACATTACAAAAATGTGGGCTAAATTTCTGTAAAAAGATGTCACCGCCGACAAACTCATTATCAGTTTGTGTTTGAAACTGATTGTCCATATAATATTAATACAAACGCAGGACACTAGAATACAATAAAAATATCAACAAGTTTAGAAATATCAGCGGCTATTTCTGGTAATAAATTATTGGCTTGAAAATGCGATTTACCGCTTTTTGTTTGTTTTTTTTGTTTGAAAGTAGGAACTGAAAGTTGATTTTATAAACCGCATTAAGCCAGTTGCTGAAAAGTACAAGTTGTTAAGCATGATGAAGTTGTTTCTAATCTGAAGATATTAATTTTTAATTTTAATACTGAATGTGAAATATTCAAATTATTTAATCGCAAAAAAAAGAACAGACGTCATTTATAAGTCTGTACTAAATAACTGGTTGTGAATGCGTTCGATATCCTAATCCAGTGACTCGTTGCGATATCTAATGTGAGGACCAGCGTTGCAAAATGGGGCCATCAAAAGTGTACTCAACCAGCTCTTTAAATTCTACCTTTCGAAAACAGAAGTACTAAAATTTTTGTTACTAAAATGTTTGGTTTTTGTTTTTGTATTCTTGAACTAATTTCGCTAATATGCCAGATTTAATCTTTTAAATTATATCTAACTTATAATATGAAATTTATTTGTTGGGTGGTTAAGCAATGTCTATATGCATTTCATTGGCGCTTCTTACCAAATCGTCAGTAGACTTCAATCACAGTTTTGCAAAGTTTCAAACTTCTCAACTTATTAAAAGACTTCCAAAAACCATCTGAGAATTATGTTAAATAAATTAACTATAAAAATTCACAAACGATTTAAAAAAATCACATTATAATAAGTGTAGCAGGCTATGAAACTTATACAAACCAAACCCAACAAACAACTTTTATTCGATATGACTCTATTTTATTTTTCTATACCGTTTTTTTTTTTTTGAAGTCTTTTAATAAGTTGAGAAGTTTGAAACTTTGCAAAACTGTGGTTGAAGTCTACTGACGATTTGGTAAGAAGCGCCAATGAAATGCATATAGACATTGCTTAACCACCCAACAAATAAATTTCATATAATAATAGTACAATGACAATATGTCAAAAAATTAGTTTATTAACAATTATATCTAACTTAATAAAAAGAGTTTTGATAGAAACATATATTTAATGAGATTATAAATCAAATATTTATACGTTAAGCAAAGAAACGTGACCACTAAATATCAACGGAAAACATTTTAATTCAGATACGTAATTATTAAGTAAAAATTTCACATATTTCGTAATAATAGACAGTGTCATAGAAAGTAAGAAACTCACTAAACAGTTGTCAGAGTTAAACGATTTTCCATTAATATATATTGGTTATGTTTTTTTGGGCAAATATTTCATGTGTGAACGAGCAAAGGGTCGGGAAACCCTATTTCCAAAACGCTAATGCATTCTCAAAACGAAATTCGCCAAGTCATTCATTCCTAAGTGAAGTGATTAATATGCACATATAAAAATAGATAAATTAATATCTCCTTTTTTTTATGGTCCTTATCTAATGCAAAATATTCAATAAATTTGTTTACGTGGGAAATTGAAACTGTTGGTAATTATATTCGAATGAGTTGTTTTTTTATTTGTACGGTTTAGAAGTGACACTTTGCAATGGCAACTGAACTAAATGCACTTGTTGCATATGCACACAAGTGCACATAACCCATACATACACACACATGTAAATAAGCATGCATTTGCCTGTTATCTCTTTAAGAAAAATTATTTGTAAAGTTGTTCTGCCTGATGTTGTACCGCAGTAACGTTAATGTTTATTGTCGTTTAATTGGGCGAATAAGTGAAAACACCAGCATGCGATTGGACACCTTAAAACTCTTGAAAACTCTTTAGTTTCAATGAATATAAAAATCATTGATTGTGTTTGATTTATCACGGCTGATAAAAGTTAAAACCGATTGTTGATGTTGTAAATTTGCAATTAACAAAATTAAAATTGAAAAAATTTAGCAACCATAAATCAAAAAAATTATTTTATGGGATTCGATTTTTATGAATTATGGTTATTATTGATTAAGACTTCCTGCCATTTTATTAATTATTAAATTCAAGTTGTTTGCATAAAATTTAGTTTAGGGCAGATTGTCTGGGGTTATTTTCCAGTACAGTTGTGTCAATAATGTTTGCAATATACGGAGGTGTACAATATGGAGGTGACCATCTCTGCAATATCCCACTAATTTGATTGATTATATAAATTTTCGAACTACTATAATTTTTAAGAAATCAACCGATTCTCACATGATTAATGGCGATTGATGCAGTTTTCCAAGTCCTGCTGAAGAATCAAGAATAGATCAGATATATAAATCTAGAGTTTCTTAAAATCACGTATTTCGAAGTTTTTTGTTCACGATATCTCACGAACTGAATTGATATATTCTTTTTTTTTTTGACGATCGACGCAGTTGTTCAATATCAGGGGGCAAATTACGGTATTCGATACGATTCGAAATTTTAAAATATTTCTATATAAACTCTATTGAAATATTTCATAATTTCGTTCGATAACGAGTGCAGTAATTTGCCCCCAGGAGATGGTAGTACAAGGTCTGTTCGCAGCAATTTGTTAGTTATCTTGGAACACTCGCCCCGAACATACACATACAGTTTCAGCTATTTGGCATTTTTAGTTTGTTGGTGTGATTCATAAAATTTAGACGATCTTTGCGTGTTGGGTGATATTCCGATGTCGAAAAACAGGATCAAATAATTTGCATAAAATTTTGTGTAAAAAATGGAACTAACCACTTAGAAGAACTTCCAGAAGATGTGATGGGAACGCTCCAGCATATCAACACCCGATAAAAATTTTGAAAAGTGACGAAAATTGTTGTAGAGAATAGTGAGACGTTTCGTAAGGATATCGTCGGCATTTCATAAACTTGTTTGAGTTATTGGTGGGAAGTAAAAGTTTTTGCTGGAATTTTAAATCAGTTGCAAATGTTTTGACCAGCACTTTCCGCTTGGAACGCGTTATTAAATACACAGTCGCACTTCTAATCGTTTTATTATTTACTATTTCTGATATTCTAAAACAATTCAATTGAATGCAAAAGATCTCTTTTAATAAATAAAACAGAAAAGTGCGTCGCGAAAAGTCTAGAAACCTAAACTTTTTAATTAAAGATGAGAACGCAAATAAATATGATTAAAAATGAAGTAATTAAATTATGATTCTGAATCCCAAGATTTATCTCATTGTGACTATTCAATTTCATTGTTTCTTATAGAAATACTAAAACATGTTCGCGGCTTAATTCATATTCATAAACATGCAAGGCTAATTCATGCATTTGTAGCGTTCGTGTCAGGCAAAAAGGCCCCAACTCTCATTATTGTAGCTCAAGAGAAGAAAGAAAAAAACTGTAGTATAACCCGTAATCATTAATTATTTACTTGTAAAATGATTATTTTTATTGCCATGGAAATATCCGTGATATATATCCCGATCAGAATAAGCGATGAATTTGTCTTAAAACCCTAATAAAATAAAAATTAGAACAGCGTCCTTAGCTTTTTTTCTTGCTTTCGTTTGGAAAGCAATAATTATTTGCGGTCCTTGACTAAAACTCTTACAATTAATCGATTAAAATTAGCCGGTTTAGCTGTTAATCGAAAGTAGCAAATTTTAAATTAATTGAACAATTAATCGGGTGTAGATGAAAATATAAAACGTCATTAAATTATCAAACTGCCCTCGTTAAAAGCTTGAACTTATTAAATGTTTATGTATGTAAATATTTATAATTTATAAGCCAAAAGGATTTTGAATTTAAATTTGCTTAAAATGTACCGGATTTGATAAAAATTAAACTCAGTTCCAAGATGTCGAAAGAATTCTTTCTTTCCTACAAAACAAAATAATTTGTAAAGTTTTATTTTTGTTTATTTTTATAATGTTACGAAAATTGGAAGTAAACATAATTGGAAGAATTCGAAACACAAATTTTTGCTGACGAATACTGTTCAATCACTAGATAAACATCCAGGAAGGATGTGGTTAAAATAAGGTTTTTGTTTCTTTCGTTGTTGCTTCCAAACATTTTTTTTAATTTGCACAGGGATGCGATGTTTGTGTGTGCGTTTGTCCTTTTATATATTTCTTGTTTATTATTTCATTAATTTCGCTAATAAAGTTTGTGTTCAAATTATAAGTTATTACGACTAATCAAGCATTTTATTTAACAAACAAAATGACACAATCTCTTAAAAATTATTTAAAGATACAAAATCGCTTCCTTGCAAAGGACTTTATTGTTATGGCAACCATAAGTTTTCAGCCGGATGTGCCGGGTGGCACCAACTGATGCTTATTTTCTATTTATAACCGAACCCATCATTCATTATTTTTCAGTGCTCATTTAATATCACTATAATTTAAAAATATTATCTTTACACGAAAAGTTTACACAAAATAATTTCATTTTGCCGCTTATAAATTAAGTTTTCTCACCGTATCGAGATAAAAATATAACAATTCTAATTAAAATTCTATGTGGAGATGTCGTTTGGAAAAACAACAATATTTCACAATCAATGCGCTTTAGCAAATTAGTTTTTTTTTAAATTTGAAATTAAAAAAAATAAAGATAAAATTGTTAATGAAAACTTATAATTTGTACCGTTTGTTTCAGCCATTGTGACACGCGTTTCGAACTTTATTTAGCCGTTTTTGATGATATCAAACACTTTTTTGCAAAACGAATAAACTTAATCTCTAAGGAGAAGGTCTAAAGGATCCAAATTCTCTTGCGTTTCATGCACTTGTTGTTGTTTATTTTTTTATATAAACAAAACTTTTTTTTAAATTAATACGTTTGAAAGTGAACGCGTGTGCATCTGGTAACGGCGTTCAGCAGACTGACTGATTGCCAGTGCAAATAAACCGTGTTTTCTGGATCATAACCGGCCTTAAGCCAGACAACTAACGTAACAACAACGCCAACACCAACAACAACAACAGCAAGCGAACAAGCCAACAAGTCAACAAATCAATTGTTCTTTGAGCCATAAAAATAAAATAATACTTATTTGAAATCATGAATGTATTTCGCAGATATTTAAGCACACACTCTCACACGCCCGTACATGGTGGAACAGTCTTTTCGAAAAAATAAAAGTGAGAAGTACCTTAAAATCAATAACAACAATCCACTATAAATATCGGAATCATGCACTTCAAGTGGTGGGGATGCGATAGCAAAGGAATGGCTTTATCAGACTTTTGAATGTTGATTTACGATGAAGAGAAAAAAAAAGTTCTAATCAATTGTTATTAAAAACGTTAACGTTAAAGAACTACTCACCACATTTAAGAACAAGTTTTAATCGCAGTTTGACAACAAGAAATTATTTTCATACAAATTAATAAAATTACGAGTGTGTACTTTATTTTAAAATGATTAAATCATGCACAAATTCGATTAAGCATGAGCGTTCATGTTTTTGCTCAGTACTTGTTCAAGTTTCAACATATTTTTTTTTGTAGTTTTAATTGATTGTGTTTGGATTTTTTTTTCTTTTTTTTTTTAGTCAAACACATTTTAACAATTTTAATAGAAAAAAATTACATTATTTAATTATAGAGTTTTGTTAGTATAGTATTTATTAAATTGATATTGCGAGGGTGGTCCTAAAACTAACCAGCATTCTGTATTACAAGACTTCGGTCGCACTCGATTTAGTTTTGATCGTGCGTTTTTGTTCAAAACGAGCTTTCAAACGGAAGTCAATAAAATATATTATTTACAATAAAATTTAGTCCTTTCATTGGACCCGATTTCGAAAATCTGACTCAAATCGATTTGTTTTGAAATTAAATGGCATTCAAGCCAGAAAATAAAATTTACATCAATTTCATCTATTCACATATAATTTTCTCTATTCAGTAGTTTTCATAAAAGACCCATTTTCAAATACGTTGGTTGATAATTTACTTTCACATAATGGTAGAAGATCTACACCAATTCCCTAATTTATGTAGATCAGTCTCATGACTGATAACAAAATTAATTGACGAAAGTAAGGAGTTTATTTTGCGCTTGCATGGATTAGTGATGTCTCGAATGTCAATTGTTGATATTCGGCGGATACGAATATGAATACGAATACGAATTTTATATGTAAAATTTTAAGATACTTAATTAACGCCTGCAAATTGTGTAAAAAAATAATTTTATAATCCTGTTAATAAAAGAAAAAAATAATAATAATAATCAGGACGTGTACAAAATGCGTTTTGATTTCAACGCCCATTTTCGTAAAGGTCTCAACAATTTGAACCTACTGCTCCATTTTGTACCTCTCCATGGTTGAATTTGCCAAAAACTGAAATAAAGAAAAGTAAAATAAGTTCGGGAAAATTTTTGACGTTAAGGGCGTTCTTTACAAAAAAATTCAACTTTCCGCTACGAAAATTAAAAATTAAAAGAAAAATCGGAATATTTTTGGTTTTATCCCGTTTTGGAAAAATCGAGTGCTCATCGGATCTCGATGTTTTGAGGTCTTAGGGAGTTTCCCTTACGAATTCTGAGAACCCTTCAATATGTCTGTGTGTATGTGTGTGTGTATGTAAGAATGCTAGCCTGTTATAACTTTGGAACGGCTTGACCGATTCCAAGCAGCCTTATGGCGTTCCAAAGGTTTCTGCTGAACTTACATTTCCTGTGAATTTTAACCGATTCGAAATGGTAGATTTCAAGAAATATTTTTAAAATAATTTTCTTTAATAACTCTTAAGCAGCCTTACCGATCGATTCCAGAAACTAATCAGCTCCCAAAATTAAAAATTACATCGGCCACTGCAAATCGGGTCAAAATCGGTTAATCCGTTCGTGCGATAACGTGAACGAAAAAATTCGAAAAAAAATTATTGTTTTAAAAAACTCCGAAGTTATATATCGAATCAGTTAATCTTCTCGATTCTTTCATAGTAATCGAAAAGTACATCCGTCATCAGTTATCACGAGGGAATCGGTTGATTTGAAAATGAAAACACTAGTGATTTGTTATGTAGAGTTTGAAAGCATAGAATAGCATCAAAACGATACGATAGTTTTGTGGTTAAAATTAGCGGAAAGTTACGGGGATGGCCCTTAGGATCCCCTATTTTCCCTATATATATTTTTGTAGTGCCAATTTGGTAAAAAATATTTTAAGCTTTTATTATTATTTTGGCTTATGAAATATTCGCCCAAATGTCGAATACGAATGCGAATATCTAAAAATGGTTGAATATTCTGCAGTTCGAATATGAATACGAATATTCGCACATCACTAGTGTGTTTGTATGTGTGTATGGGTGTGCGCATTTGCGTAATATCTGGTTTTGTTCAAATTTATGTTTATTGTCGAATAATTTTATACGAGTAAATAAAAGTTAATTTCTTATTACTTTTTCTTAAATGAGACTAAAATAGAAGTCTAAAATTATCAGTAAATCATTTATCCCAAATAAAAAAAAAAAAAAATAAAAATAACTGCGGATATTTTTGTAGCAGACAAAAAAAAGGAGCCAACGAATACTTGAAAACTTTCACTTAATGAGTGCGTTGTTGTATTCATTTTATTTTATAAAAAATTATTATTTTTTTTAACTTTTTTTGCATAATACGTTGACAATTGAGATAAAAGTCAATTTGAATATTCAACTATTAAAATTTTAAATACGAATGGCCGAGATGAGATTATTATTGTGATCCATCCATATGATCAACAGAATAAATGCCATCGGCGTTTCACGAACGAATTAAGCGATTTCGACCCGGCTTGTGGTTTTTAAATGTTAAGAACGCATTTCTTTTGTGGAATAAATCAGTTTCATCTAATAAAAAAACAGCGTTTATTCTTTCCTAAATTGACAATCATACGAGTGTTAAGACGTAAATTTATTGTGGCTCCCCTCATGTGTCTTGTTACCCATAAAAAATTTATTTACAATCCCTTTATAATATTTGCCATATTCAAAATATTAATAGAAAACAGATCGAATAAACAAGCTTTTCTTTCAAATGTTTTGTACAAAATCAAATTGGTATTGTATTTTATGTCGTATCGCGTAATATTTGGTTCTAATCTTTAATTGCACGCTTATCAATTGTTTATCAATTGCTTATCACATGGTTTATTGTATTATTTCTTATCGTGTTGGTATATAAAATAATTTACACTCTCCACTTATTGTTGAGATCCAAAAAATGTGTTGTTGCTCTGCTGACTGAAGATTTCAAAGAGTGAAATGAATTTTTTCAATTTATTTTAATTTTCATTATCCATTTGCGCTTCATGAAGAGTGTCCTACGATAATCCTATTAATTGAAATGACACTTCAATTTCCAGAGAAAGAGTCAAGCGTTGGATACAGTCGATCAGAAAAGGATTTTAGAGATTTTATTTTGAAATTATTCGTTAAATTTATCTATTATTTTAAATCTTATTGAATGCGTACAACGCTCCTCTTTGCAAATTTATGTAAACGACTTTCGAGAACAGCTTTCGGTGATGAATTGGATAAAATTTACCGGTGGGTCACGCGCGGCAAATATTTTTTTTTTTAAAATCAACTAAATGTTGATGACATTTCGAAAACATTTTAATAAACGGAGAGAATATTATCTACTTTGCTGAGTGGTATTTTTCCTCAAATGCCCCACCGTATGCCTGGGGAGTTGTCGTCTTCAAGCTCAATAGTTTGACAGCAACCAGCAGGAACAGTTTTAAAATATTTTTGTTTTGATTAATGTTACAATGGGTGATATTTTAAGAACTCGATTTATAAAATAATTGTGAAATAAACTATTTATCGGACTCGATTTTCCATTGAGCCAAGTTCTTAAGAAATGGAAGTTTAATTTTTAATAATTTCACTATTTCAAAGACGTAATTTTTTTCAATTTTTCTATGAAAAATGTAAGAAATGTAGCATTTTTCTAGATAATAAATCAATATTAATTTGTAATTGTTTGTTAAATACAAAAATTTAAAAAATTAAATAACTATCAAAAATGCTTTATTAAATTCTGCCTCAAATTATCAAGTAGGCTATGGGACACCGATTGGTAATCTAGAAAAAATTCAGACAAAAGAAAACGATTAGAAATCATAAACGTTTTTAATCAAATAATTTATGGCCGTTATTAATTTCAGTACTTAACCAGTAGTTTTAATTAGAGACATTAATTGTATATGTTTCCATGGAAAATTTCCTACAGTGCGCACCTTGCGATGATGCATAGATCTGTAGCGATAAGTTTACCCTTTTTAAGTTCCCGCTAGGAAAATAGAAAATTTTCAAAAATCGAGAAGTTATGGATTAAAATTGAGTTCCCATCAGATTTCGATGTTTTAAGGTCATAAGTAGCTTCACTGGCTAATTCTGAGAATATATCACTATTTCTGTAGTGTGTGTGTGTGTAAGTATGCGAGCCGCTGGTAATTTTGGATCGGCTTGGCCTATCTGAACTTACACCTCCTGCGAATTTGAACCGATTTGGTAGATTTAAGGAAATAAAAGAAAATTAATCGATTCCAGAAACTAGTCAGCTGTCAATATTAAAAAACACGTCAGCTATTGCGAATCTGGTCAAAATCGGTTAATCCGTTCGTGAACGAAAAAAATTCGAAAAATAACGATTTAAAAAAAAAT
The DNA here is from genome assembly GCA_963675445.1 of Linnaemya vulpina. Lineage (NCBI taxonomy): Eukaryota > Metazoa > Arthropoda > Insecta > Diptera > Tachinidae > Linnaemya > Linnaemya vulpina. The sequence goes on along the minus strand of OY776280.1, from coordinate 16,876,746 downwards.
CAGAAATTATATATACACTCAGTTAGTGTTCTCGATCCTTTTATAGGACTCGAAATACTACATCAATTTGCGGATGAAATTAGCAAGAAGTTCCATGGATGGCCTCTACGGTCAACCGTTTGCCAAATTTTTTAAGTTGTTAGTTAGATTATAATTCATCAGTTATCAGATTATAATTCGTAAATAGCAAATTTTTCAGAAAATCAATGACAGCTGATTGCCCTGCAATACCTTCGATTTTAAAAGCACTAAATGGATGACCTGTTGCATGTGTGTGCGTGTGTGTGTGTATGTGTGTGTGTGTGTGTGCATGTGCGTGTGTGTGTGTGTGGGTAACATACAGCCGAGTATGACTAAAATCGAAAACTCATTGTTTTCTTGTCCCACCTTGACGACATCCCTCCACAGTCGTGCTTAATTATATATTTTATTATTGACTTGACACTTATTGATATGCGACTGCAATTAAATCCGAAAAGAAAAAATTAAAAAAAAATATAAATCAGTTGTTCTTGTCGAGTTCCGTTATCGCGTTGATATTCATTTCTTTCGAAGATAACTTATCTATGGGAGAAACCGTTGTTTATCTATCTCTCTTGATCAGTAACTTATCTAATACTTTGAGATTGTTATCTTTTAAAATATATTAAATTCAATTATCTATTTATACGAAACAACACATATACAAGTAAAAATTAATGAAGAGGCGATTAGCAATGCAAAGCACAGCTCTTGTTAGTGTCAGAGACTACAAGTCTGAAGTGGGAATGAAAATGATTTGTTCTACGCTATTCACTAGCCTAAAGGGAGCCCAAATGCATTCGATTAGATCTTAGATTTAGATTTCTATAATTTAATTCAGCATCATTATTCGCAGCAGACATTTTTCAATTTGTGTTTGTTTGTTTTCCAATGCAACAATAGAAATTTAAGAAACTGGATTAGGAAGGTAAATTAAACAATGTTCTTATCTTGATAAAAAGAATTTTATAAATATTTTGTACGAGAAACAACAATGACTATTTTCATTTTATTCCGACAAATTTTCAACAAAAAATCTAATAACGTCTTAGAGAATCAGAGACAAAAAGAAAGAGTTAGCTTTTAAACAATTACCGTTATGTCGTGGAGTTAGAGGGTTAATATGTTCCATAAAAATTGCAGAATTAATATTTTCTAAATTAAAAAATATATACATAAATAATAGCTCTCATTTTGAGAGTTTAATGCAAGAAAAAAAAGAAGCGGAATTATCCCCACGCTGTATAATAAATATTTTTTCATGAGGTCGGGGCTAAATTAACCATTTTAAATAAAACTTTCATTAGAGAGCTTGAATTTTTCTAGACAGTTTCTTAGGAACTTTCATACGCCATATTTAATAGCGCCAATCGTAATTCTATTCAGCTGAACTCTCGAGACTAGCAGTTATAAAGTCGCCTTGAATTAAAACAGCTGATAATCAGCTGTGTTAATAAGGCCACCCAGTGTTGATTTGCCTTGCTTTTGTCAACTTTAAATATGTTTATTTCCTATCAAAAAACAAAATAAAAAATAAATAAATAAATGAAAAATATGAAAAACTTTCATAAACCTGAAATAGAGTCAATTTCCAACGACACTGAAAGTAGAAAGAAGTGAACTGCAAAAAATAACGAAATTCAACAAAATATCTTATTTTATTTCAGGAACTCCTCTTCGACGTCCAACAAAATGCCCAAAGAAAAAAAGATACAAATTAAATAATAATCAATTCGATTTATTCAATGACACCGAAACTACAATATTTGAATATCCCAAAAGGAAATCATCAATTCAGGTGAGTACAATTGCAAATTAAATTCGCTGAGTATTTAAAAATTTAAACCGATTTCGGAAGCAGGAATTTAAAAAAATAAGAGTTAAGTTCCAAAGGCAATGTCAATATTAAAAAATTTTAATGTTGTTCGTTCCAAGAAAAAAAATCACTTGATTAAAACCGGAAATGTTGTGCTGTTCTTTGAGATTTATTTGCTTAATCAGTTGATTGAAACAATTCAATTGATTTCCAGTCGTTACAATTTAAAAAATACGAAAACAACTGCTTGATCGCGTGACAAAATGAAAAATCAAAAGCAAAATAAACGCAGGAACCACCCTCTGCATTTCTGATGCATTTTATGAATTGTTTTTAATATTTTTTGGCGCCTTTTTCTTTCTTTTCATATTCGCTGCTCTATTGAGTTTAAAACAGCAGCAAAATTGCTACATAAATCTCAAGACTGCATAAATGGGCGGCAGCAACTAAAATAAAATCGAAAAACTATAAAATGTAGTCCGAATCAATTAATATCGTCGTAATCTTGATTCCTTCCTCCCACAGCCGTTTGTGTTACAGTTTTTCTTCTTTTTTATGGAAAGTATTTCGCAGTTAAAATCTGATTTGGAAATTTCAAGCTTCAACTGGTATTTTACCAGCAACAACTTGAAATTATTCACAGTTTTTTCGTCTTGGGCTTTGCGAAGACATTTAAAACAGACTCCGTATGTTGTTGCAACATACAATCAATCGATGAACCATTTTGCAATTTCATTTTCTGTAGGTTAGTATTATTAATATTCATCCATTTGCCTCGGCTTTTTTTCATTTTATGTTCTAATTTAAAGAAAAAATGTCTATAAACATTTTCAATTTGACTTCAATTCAAGTTCAAGAATATTTTTGTTTACATTATTTACACTGTGCTACAAACTGTCGGCTTTTTTCTCAAAAACTGCGTATTATTTAAATTTTAGTTTTGTTTGCTACTCACAAGCAATTTTTGATGGACAAATTAATTAATATATTGTTAACTTGCTTAGCTGAAAATGTATTCACACTTGTCAAATATTTGCCCAAATAAAGGGTAACCACTCAATTCTAGTGAACATCTTTTAATTCAGACTAGTGTCAAAGATTTTATGTACTTAATGTTGATATAAAATTAATGGATCTGAAATAAAAGGAACAACCATATTGTTACTTATTTTTAGTATAATAAAATATATTCAACTCTGTGCTGTTTTAACCGCAAACTTTAAAATGTTTACCCTATTTTACCCTACTTTTAAATGGGCACAGTGCCTAATTTTTAAATACGGCAACCACCCTCCACAATCGCATGATTTATTCACAGAAAAATGTGAGTCTGAACGACTTTAAAAAATTCGCTTCAAATCAATCGCAGGACTAGAAAAAAATTTGTAATATTGTTAAATATTTAGGCCAGACTATCTTAGCAGACATGTCGTATATGGCATTCAAGTATCTCACGATTATGTGGCAACTTAGAGGCGTCTGTCTATGAAAGTGCATGTACAACCTATTGGCTTATTTTAGTTTAAAGATCAAAAGTACTTTGGGGTTGGTTATACTGACTGAAATATCTCGTTTAAGGCTCTTTAATTTTAATATCGTGTTGATTCTTTTTGCCCAGAATGTTATTGAAAAATTCCAGAATTTATCAATAAATATACATCTGGCATCCCTGATAGACATGACCAACATCAACAAAACGTTTATTTATTTATGATTTATTTGTTTTTCCAATCTTTCTCTCATTCTCATTCTCTGTTTATTATAAATAGTAATAAACTTTGCTTTAAGCTTTAAATATGCTTTTGCATTTAAAACTGGCTAAAGCTTTTCTTATAGACAACAAGCTTACGAACGAGCTGTTTGGCTAGGCACGAGTGAGTACATGAATATGGCTTAATACTTATTAAGTGATTACGTTTTATTGTTTAGAAAAGAGGTGCAATGAATCACCGTGAACTCTACATTGAAGTGGGGCTTAAAGCAGCTAATGATTGACTCTTGGCCATAATTAGTTTGCTATTTCTGTATTACTTCTCTCACGTTTTTTCACGTTCATTATTGTTATTATTAAACAATTTATGGCGTAACAAATGCAAAAGCTATTTTACGAGCTACTTTAATGTTGTTACATGCGTCTAACACAATTTAAGTTAATAGAACTCGCGAATTTAATTGGAAAAAATTAATAATAATATGAAAGGTATACAGCAGCGTTATATATGTATATATTACCAAATCAGTTTAAGGTAACAATAAAACTGTTTGATTGAAAATATTCTCAGCAAAACGTTTAGGAAATATTGGACATGTTACAGGCAGTCGTTTGTAAAGAGTTACAAAGTAAAAAGAATCGACATATATATATATATATATATATATATATATATATTAGTTTCAGCGAAGAAAGCTGTTTAACTACTTTCTTGGAATGTATTGAGTTATTCAACCGATTAACTTTCATGAATTTTCTTATGTAATTCTCAATTTGTTTTTGAAAGTTTGTGCACAACCTAAGAGTTTATGTTAAATTTGTAATTATGTTTTAGACTATGAATGATTTGGCATAATAGCGAATGAAATGAAGTTATATAGACACACTTTACTGACGGTAAGCTAATTGCAAAAACTAGAAAAATGTCGCCAACACATGTTGATGACTTCAGATTTTTGACATTTTTAGTTTGTTTACGAGGATCATAAAAGTTGAAAGTGTTTTGCGTGTTCGCTGATTTCCTGTTGTCGGAAATATGGGTTCAAAGAATTTTCATAAAATTATGTGTAAAAAAAAATTGTTTCAAGTGCTTAACAGGACTAGAAATGTTGGGATTCAATAATTGTATTCTGAGTAAGAAAGATGTGTAGGGTTGGAACAAGACTTTTAGAAAAGGATGAGAAGGTGTGAAGGACGACTTTTATCCCACAAGATCCAGCACATCAACTGATGAAAATGTTAAGAAAGTAAAAATTATTTATTCATCGAATCACTATTAAAAAAGTTGATCGTCAAGCCATGCAATTTTTTTTTGAAATATTGTGCATGTGTGGCAACGAGGTTCATTTCCAAATATACGAATTTTATTAAATTTATATATGACCTGCAGCCGAACAATATCCATACTGAATTTAAATTTTTGTTTGTTTATATAACAAACATGGCCCGCGAATTTCAGGAGGGAATCGAACTCGCGACCATTGGGCTGACTGGCTAGCGTTGCCATCTTCTTAAAACTACACAGCAACGATAAATATGACAGTGGCTGCCGATTTAAACAGTTTTACCTAAAGGTACAGCATGTCTAAAAGTGTGTAAATCATGAAATAACTAAATCAAGGTGTTCCCTCTCTAAAATATGTTCATATACTGACCTTGAATTTTCAATTTAAATATTTGTTTTTAAACACAATTTTAGGCAATAAATCAATTATGCGTTTGACAGTATTTTCATTAAATAGTTGTAAATAATTTGGAAACATATAAAAATTCATTTAACGAATAATAGTTGGCGCTAGAGAAACCGTGTTTTTATTTCTAAGAAAATCAACTAAAATAAATTGTTATTTTTTTTGTAATTCCATATTATTTACATGCAAATATTTATATTCTATTATTATTTCTTTGAACTTGTTTCAAGTTAGTTGTTGTATATAATTTAACAAATTTAATTATACGAGTTAGACTCGAACATATTCATGATTACTTTTGAACTTATGAAAGTTTAGTAAAATAACTCTTATTGAAGGTTTAATACGGGAATTATTTTGAGTGCAGATATGCTCACTGCCACTCAATTTATGGGGTTGTAGTTGAACTGAAGAACGTGTCAATTAAATATCTTTTAGCTGCTCGAGAACTTCAAATGATAATACAAGAGAGAAAAATTCTTGGAATGAAATTTCCTTTATTATAATTTGGTGGATACTATAATGGTATTAATTTTTCAAATATGATTTCTGTCATACGGCCAACACGGTTACGAGTTACGTGTTGCAGCTGATCACCTGGCAACTGGAATATTGGCTTTCAATGCTTCAAGAGTGGAGGTCTTAAGAAAGCCTTATGAAAAATAATCCAGAGGTGTTAAATCGCACTACCGAGAAGTTCAGTGAGCAGGATCTCTTGTGGAAATAAATTTATTTTGCAGTACATCGGACTTGTTTGTGTCACAAAATCGAAACTTTAATCACCGTTTTATTAGCTGCGTCCTAACGCATGTCTCATGTTATTAACAGTAACTCTGGATGTAAAAGAAAAACAACGCAAGAATAGAGAAAAACGCGTTTTAAAATTTTCAATTTCCATTGAACTCGCTGTAGTCTTTAGAGATCATTTCGTTTATAGAATTCACGAGGGCAATTTGATTTTAGAGCACAAACATGCCTCTAAACAGCACTTTTTCATATCAATGTCATATTTTGAAAATTTTGAGTAACGACCGAGAAATAAAAGAAACAAATAAGATGTGTGTATAAGCAAATCTCCACTTTCCTCGATTGCACCTTTCAAGCTGGAAAATTTAAATAAATAAAAAAATATAATTCTCCAAGATGCTCTTACTGAATAGAGTATACGATCAAAAGATCTTTGCATACCGACCACAATGCATTGATCGTCAATTAACAGCCACGGTTCACAGCCACATAATCTCAAATATTAAAAGGTCAATCTGAAATAAATAATTTTTGAAAAATTTCCAAAATGAAATATCCCAACGTTTCTTTTTGCTGATTATATATTTTATAGATACTTTTCTTGCAAACACTTTTGCCAGGCTTATTTTCGCTTCCTGAGTTATAAATAATTCACAATAATTTCATATCAAATATTGATATTTTATTTTATAAAATAAATTTGAAATGTGAAATAATGATATCAAAAATTTCATTCCATGTGATTGCGATTAAGAACCGCCTGCATACAGAAGATGATGTAATCGAAAAAGAAAAGAAATATTTTCATTTCCTTCTTTCAATTTGATAGAAAAATAAAAGCCAAAAAAATATTGCACGTGCTTGTGTTTCTTTATTATTTTTGCAATTTCATCATCAATTCTTTTGCAAAAGAAGAGGCGCAATCAAAGCAAACGGTTGGACGTTAAAAAATGCGCAATTAGTAGGCGATATAAAAAGGCAAAATAAATTTCAGCATAAAACTCCAATCCTTTGCAGCCAGTAGCGATATTAATCATGCTCTCCACGTTGGTATTGTTGTTGGTCAAGTTTTTAGAAGATCAAAGGACATTTTAAAGTTGGAGGTGGATGTAGGGGGAAAATATTGATCATTCAGTTTAAATGTTAAGAAATAAATTCTCTATGTTTCCCAAGCGGGTCTTTTTTGATTATTTGAAATGACACACTGTTTGATGAAATAATTAAAACCATCATATTAATTAATTCAAACATGCTGGATAGAAATATTGAGGATACAGCAAGTGGTAGTACAAATTTTGATTTGAAAAAAAAGAAGGAAACCACCCACATTAATTAATGTTCCACTAAAATTAAATGGGTGAATTGTATCGTGCAAATTTTCATAAATAAAATTTGGCATCATTCTTTCTCGCTCTCACTATGAGACACTGCAGACAAAAATTTTTTCTGAACCAAAAAGGAAGAGAAGCAGAAGTCTTTCAATAGAACAAATATTAATCCTCTTTTTCAATTACAATGAAATAGTTATGAAATATATAAAATAATTGTGCTTAAAATTTGCAATTGTTTGAATAATATATCAGAAAATAATATTTTTAGAATAATTTTGCTCAGTGTATTATTTTTTTTATCACTATCTCATATTCGAACAAAATTATATGCCACTAAAATTGATTTATATAATTTTTATTCCAATAACATGTTTAAATAAAAATTTTGTGTTACTCGAATAATTTTATTCGAATAACTTTAATTCGCTTATAATGTTTGGTTGAATAAATTTTTAATAATTTTTACAGAAATATGTTACGGCTTTAGGTCAGGAAATTTTATATAAATTATTGATAATAGAATGTTTAGCTTTTATTCGATTAATAAACTTTATAATTGTATTCGTCTATATATAGAAAATCGCTTATAAGCAAAAAAAGTAGTATAAGAAACTCCTTGCAAACACTAAAGATAATGAATACTATCCGACCGAATGTACTTTTTCAAATCGAAATCGAACGCGAACATATAAAATTTTAAAAATTTTGGTCAGATTAATGAAGTTTAATTTTGTTTATTTGAGAAACATCATTCATGTCTTTTTTGTGTAAAAACTTTGTGGTCGCAATAATATCATTCGAATGCTATTCTAAAAACGTTCCCCAATGGGTTAATAACAGTTACTTGGCATGCAATTGAGATAAAATCTAAAGCAAGTGTGAGAACCCACAAGTAACTCTATTTTAAACACCGTCTGGTCTCTTTGAAAATATGAAGCGGTATATTTGAAACGACATGACAGCAACAACAAAAAAACGTGCTCATAATAAACCCGCTGTAACCAATCAAAGATGCATTATTTGTGCAGCAACTGTTGCTTAGAATAGACGTTTTCTTAACTTTTGCTTTTAACTTTCGTTTATATCATTAATTTTTAAATTTATTTTAATAGTTTTAACAAAAAGTGTTTACTGAGTTTTTTTTTTTTGTTTTATTTTTTGTTTTACAAATATAACAAAAAGATTGCATTTTTAAATGTTTTTAATTGGTTTAAACAAAAACAATTTTAATTCCGGTAAAATTCAATTTTAAAATTAAAGCACGTTTCGAAATAAAAAATGTTTTGTTTTTGTATGAACAACCTTCAAGAAACAATAAAAATTAAATAAAACTAAAATGTCGGAACAAAAAATTCACATATTATGACAATTGCATTTTTAATTAAACTTGCGATTTTATCTCGTTGTCTGATTGTAAAATACTTCAATAAAAGTGATAATCAGTGGAATTGAAAAAAAATATATAATTATTTCAAAATTATTTACGTGTGCATACATACTTTTGGAATTTGTGTAACCAAAAAAGGGTGTTTTTTTTTGGGAATTCTGAGAACATTTCAGAATAATCAGAAATATTTAGTTGTTTGTGCGAAATTTCCCATCCTTTGCTATTTTAAAAGGAGAAACATTTTCAGCATTTTGAAAAAGTTTCTATAGTAAAAAATCCTTTCCGCCTTGCTAGAGAATACAGTGCAGCACAAATGATACTTCGTTAATATATTTCTTAATATTACTTCTTAATATATTTCTATTGACTGACAGATCTTTTTATGTCCTTCACTGCAATTTAAAAGCATGTTTGATTTCATAAACAATTTCTATCGCTGATATGAAATATTGTTATGAGTTTGGAACCTCAGCTGGCAAAAAGGTTAAACGAGAACTGTTTTGCTCTATTCTAATAAATTTAAGTTTGTAAATTAAAACTATCAAAATTCATTACGATTCTCATAGTTAACCCCTGTTTCATATACCAGGAATAATAGCAAAACAAAAAATAATTCTATGGATACAAATCCAGCTCCAAAAATCACCCTTCTGAAAATTTAAACCACCCTTCTACTCTTGTAATTCAATATTTATTGAATAATTTGTGCTTAAATAAAGAATGAAATTTTGCCACAAGATATCATTTTTATTTCAAATAAAAAAAATAAAAAAATAACAACAATTATGGTTAACCTGGTTTAAAAGCCAAGTGTTTGAGTTAAACAAATTAAAATTTATGTACTTTGAAATATTTAAATTTTTACATTCCATTTTATTGCCATATTTTGTTAATGCATGTGTTTGAAAGCGTACGTAATTTATTTTAATTTGTTATTTTAAAATTAACAAAAGAACAGTTAAAAGTTAATTAACTGTGTATGTGTAATAATTGTCGCTAAACGCCAGAGAGCGAAAAGTTATTGAAGTTATTTAAAGAAAGCTGAAGCAAAAACAAAATCAATAAACAATAAATATGGTCGGCAGTTCTGTAAAAATATCGGAAAAGGAGGTGAGAAATATTTATAAATTATAAGTTTATAATTTAAGGAAAGAAATTTTGTTTAACATCGCACAGAAGATAATTAATTAATTATTGTTCCGTAAATTTATTTTCATTTCATTGCAAACTTTGTATCGTTTAAAGAAAACTGTCGTCTTTCGTACAGGTCCAAAACAAATGTTTACCCTACACTCGTGAAATTAGTTCATTCGAATACGATAAAAGCAGTTCATACAGGACTCTTTTCGAAGTTAGTGATTTAACATTTTTCGATTTTGAAGGCACCACATGTTTCATAAAAATTATTTTGAATATTGATTGATGAATTTTAACCTCTGACGAATGTAGTGTACATGACTAAAATGAAAAAAAAAAATTCCCTTAACACATCTTGAAAGTATAACTTTTTACATCTCGAATTTTTTTTCCAATTTCAAAAACTATATTTCTTTTTAATATCAAACTTTTTTTTGAAATATGAAAGTTTTAAAAATGAAATTTTTACAGCTAAAAAATTCGTGAGGTCTTTATTTCGTGTTTCGAATTTTATCAGAATTTTAATTTAATTTAAAATGAGATGCGAAAAGTACAACAATAAAACAAACAAAAAATCGAGCCAAAATATTAAAAATTCCATTTTTGAAGTGAAATATCTCGTAAAAATATAAGACCGAGTTTTTCGGATTAAAATTACAGATTTATTCATCGCTAATCCCTGTTTGAATTTTTACCTGCGCAATTATTTACTTCTATACGATGCCTTGAGTGGCCAACGTTGTTGTTTCGAACTTCCCACAAAACAGCTGCCACAAGTAAAAGCAAAGAAAAGAAGAAAAGAAAAGATGGTGTTGTTGTTTCAGAGCTAAAAATTAATAATTTTCAATATAGATTTTTACTTGAAAATATGTTTTTTTACCAAATTAAATATTAATGAGTGCAAAATTTCTTCTTCTTGTTCTGTGTAAAATTCGGAGTTGCATTGGCTACGATTTTACATAATTTGTGTTATTCTGTAAGACATTTCCACGAATCTTGAAATCAATAAACGGATTTAACGATTAAATTTATATTTAATAAAATTAGTTAATTATAGTTAAAGTATTTAAATTATGTGAAAAATTTCCTGCACTTAATCGATTAATGGAGCATTTTTAAAATGCCAAAATCGATTGATTCCTTCACAGCAGTGATACTTTCGATTTCTTTCACTGATTGTCAATATTAATTTGATTAGACAGTTTTGACACAGGCGGCATTCAAATCGATAGTCAATTTCATATTAAAAATGCAAGAAGAAGAAAAAAGATACCATCCTAAAAAAATTTTAATATTTTTTTAGTTTTATTCGTTTCTTTGATATAAAATAATCACAAGCATTTTTATGAATACAATTGTATTTAACAACACACAATTTTTAGTTAAGTTTTGAAGAATTCTGTTTTTGGCATCGTAATTTTGTTTTAAAGAGAACCGTTAAATATTTTCGGTGATCAGCTGTTTAACCCTGGATGCTTACTCTTCATATTTGTACATTCAGGTTACTCTTCGTTAAATCGATGAACAATTAAATTAAAAATAATTCAAATTTTTTAATTAAAAAAAACAAAAATGTTGTTAGTTAAGTATTTTATTAAAAAAATGTAACATAAAAACTTGTTTTCTCTTTGAAATTTCGATACGAATTTGAGCAAAATAAAAGAATTATACAATAAAGAGTAAATGGGCTTCGTCGATTCGACAAACTGTATCCATCGAGGGTTAAACTAAAACAAAAATTGCCAGTCTAAGGGAAAGATAAAATGACATGCAATTTAGTAGTCAATTTGAAAGCTGTGAGTGTGTTAGTAAGAAAATGTGAATGTATTCCAAATTGAAAAGCAAAATTTAAAAGCATGGCTGCCGTCTTACTCGGACAAGAACAAAAGCCAAATAATTTAGATGATTAAATCTTCGACTGCATTAAATACTTGAAGCCTTATTCATAAAATAATATTTTATGCTTATAAGCTGCTTATAAACATAAATAATTTTTTGTGAATAAGGCCTTTATTAATTAACCTTAAAACAAACATGTTAAATCGCTTTGAAAAAATACACTTTTTAAATACAAAAAAAAAAAAAAAAATATCCATGAAACTTCATCGTACAAGTTATTGTACCAGTTTGATTTCTATTACACAATCAAACTGATTCTAATATTTCTTGCATATTTATGTAAACGTTAATTTAAAAAATTAACTTTCTACAGATATTTCATTCACATGTTTTCCCCCCATCATTATTGGGAACCAGTTTTAAAACAGAAGTCAAACGATTTCAAATTGATACCCAAGACCAGATGTTGTTTTTGAAAAAAGAATTAAAAAAAGGAATTAATTAACATTTAATTAGAACATTTTTTTATCAAACACTTTGCTCTTTAATATTCCCTTTTGCAAAATACGTTACCTGTATCGTCCATTATGTGTTGCATATCAGACATAATGAGAGTTATTTGAAAATGTTTCCACTTAAATTTTTCCACTCACATTCACTGTTTATTCTTTGCAGTTCTTTTATTAATTTTATTTATTCTACATTGAATACAACAATAACAAACAAATAAATAATTTTAGTTAATATTTTGTTTATGTATAATTTGCACGTTTCCAAATATTTAACGTTCCTTAAACAGAAATAATTTTTTGTTTTACAAAACAAAGACTCGGGCAAACCAACCAACGCCAATAGCACTCGATAATCGAATAAGTTTTAAAAAATAACTGAAACAGTAACGAAGTTTAATGCAATAACTTTTTACTGAGTTTTTGTGCGGATGTGATGAAAAGTTGAACAAAAAAAAACGCCATAAATTTGTCAAATTTCCCCAAAGAATCAACAAAACAAACGGAAAAATTTTGTTAATCAATATTCTGGCCACTAACGTGCGTGTCATCTAATAAGGCAATACGGCAAATAACGAAAAATCTAATAATATTTAACAAAAACTAGTGTCTAATGACCTATTAGATCAGCACGGTTCTTCAAGGGTTTCTTTAAAAAAATGTTAATATAATCGACTAATTGAATCTGCTTTTTAGTGGTGATCAAAGGATTTTTATCTAAAGTATTCGTTCGTGTTTGATCAGTTCAGTGTGATAAGTAATTTGATTTTTTTTTTTTTGCCATTTCGATTGGTTTTATAATATTTTTTTTTTAAATACTTATTGTCTCTTTAACTAAACACTCCATTTTGGATCAGTTTCTGAAATTGGAGAGAAAAAAATTTAAGGACAGATGAAAGCGAATGCTAAATTTCCCCCACGGGCACAACAAAACATAAATGTTTGGTTTCAAATATTTAAAACTTTTGAACAACTTTACGTTTTACTATATATTTGAAAAATTTCATGTTTAATTTTTTAGTCCAGACCATGCATGGGCCCATCCTTAGTCAAGAACAATATTCATACGGCGACTTCGTCGTTACTTTCAAATACAATCAAGTGGAATTTAATATCGTTATCACACTTCAATAGTCGAGTGTAGGGTTTCTTACAAGTGGCCTTGACACACAATTTAAAAAAAAAAACATCTCGATAAAGAAGAAGAATATTAATAATAAATATAGTCACTTGTAGTTTCATACACACTTGTCAGTTTAAATGTTCTAAATAGAAACATTAAAACAGACAACTGATAAAAATATCATGCCAACTGCACAGTTAATAAAATTAACTTGAGTGTTCGGATTCATTAAAAAACTCATCACGTTTATTTGTTCAAAATTCAAAAAAAATAAATAAATAAAAAAAAAATACCAAAAGCTCCAGACAAAACAAACATGTACTCGATATTCAAAGTTAAAAACAAATAAAAGAACCGCAAAAAAGCTCAAAATAACTAACAGTCACAAGCCGGGCTGCCGCTTGGGTATGATCGGATCAAAGTTGCTAGATTTTCTTGACATGTGAAAACTTGTCCCTTTTGTCCAAGCGTCAAGGGTTTTTTTTTTTTGGTGTGGTATGGAGCTGCTTTTTGTTATTGTTGTAGGCTGAAGTAATCAACGCGTAGACTACGAAGAAAAAACAAAAAAAAAATTTTTTTTAAATATATTTCCCTCTGAAATTTTGTAACTTCATATTTAGAAAGAAATAAAAAGGATGGATAAACCAAAGAACAAGAGAAGATTAACAACAATTTAATAAAAGAAAATAGACAGCCCAACAGAAAATTAAAATTCTCAGAAGTAATTATGTTCCCATCATCGTGTGTATATTCTACGGTTATAATCGCCTGTTAGAATGCTTCTCCACAGGTAAAGAAATGAAATATGATTGTCGCCTTAAGCGTTTTTCCTTAAAAGCATTGTTGTCATTAAAATGAAAGAAAATCTTCGAAAGAAGATTATATAACATTCAAACATAATTTATTGCTGCTTCTTACTTAAAACTTAATCTTCTTAAATACTAAATCTGACAAAGAATGCGCTGAATCTTAAATCCAGTACAAAATACCTCAAATAGAATGGACACAAAAAATATTACAGTTTACAAATATTCTTATCACGAACAGACAAAAGAAAAACTAAACCAACAGATTATTGAAATCCTAAAATGTAATAAAACTAGGCCAAGTAAACATTTCGAAATTTGAAGATTCTTTGTTCGATTATCTTCGAACGATGATCGAAACGATTTTGTGAAAGTAAACGGTACCTGTGAAAACGATGTTTTCTTAAGTTCTACACGAGAACAGTTTTTTCTTTATGCAAATTAAAATTTTTGTGAATTTTGGTACCACCGTCACTATTAAAAAAAGTACCACAATTAATTTTAAAAGGCTTCGAGTACCAACTTCAAAAGTTTTCGATTGTCAAAGACGTCAATATTTTCTCTTGTTTATTTTATGTACATTTGGGTTACTCTTCGTTGAATCGACGAACAATTTTTTTAAATATTTTAGTGGAACAATTTTTGAAGTTAAAAGTTAAGAAAAATATTTTTATTTAATTTTTTATTAAAAATATAGTATAAAAAATCAAATGTAATATAAAAACTTTTTTCTCTCTTATAATTCACTACGAATTTGAGCAAAATAAAAGAGTTGTAAGATAAAGAGCAAATGAGCTTCGTTGGTTCGACGAGCAGTGACCATCCAGGGTTAATTCAGAATGAGAGAAAATCCCAATATTTAAATAAATAGCCAGAAGAAAAGGTCATCAGCAAACCTCCTCTTACAAAACGTGCAACGTATTCAAAGTAAAAAGTAGACCTGATTTACGCTTGAAGCGTTCTACGCTTTGCGCTAAATAACTTGTCACACAAAATTCAACTGACTCTTTTTGACCGGGACTTATATTCAATTGAAAGGTATTGAAATATTTGAAAACTTATTATTCCTTAGTCCCGGTTCTCACATTTCACCTGTTGGGAAGGGGAGGAAAGAAAAGTGTTGCGGAGCTGATGGGCTGAAGCAGTTAACGCTTAGAGTACGAAGATGAAGATCTCGGGATCAAGAATATTATATCGAATCTTTATTCTAAACGGTTGAGTCAGTTGTTGTTGGCCTGCTTTAAAGTTGAGCAGCACACTTGAAGTGTTTCAATGTGTACTTCGAAAGTGACACATCTGGATTTGAAAGTAAAAGACAATACAATATTGTATTGTCTGTGAGCAAAATGTTCAATTTGCGTTACGTAAATGGTTCGCAACATGTCTGTCTGATCGAACAACGACTGTTGAAAGTATCATTTCAGATTACAAAAACCACAATAAAATATATGATATTTATTTGGATGCATACAAGTTCTAAACAAAATATTGTATTAGATAATTAATTTATTGAATTTCATTTGGTCGCTCCAGAGCGTTTATCAAACGCAACACTTCGTACAAAGTTCGAAGAGACTATATTAGATGCACTCGTATACTGTAACGCTCTTCTCGGATCAACTAACTTTTGATTTTCATAACATTTACGATCATTTAAATTAAAAATTAAATAAAACGTGTGTTTGTAGATAAAATTTAAATGCAATTACTTAAATATAAAAATAGATTACCCGAGATGATGATACATTTCGAGCAAAAGTTTATACAACACAATTAGAATGTGTTTTGCAATAATTGTTAAATAGAAACTTTTGTCAATTGTCAAGAGCAACAGACAACGATTGACCGACTGCGAGACTGTGTGAGCTTATATTAGCAGTTCGAGCAAAAAATAAATCAAATAAATATACGGAAAATGAATAGTTTGTTGCACTTTTATCTTCTATCGTATATTTTATCTCTCTTCTAATCATGCTGCCGTTAAATGTCTCTATTAAGACGTCGATGTCTCTATTAAGTCGACACGTTGAATATGATTCGCAAGTTAGACTTGATTTGTCATGTGAAACGTATTGCCGCAGGCTGTGTTTGACCGATAACGTTGAGGTTGGCTTGAAATTATTCCTCTAGATGCTGAGAGAAGAAAGATGGAGAATATTTTTCCTGGGGAAATGAAATCGATTTATAGAACCTGGTTGGTATTATTGGCCAGAGTAGTCAGTTAAAACTGTTCTGCTGTTAACTATTGAAAATGATCACTCAAGACAATAATAAGACAATTCTGCGATGGGTTAAAGACACTCTTTCAAAAGTTCCATATAAATAGTTCACCAGCTGTTATGATTTCATGATTTTTTTACGAGAAATTTTCTATATCTGAATGTGATGTTCGTTGTGGTTTTAACCAGAGGAGATTTATATCTCTTACTTAATTGATATAGAACAAACGTAATCAGACATCATCATTCGTCTTTTTTATTGCGGGAATTGATTTCATTGTGAATGAACTTATTTTTCGTTAGTTTGTGGTTTTTTCCCTGACTTTAGAAAAGAATAACGCAAAAAGCAGGGCTAAGCAAATATAAATGACGCTTCGTAAAATTGCTTTTAATAAAATGAAATGGAAATTTTGTTTAAATATGCGAATTTCTTTTGTGTGCCAAAAGTAAATAATTCATGGAAATGTGGCGGCCTTCCAAAACAGCTGTTCTGCTCTGATGTGTATTGAATTATCAAACTGATGGTGAACTTCGAATGTGCTTTGGAATATTTCTGAATTGAAAACATGTTACAAGTATTAGGATATCGATCTAAAAGAAATATATTAGAAAAAATTGTAGTTTTAAATAAAAGCGGAATTTTTAGACGATTTTAGAAAGGATTTAATTTATTTTTTCGTTGGTAGCAAACAATTAAAATCAAGCGACCGAAATTCGAAATACCACACTAAATTATAATTATAAAATATTATATTACAAATTCGTGTTAATATATTATGACATTTGACTTCATGGATACAATTTGAACGCCCCAAATATGTTTCTAAATTTGATTCTCCGAAACAGAATTTTTTTTAGTACCAGTTATTCAATTTAAAGACTGAAAGCCCTTTCGAAATAAACACAATATACACATGAGCACTGAAGATGAAAGTGTAGCGGCTTTCGAAAACAGCTGTTCTGCTCTGCTGTGTAAGTTGAATAAAACTGATGTTGACTTCCTTTGTGCCTAGGAATATTTATCATCATGTCTTTCTGAGATTTTAACTAAGTTAGAACAATTAGCCTATATAAATATTAATATAGCAAATAAAAATCATTTGATTTGTACGTTCTTTTATTTTACGGCAGATTTTATACGAGTATTTATTTGTTTTGTTTAATTTCCCCCTAAAAATACAATTAATTTTTTGTACGTGCCATTGAAAAAATCATTAGCTTTTGTTCCGAATAGATATTCAATATTTAACTGATTTCGTTACAGTCAAGGTTAAGAATTATTTTTGAGATTAAAATATCTCCGGTAGGGTTGAAAAGTCGCCAATGGAGTCAAATAAATTCTTGAAATCAACAAATTAAATGACTTGATTTAAATTTAAAAACAAAATCGATTATCTATCATCGCCTTTAATCAAAAATTGTAACAATTTCAATAATTTTGGCTTCATTTTGTTTCCGGTGTCTCGCACATATTTTTACTCTCGCAGAGTCTCAGCGTCTGTACGTTAAACAGATTGTGTGATTAATGATGAATATAAAATAATTTCAAAATAAAAAAAGCAAACATTAAAAATAAAAACCAAACCAGAGAAAATTTTAGTTAAAAACCAACCTTTACTAACCGTTGATGGTTGGCGTGGTCTATTCCAAGTTTCAGTTCATATTCAAACGCTCAACGGTTTCGTGCTGCGTGTCGTGTCTATCTCGTCTAGCAAACAATTTGTTTTTATGTATAAAATATTAAGCAAAATAAATCGCTCGAATTTTATTCAAAAATAAAAAAGAAAAAAATTATAAAATAGAAACTCCTAAACCGGCAACCAAACAACTAACAGACTGACTTATTGGCCTAATAAAACCTTAATCAGGTTTTCTAACTCCCGTTATATTTTGAAAAAAAAAATTAATTTTATTTTGAAGGTGCTAATGCATAAAATACAATTTTAATAAAAGCAAACTATTATTAGTAAATACGTGATATAATTGTGGTTACTTATAAACTTCATCGCAAAATGTCGGAGGAGGCGTTAGTGGTAAGAGTTTTAACAATTACTGAAACGGAAAATATAAAAGTTGTATATTATTACGAATATCTGCTGAGGGTTAAAGAAAATGCACTAAATCTTTTTTTTAAATTATATAACGTGGATAACCATTATTTATTTATTATTTTTAATCTGGTCTAATCTAATCTGTGGAACACACTTTCGAAATTAAAAAGCAAAAATGATAAGGACATTTTTCAGTAATTTCTTTCATATTTGAAGTTGGAATGAAAACAGGGTTCTTTCGGAACTAGAGATTCATTTTCTTAATATCCTTGAGAATTTCAATAATTTTATTTGCATTCTACTTTCCAAACCGCCTGTTTAACCACGAACGTTTCTGTAGTCTAAACAATTCTTTTTTTTTTGTT
Organism: Linnaemya vulpina; assembly: GCA_963675445.1. Taxonomy (NCBI): domain Eukaryota; kingdom Metazoa; phylum Arthropoda; class Insecta; order Diptera; family Tachinidae; genus Linnaemya; species Linnaemya vulpina. The sequence continues at coordinate 16,857,993 of OY776280.1, read as the reverse complement.
CATGGTCTCATGCATAATTGGAGGGCAGTGAGTCTACGAATTTCAGGTTTCGTTGCTAATGAAATCGGGGATCTCTTTGCCGGAATATGGAATCATCTCTTTATAACTCATGCTTCACAACCCTTTACCGTCGATTAGCCAACAAATTGCCATACGGATTACAGAAACAACTTTTCGTTGCTCGATTTACCCGTTTGTAAAATAAACTCCCAGCGGAGTTCTTTTTTGTCATATTCAATATGCTCATGACTGCTGTTTCCCTTATCTTCTTTCCCAGAACTAATTTTTCTAATTCCAGCAAAATGCCGGTCCTAAAAAAAATTGTCTTCAGTATTATTAACAAATTTTCCCCCATAAAATTGGTGTTAAATTAAACGTAGCGGCTTACGAAAACAACTGTTCTGCTCTGCAGTGTGAGCTGAATATGAAAAACTGACGTTCACTTTCCCTTAGGCCTCGGAATATTTATCATGTCTCTCTGTTAAAAATGCTTTTCGAACAAAAATTATATATAAAAAAAATTATTTTCACTATTTATACCCGATAGATTCCGAACAAGCTTTGCATGGGAATACAACATGTTTCCTACGAAATACAACATGATTATAAAAGAAAACTGAGGAGCGGCACGATTCAAGTAAAACCCTTTTCAACTCATCCAAATGATATAATTCTGATCCAAATTGTAGAACTCTCTGGACTCTTGTGTCCCATACACATTGATTTGCTTTGATTAACCGATTTGATTACTAATAAATTTATTTACTTATTTTTTTTTTATTAAAAATTCAATTCCTATTTCCGAAAAGGTTTCACATGCAGTTGACCATTAAATGCTGCGCTGCGATACACATACATATTTTCGAATTGGACCGCTTTTATAAAACATTATAATTTTCGATTATTGAAATTGAGAGAAAAACAAGGAAAGTGAAATATTTCGTTTAGAAATATGGCAGACAAATAAGGAAACTTTTCTTTTGGTTGATCTTTGGCACAAAAATTTCAGATGTCTGAACGCTTCTTTGTCTTGAGAATATAAAAAAAATTCTTACGTTGCTTTGGCTTTAAAAATGACAACAAATAAATAATTTGACTTGAATCGATTGCTTTGCGAACTCACTGATTCATTGTCAAATTTTACTGCGCTTTTTAATTCCTCTTATATAATGACCGATAATCTTAAAACCTATAAAAATATTTCATCCTTTTAAAAAATCGCGTGCAAAAAATATTTTATGCGACTTTGATTACGTCTGCTTTAAATTGCCTGTGCCACTGTTTGCATTTATAATATATTTTTTGTTTGTTTTCAATTTAATAAATTTGACTCTTATAAACGTTTCCATAAATCTAATGGAATATGTGTACGAGTTTATTAGAAATTCGCACCACGCTTTGACATAAACACTTGCTTAATTTTAATTAAATTGTTGCTTCGCTTCTAATGGAGGAGACTACAATAGGACTTTGTGTACCCTGAACTTGAACTTGATCTGCGTAGACTGATTTATGAGTTCATACGGAAATCTATTCACATTTTTACTTTTGCACATGATCACGGTTTAGTATTCATTGTTCACTTGTTGTTTATTATTATTATTTTTTTTTGGAAATTTTATCGACAAAATTTGGGGGGGAAATAATAATATTATTAAAAAAAAAGTATAAAATTTTCCTTCGACAGTTTACGTCGTGTCATGTTCTGCGCACCACCTGAAATATTGTTTAATCTGTTTGTTTAAGATAAGATGTGAACCATTTCAAAATGTATTAGAAGACATCTTGAAACGAAAGTGGTAAGAAAGGTAGAAGGCAAACACGGTTTCATCAAAAACACAGAGTATTTGATTGTTTCTTAACAAACAAATAATTGTTAACAAACTCAAATAAGGGTAAATTTTACTACCAGCAAGAAAATTGTGTTGAAACATTCGAAACAATTTTTTTATCTCGGTTTTATGATTCTTTCAAACACAAAGCGCTGGTGTGCTTTTTTTTAATCTATTTATAAACAGAAACGGGTAAATTTTCAAACCGTAGTTTCTAATATATGAATGTGTATGTACGTGTATGTCTAATATATGAATGTGTATGTACGTATATGTATATATAAGTCAGTCAATACAACTGCCGTTACGAATTCCAAAGAAAAATTTAAATGCGTAGTGAACCACGTCATGGGCTGTTATCATTATTGCCAAAGAGCTGGAAGATTTTATAATTCATCACTTAAGTGCTAATGTTTTTTTTAAATAAATTTGATTAAAATGTTAATTGAATAGTCGTACATATCTTGGACATTTGTAGTTAACGTATCAGCGAACTGTACAACGCATCATAGCGAGAACTCCTTATGGAGTCGAATAGAGTGTTCAAGTGAAATATGGCACAGGCGTGATAAATTCTATTTTTGAAATTGTAATTTTTTTTTAAATTAAATGCACTGCATATTGTACAAATGTTTGACGTCAAACTTGTGTACGAGTGCTTGAGCACCTGTCAAGCAATAATTTCTCATATTATTTTGAACTGTTAACAGCAGCATTATGGAAACAGTAGAAAATGAAAAGTGTTTAATATGTCGTACTATTTTTCATATCATGTTACAAATGCCAAAAAAAGCTTTCATAATTTGAAATTGGAAATAATTCAAGTAATTTTTCCGTAAAAGTTCTGTTTGAAATCTCGTGTGTAGTTACGTGCTTAAAGTTTAAAACGATTCGGCTTCGTAGTCAAGATGTTAACTATTTCAGCCAGAGGTATTCATAATGCAAAAAGATAGACGAATAAAATGTTTCAATGCAGTAGTTTAAACAAAAGTGTTGGGATTTTTTCTCTTTAACTCTTATCTTAAATGTAGGACTTAATCATTTTCCTATGACGAGACACTCAGTTCTGTGCTGGAACTCGTATTTCGCAAAGCAAATGTTTACGATTTGAAGCCACAAAATAGTTGTGCTGGAAATCTGAATCACAAAAAATTTTGCTGGAAAGTAAACAACGAATTCACTTTGAGGTCGTGTTCTATATATTGCAATAACTGAGAGTCAAAATGTATGTATAAATAAGAGCGACTAATTGAAATCTATTGTGTGTTTTTTTTTAATTGTTTTTTAAAATAATATATTCTATGAAATATTCTGAAAAAATTTCCACTAAAAATATGTGGATGCTTTTATATAATCGCTGTATTATTTTTGTTTACTTTAAAATTGTTGACTTTTTAGAGTGTTCAGCTGTTTTTAGTCCTATATAAAAATCAGTGTTGCCACACTTTGTCTCGGAAATTCTATTCAATTCGCTTCTGGAGCTGCCTAAATATTCACATAGAGAAATCGGTTTTAACAAATTTTCGGTATCTTTTCCATCCAGAATCCTTAAAATTTTTGCAGTTTATTTTATTTACTTGTTTGTTATTTTAAATATTCATGTAAAGTCTGGTAACACTTACGTTTTGTATGGAATTCAAAACAGCTGGACTATTTAAAATCAACAAATTTAAAGTAAATAAACGCAACACAACGATAGAACAGAACAGCATAGTTTTCAATTGGACATTATTTATTAAAATTGGAGAAACGCCTTCATTCCTATTGTTTGACATCCAGTTGCTGTAAAATACCCAAATTCACCTTGAAGTCAATTCATTCTTTGCTTGCGTGTTAAAACAGCAAATATTTGTCAGATTTCTTTCGTAACAATTCTATTACTTCAAATCATAAGCATTTTTTTACAAAATATGAATTCCAACACAGAAGTGATATATGGGATATATCTTAAGTCTTTAATTTTATTTGTTAATTTCTTGCGGAATGTGATTTTCAGCACAGGCACTTCTAACTGTAGCTAATATCGGAAAAAGAGTAGTTTCTACCATGGTCAAATTGTACGTCAGTTGGCATCGTTACGTCCGATGTCAGTTCTTATAATATTGTATTTATAGCCGTAGCGATACCACCCTATATTTATTATATCAAGGGTTTAGGTGTTACTCAATCTTCTTTCGTTAGCAAGACTGATTTTGTTAAACGGTGTCTCAGGTTGTCACCATTGAGTGACATCAAAATGCTGCCAGATTTTGCTTATTTTACCTAAATGGATCTGCTACTTTTTCGGTGGCTATTCCATTTGCGTGTCATATTATTTTATGCATTCAATACAAATGCTTGTGAGAAACAACTTTTATTGAAAATATAAAAAAAGATGCATTAAATTCAATTACACTTTAAAAACGTATCTAATTAAATAAGCATGACTTTCAAAATGTTTATGAATGAATATGTACAACATAATGAAAAATAAACTCCAATATGCTAAGTACCAAAAATTGTGTCATGTTTAATCCACCATGAAGGGTATTTTTAATAAATAATAAAATTATTATATGAATTTACGTATATCTGTACAAATATATTTTGGTTTTAGAATAGATGTTGGCAAAAAACATAATTATTTGTCTATTATTATAAATTAATAACTGAAATTGTTCAACAATATTCCCAGAATTAAATTGCCCTCCAACAATTTCATTTGAAATGGAACTTTTTGCCTAAAGAAATTAATACTTGAATGGCTAAACTTTTTATACGAAAAATATATAAAAAAAAACAAACTCTTTATTACAAATCATTGTTTGAATAAAAATTATATCAAGAGCACAGTCTCGTCAATACTTACGACTACAAACATTTAGCTCAAGCACAAAAAATATATAAATAAAAATAAATAAATAAAATATTAAATAAATAGATTTGTTATCGAAATTTACTGCCTGTCCCACGACAGGCATCGATATCGTTCTGTTGGTTTTAGATTTTATTTTGGTTTTAAATACATTTTGTCGACAACACGCTATCGAGTGACATCGTGGGCCAGGCAGTTATACCCGTATAATATGTAAATTAGACGCACGGCCATTAGAAATGACAACCTTTAAACGAATAAATATGTTTTAATATTAAGCGTTTTTAATTTGAAAAAAGAAAGAAAGAAAAGTTACGGTAAATTAAAAAATTTATTAGCCTTCCAGTTTCTAAAACGGAATATTTTTCAAGTGAAATGCTTAAATCCAGAGTCTGACAAATACAATTTTTCATAGAACATTAATAAAGAGCAGCAAAACTCAATTGTGAAAGTCGTTTTTCTTTCTACCTGCATGAGATTAAATGGATCAAAAATAGTTCATGCTCTTTGTTTCTATACGACTGATTGAATGCATTTATAAATCATCTGCGATTATAGTCAACTGTCATTAAAACACATTCTCTTTGCGACGGCACTATGAATAATTTAAATTTTAATTACCATATATGTATGTATGTGTATCTATTAATTTATTGAGATTTATTCTGTTCACTGGAAAAAGGTAAAAGTTAAACATTTTAAAAAATTTTAAATGAAAATATATGCATGGTTTCCAGAAGAACATTAGGTCCGTTCTATTACTTTTTTTCTTAGTAAAATCCAGTAACTGAGTAAATACCGAGTCTCAACCAAAACGTTTGCGTATAAAAATACGCGAAGCGAAAAACTATAAAATTCAATAAAATATATGCAACAGCTGATTGCACGTAATTGCAGTACAACAAAAAAGTAGATAAAAAACTGTAAAAAGCAGAAGATAATAGATAAAAGAATTAAATAAAATTGGTTCCAAAAGAGTTAAATTAAATTTTTGTGTGGTTCAGTAGAAACAAAAAATAAATGTAATTAAATTTAAAGTGAACATCAGGAATTTATTAACATTTATTGTATTCTGGCAACACTGGCTATTACGAGCCAAATTAACCATGTTTTTGTATTGCGTAGCAGTCGCAGCCAGTAAAACTTAACAAGACCTTTGAAAATTAAAAGTCCACACCGAAAATTATGACCGTCGTGCATAGTCATGCTTTATTTACAACATTTCCACAAACTTATTGCACATAAACTGTATGTGCGATAATTTTCTGCCTATTTCTTCACTACACCGAAAAAAAATAAAAATTTTTTCGAAATTACACATCAAATTAAGTTTCATGTGTTTTCCTTGAATGAAGTAACATCTACTCAAACACAAAGTTAGAGTTAGTTGCAGTTGCAGTTGTGCCCATTTACAAATTTGGAAAAAAAAAGAGAAAAAAAAAATTTAAAATCTCGTGGTCATATTTTTATGTGTCTCTTTTTTCATTCCATATTAAATATGCAAAGACTAATAATTAGATGCAGAAGAAGAAAACAAGTGTAGAAACAAACACTTACGTTTTGCCTTTAGTTTGGCAGCTTTTAAAGTGGGCCACTTGCACTTTTAACGTACAAAAACAAGTTAAAGTGTCTGTAGCCAATTTCGCTCAAATGTCACCGTACTCAATTAATAGATGCGATATGCATTTGCTAACTGGTTGCTTGGCAAGCAACTTTATCTTGTGGATTGTTCTGCTGTGGAATATATCGATTTATTATGCATTTATTTAATTACAAAGTATTGATTAATTTGTATGAAACATTTGAAAATCCATAGCGAAATATTAAACCAGTTGCATTCTGTATTGAATAGAGTTCCCAGTACAGGGTTTCATGAAATCGATAAGCTATTATTACGCCGATCCTTATTTCATAACACAAACATACTGACAACTCGATAACTAAACGAAACACTTGCTTCGATCTCAATTACAATTGTGAATTATATTATTCATACGATAGATTCTAATTTAATTTTGAAAGTTTCTTTCATTGGATATATTTTTATTAAATGATTTTTTTTTTATCACAGGAAGACATCCTTCTGCTTTTTACGAGAATTCATTCTACGTGCGATTTGCAAACATGTTCTTACTAATTAAGTAGCAGTTTTTAATAAAATTAGAACTGTTTAAAAAACTCAGTTTAAAAGTAGAAAAAAAGATCAGTTGCCAAAAATCAAATTTCATTCATATATAAGCTCGTCTCAGCAATGGGAACACACCGGGTTCAGTTCTCTAAAATAATTTAATTTTAATCTTTTATTACATTTTTGTTTATTTTGAACAAATTTGTTTATTAAAATTCAGGAAATTGATAAGTTCTTTATATTCATGAATTATTAAGTTCATTAATATTTTTTTTATTGATACGAACGAACACGCAGTATAAAGTAATTTAGAGTTTAATTTGATTTGTTTCTTTTACACACGATCACTTTATCACACAAGAGGCTGCAGAGGTCCGAAGGTGGCAATTATCGTTAAACGTGGTACCTTCGAACTCAAAAACAGCTGAAATTAATTTAAAACAATTAAAGACTTTTGAAAATAGCTGAGATAATGTTAAAGAATGAATTAAATTATGGGAGGGTGTATTTAATTATTTGCTTAATATTTTATGATTTATTCCATTCAGTAGGAACAGATTTCAAAGATGAATTAAAAAAGTTATTTTGTCATTTTGAATATATTTTCATAAAAACAAAAAGAACCCTGAGTTATTTTATATGTTTTGGTGCAACTTAGCTCTGGGCTACTTGTTTTAAAAGTAAAAGTTACAAAAATTACGGGCCTAAATGTTGTAAAAGTGTTTTTAATTTGTAAATCTTTTAATGGAGGTTTTAAGAAAATTTTTCGAAGTTGCATAAAATTACTTATAAATTTAGTTTTGTTGTTGTTCTTAACTCAACTCATGCCAGATTGTTGGTGTAGGGTGAATGTCTAACGGCGTCATGGGAGTTTTGATTTTAAGTATGTTAAAAGTAGTTTAACCGAATTAACAAATCTTTCGCACCAATAAAATATATATTCGTGGTTGCCATGAATAATTGCAAGTCTGCTTAAAAATCGTTCTCTTATTTTCTTGGCACGTTAGCTTGAGTTCTTGTAGATACCGCAATAACATTGTTAACAATATTCAGTTCGAAAATTTATACGACAATAGAAAACCGAAAAATATCAAGTGTTACGGCCACTGAAAGCGTATGTGGGGATACAACACGTTGTCAAAGACGGTTAATTAACTATCAAAGATAAGAGGCATTCAAACATGCTTGAAGTCGCCTCATCGAAGATTCGTGTTAAAAAATATATATTCGAAAGAAACAAGTTATCCGACAGGGGAATATCGATCAGAATTAAAAACCGTTTGTGTTTTAGAATCGCGATAGCTTTGCGAGGAATACGAATATCATGGGCGGGCTTCGTGGCGAAAGTAATAAAAGTTCCTTGGCCTCCATTTCAACCAGGAACCCTAAAAAGTGTTGCAATCAACATGATTTACAAGTTTTACATGCCAAAATTTTACATAAATTAAAACATTATCGAGATTATTTTCAATATAGTACTCGTTTGTGCGGACATAATAAATTTTTCTTTCGTTTTTAATTGTGCAGGCATCTGTATGCATTTTTAAACGCTTGTATGTATGTGTGTTGGAGACAGCTGTTGGTGGCATTTAGTAAATTTTTTTATAATGAGATTTAAATTGATTGCAAATGTTCTTACGGAATTAATTATGAAGACCCTCTTCGAAAAATGTAATCAACTTTTGCCAGTCCTAAAAATACAATTATAAAAATAAATATTAAAAAATACAAAAAAAAACAAGATGTTATTGTTGTTATGTAATTTATTTTTAATTTAAAAATTTATTTTTATAATATATTGTTGTAAAGCGAAATCGCATTTCAGTAAAAAACAAATAAAAAAACAATTAATTCATGATTGCAAAATACTCTCATTAAAACGCACATTCAAACTCAAACGTTTTTTTTTTTTTTTTGTTAATTTACTTTTGGTAGATTTTGCCAAAACTAACTTCATGTTTTTTATTATAATTTTTTTTTAACAAAAATTTATACCGATGACCATCCTTGACTTGGACTTGATAGATTTTAAAAGTTAGTTGTTTGTTTATTTGTTTTTGCTGTTGTTATTAAGTTACCGCCGTGCATGAAGTATCTGTTTGGTTGCAACTGGTTTTAAACATTCGTTTTTATAATTAATGTTTGTAGTTTTTCTCTTTGTTTAAAACAATTTTTCTAAAGGTAATTAAAATATTGTGTAGAATTTTGAAGGTGTTTGCCATCATGGCTTATAAGATAGTTTGTTGTTGGCTGTATAAAAGCCCAACTTTAATTAAATGAAAAAGTATGCAAAACGTTTAAGTACTCATACTTCAGTTTTATTATGCTTTACGAGCATTTCTAATACTAAAGAAAAAAAAAAGCATTTGAAAACAAGTTAGAAAGTGTACTTGGCCAGCCAGACTGTATGACTCTCTACTCCACAGTCTCTGGTAATTATTCATTTATTGGAGGTGTTGTTTTATGCATAAAATTTAATTTATGCCGATTGGAAACTAAATGATCATGAGCGCGTATGAAAAAGGTTGGATGTGATTTCTTTAAAATAAATAATTGGAATTCTGTTTTTACATTTCATGTATTTTAAATTTTGTCCAAAGTTCGAATTCAAACTTGTGAAATATTTGCTCAGAAAAGGTTAACCACTAAATACAAATCAAACATATTTTGAATTCCATGCGTGTCTATTAAGTAAAAAAAAAGTTTTTTGAGGACAGTATCATGGAATCTAATAATATTTGAAAACTGTTTAACTCAATGAACAATTGTTTCAATTAAAAGGTCTTTCATTTCATTTGTGGTTGCGCTTATTTTGAGAAATATTTGATAAACCTAAACGCACTTTAATTATCTGAAAAAAATTCAGAATTTCATAAATTAGAATAGATAAAAAATTATAAATAGCAAATTATATTAAAAATTATAGTCACTTGCAATATATTTTATTATTGAATTGTTAATATATTTTTCGTAACTAAATAACAATTCGAAACGTGGCCACCTGTTCAGTATTAGAAACAAAATATCCGCGAGTACTGATGAGAATGTGTAGCGGCTTTTGAAAACAGCGCCGTTCCACTCTGCGGTTAGGTTTAACAATTAAATTGATGCTATTAATAAATTAATAGATAATATTAATAATAATTGAATATGATATATTTAAGATCCAATATTAATATCACAGAAAAAAAAACAAAGTTTAGTATATCTAATTAGATAAAAATAATTTCAAACAATTTTAATATGCAAAAAAATAGCTAAAATTCGCTGAACTTAAGATGAACTTTATTATAAAGCTAAGAGTTATTATTCGGGCTCGTGTTCAAATCCTCGACTGGCCTAAATTTTTTTTATTTAAAATAATTTATTCTAATTATAAATAATTAATTTAATTTTGTAAAAAGTTTTTTTTATTCAAGTTGTTCTAATTTCGGGGCATCTTCTAATCAGTAAGAATATGAACTACTTAACTTTTAACGAGTTAGAATATTCTTACATTTAGTTTCATTTGCGTTCATAATTTTTCATTTGTACGAAAATCCCTAGGGAATACAATTCCAAATATTACATATTCCCTTCGCCTAGCGGAATCGAAATATTCGACTCTTAACCAAATATCCAATGTTAGAAAAAATTCTTAAATAAAAAGGAAATTTGTAAATTCTCGGTTTGGAATTTTTATTTCCTTAAATAATTGAAATTCGATTGATGCACTTGGGCAAATGATTCAATTGCAGGATTGGATAAAGGAGATGCATTTTTATATTTGAGAAACAATTTTTGTTGAAAAAAGTTTTCGGTATTAATTATTCTCTACCACAAAGAAAATAGAAATATAATTTTTTTTTGGAAACCGTGGATTCTTGCCAATTAAGGCTTATTTTAACCGTAAAGCTATCGTAACGTGGTTTATTCCTACTCCTATACGTCATTTTGAGCTGCAAACTATTAATAATCCGTGATCTTTCAGCTCAAAAGTCGTCTAATAGGAGTTTGATAAAACATTATTATTTTAATTATTAAGCTGCTATAAATTTGAAATTAGCTGATGATGAATCCTGTAAAAGAATCTAGAACACTAATTTATTAGATATATAATTTCGTAATATAAAAAAATTACTCTTTAGGAATTTTGTCGTTCAGAATATCTCACAAACGAAACAACCGATTTCGACCCGCTACACTGGACAGAACATTTTTGTTCGATTCGCTCCAGCCGTTCAAAACTTATTAGCGTTTAAAATACCTAATCACACATACACACAAACACAATAGAATATATACCCGAATATATGTATATAATGAAACTTGTGTAAAGTGATTTAAATCGTGTTTATTAATTTTTTATTTTATTTTATTGATTTATATTTTATTTCTTTCTTACAATTTTAAGCAAAAGCTTTAATCCAATTCTTCTATTAACACTTCCAAAATCGACTTGAAAAGTAATCAAAACTGATTGAAAAACAATATAAAAACCAAAATTTTTAGAACACAAGGCAAGTGGCAAATTATACTCGTGTGTAGTGTCAATGTGGACCACCTTGAACAGCCGTTTTTTGTTACAAAACACCTGACGAGTTTTTTCTTACAGTCCCACGTAAATAGTGAAGAAAAAGAATTTATAAAAGTGTCGCAACTGTTAGCACTTGTTGTTGTTGTTCTATTGGAGAAATACAAACCAAATTAAACAAGTGAATTGGCAAATTGTTCGAACTAAACTTTCGCGTTTAAGTGTTCCATTGAAGGCACGGGCCAAACTCAATTAAATTATTAAGATGAAAAGCTGATATGATTTCAAACTCGAACCTACGCACGTGTAGGTCAATCCGTTTTAACCAAATTGAATACGTATTTTCAATTTGTTCAAATCTATTGTTAATGACGTTGCAATAGCAACTGTTGTAGAAAATGTACAGCATTTTTTTCGTTTTGCTGCTACATTTTCTTATAATCTGTTTTGTTAAGAATATTCGCCACATTGTCACAACCCAGTTAATAGAAAAAAAAAACTTTGAATTTGTGAAGTAGTGAGTTCATCGTGCATTCATTGACATGAACGATTTCTCTTAATTGGCTCAATTATTTGAAGCAATTATTTACTACAAATGAAGGCTTAAATTGCTGCCAAAAGTTTCCACTGGCAAACTTCTGACATCAATTTTTTCACATGATTTTTCGTTACACGTTTTTTTATTTCATTTATTTACTCAATTTGCCACTGACTAAATTTTAATTTGCCAATAATTGCAGTCAATTTGTAAGATACACCAACCATAAATCATTTATTTAAAATATATTTTAGGGACGAAAAAACTGGTTTTAATACTCGTGTGCCAAACAAAATATTTTTCGCAAAATTAAATTGAAAATAATAGCGATTGCGAAAGTGGCGGTTGGGAAAAGTTTTAAAACATAAATAATTTTTCTTGAGGGATGTTGGACTCATTTCTAATAAATTTCTTATTTTGAAATGGCAAAATGTTGCCATTTTCTGTTGAAGAGTGTGAAAAATGTTGCATTATTTTCTAGAAAGGAAAACGACATTATTGAAATGAAAATTTGGCGATCAGTTGACTTCCGTGTTCTATCAATTGGACGCCGTCATTGTCTTTGCTAATAAGCCAGGAATAATTGCGGCGACTAGAATGCGCTTCATGAAATATCGCCGCGGTATCCAAATCCTCACATGCCAATACTATTTAATCATCCTTCGAATTAAAGAATGTTGTGGATTAAAGCTGTTCATTTCCTTGCATTATTTTGTTACAATTTGCAGTTCTATTGGACTTGCATGCGCATGCACAAACATAAATATTTATATACACGAATTCAGTCTTTAATATTGTATTTAACGTGAACACTTTACTTTTATGAATATGAATTTATTATTGCAAAATAATTTTATCAAGAACACTTTGAATAATAATTTCTCAAAGTAAACATTTACGTGAGAAAATGTGCACAAAAATTAAAATGTATTATAAAAAAAAAACATTATTTTGTTATATCTTTTTTAAACGTTTTTTATTCGTTCTTTTGCAGCCGGTGAAATACCCAAAAGCTGTGGGATTTATCATTAGCAATGAATTTTGTGAACGTTTCAATTATTATGGAATGAGAAGTAAGTTTTTTAACACAAATTTTTGCTTCACTGAAGAAACATTTTACCTTCAAAATTTTTTATTTCGTTTTGAAAAATAAAGCAACAATGAAATTAATATATTTAAACTTGCATTTACAGCCATTTTGGTGCTCTACCTCACCAGCAAATTGCATTATGACAAGGACACATCCACGGTTCTGTTTCACATCTTCACCATGTTGGTGTATTTGTGCCCTCTGGTGGGGGCCATTATCGCCGACAGTTGGTTGGGTAAATTTAAAACTATCCTGTATTTGTCTATAGTTTATGCGCTTGGTGGTGTTATCGTGGCACTAGGAGCAGTGCCGACGTTTGATTTGCCGGTCAAGTAAGTATTCTGCCTCTTTAGTTAACTAATACCATATACATGGGCTAAGAAATATTAACACTCGATTTCGAATCGACTTTCAACGTCAAGTACCTATTCAGCATTTTATACTTGAAATGGTGTTGCAAATGTTGCACTTTGAAAATTTATAGTGCAAAATTGTTCTCCAATAACGAAATAATAAGAATTTTGAGAATGTTCGTTGTGCTGATTTGGATTTTAGAAATATTCTGTGCATGTTTAGTTGATCGTGGGTACTCTCATAAAAAAACGGTTTAATTTGGCACTGCCCTTCATACAACCAGCATTTATATCATATGAATTTGTAAACAAACAACAGTTTTTAAATTGTTAAATATTGAAGCATACTTTCGAGGGTTAGTGATGTTGGCTGGAGTAGTTAACGCGAGACTACGAAACAGAACATCCTGAGTTCAACCCCGCACTCAGACTTAAATATGCTATTAAATTTTTTTGGGGAACAAATTACAGCACTTAATATTAATCGAAATTATGTAAATAAATTGTGCTGAAATTAACGCATTCGATCTAATTTTCAGTACAATTTTAAATGGAAATTTCAGTCGATATGGTGTGCTACTAAAAAAATTATAATATTGGGCTCGCAACAAAATTTTGCTAATAAACAAATCAAGGCACCTAAACTCTGAATCTAATACTTTTTCTAAAAGCCTCTGTCCCCTACTTTGGGTGTAGCAAAATTAATAATCCGCGGCTCTTTGTGAAAATGTTTCGTAATAACCACAATTCTTAAACTCAACAATATGGAAATTGATCGTTCGCAAACTGAATCTATCCATAGTCTATATCCATCTATAGCAAAACTTTTTACTTACAATTAATGAAAATTATTTATTTCTTTTTTTGCAGGCCCGCAACTATAGTTGGCCTAGTACTCATAGCTATTGGCACAGGTGGCATAAAACCGTGTGTTTCAGCTTTTGGTGGTGACCAATTCAAGCTTCCCGAACAAGCTAAACAGCTGGCGACCTTCTTTTCACTCTTCTATTTTGCCATTAATGCTGGTTCAACGATTTCCACCTCAGTTACACCCATTCTCAGAGAGGATGTTCATTGTTTCGGCGATAAAGACTGTTTCTCATTGGCTTTTGGGGTACCAGCGATATTGATGCTGCTCTCTGTTGTGATCTTTGTAGCTGGGAAAAAACTGTATGTAATGAAACCTCCAGCCGGTAACATGATATTCGGTGTTTCTCAATGTATATCGACCGCAATTGGTGGCTGGCGAAGAGAACGAAAGATTAGTCCACGCAAACATTGGCTGGATTATGCTGAACCTAAAGTGGGGCTCAAAATGGTTTCTGATACAAAGACCCTGTTAAAGATTTTAGTTCTGTTTTTACCGTTTCCCGTTTTCTGGGCTCTTTTCGATCAACAAGGCTCACGTTGGACCTTTCAAGCCACTCGCATGGATGGTGAACTGTGGGGTTTTACAATCAAACCGGATCAAATGCAGGTCGTTAACCCGTTATTGATCTTGGGTTTCATACCCATATTCGATTACATTATCTACCCGCTCTTATCTTTGATTGGCATAAGAAGACCGTTGCAAAAACTAACTCTTGGTGGCTTGTTGGCAGCTATTGCTTTTATTCTGTCAGCTCTTGTGGAGCTCAAATTGGAGGCTGTTGAACCTGTTCTACCCAGCGATATGACTTGCCAGCTTAGAATTTACAATGGCATGCCTTGTCATTACAACTTTAGCACAGAACTTCCCATAGCTGATTCGAACAATAACAGCCACATTTCTCCATTGGGCTTGTGGCAGAACAAACAGATAACAGCTCCCGTATCACTGATGTATAATTTCGAGGCTTCTGCTAACGATGTCAACTGTCCCAATATAGAGGGAAAAATTAATGTGGCACCTGGCAAGGCTGTCAGCTATTTTATTGCTGATGATAAGATGTATGAATTTGAAGATAAACCGGACAGGCCCAGTTTGGGCAATCCTATTGTCCGAGTACTGCTGAACGTGCCTGCCCATGAAGGCAATTTCAGTTTAAAGGATTCTACTAATCTCCACACTGCGTTAGTGTCGTATAATACCTCCCAAGCGATCAAAGTAGCAAGAGGCAATGTAGTATTGTCTCTCAATGATTTGCCTCTGACGAATATAACGGCGAGAGCTGGCGGGGTTTATGTTCTATTGGTGAATGGAAATAACATGGAAGGATTTGTAAGTATAAATATATTTTGTTTTGCCGCACAATTACTTCTAAAACAAAACGAAATTCAAAAATTTTCGTTTTAATCGTGAATGCATATTAATTTTTATATTTTTGCTCTACATGTTAAATTAACAAGTTGAAAATTTTATTCAGACTGAATTCAAATCCCGACATTTTTTTTACAAATTACGTTTTTTTATAATTATGATTGTATTTTATTAGTTTTGTATTTGACATTTTTTGTTTTTATTTAAAATTAAATCACGTGATAAAACGACACTAGTGATATCTTAGGACTGCAAATAAATTTCCAAAACAAAAACAAATTATGTAAATTTTGTTTCAGAAGTATTTTTAAATTTTAAAAATATTGAATTTTCCTTATGTAGTAGAAAAAAAGAAGTAAATTAAACCTAAATAATAATTTTGCATGAAAAGTGTTAAATGTATTTACAAAATTATTGCAGAGCTTTCAAACACACGTTGTTACTGAGCCCAACTCCGTTCATATGATGTGGCAGTTGCCACAAATCATCGTTATAACCGCAGCAGAGATAATGTTTTCCATCACCGGCTTAGAGTTCTCATTTACCCAAGCACCACAGTCAATGAAATCAGTGTTGCAAGCCTGCTGGTTGCTTTCAGTGGCCATAGGCAACATGTTGGTAGTGGTTATAGCCGAACTTAAATTCTTCGAATCCCAGGTAAGATTGAAAAATAATCAACAGCAATTAGCTAATTATTCTGGAAATTCTAAACCTCTTGGATATCACATAAGCAGATAGAAGAATGCCTAAAAATCTTTAAAACTCCTTTTAAAAAACTGCAATTAAATATATTAAAAATTTGTGTTTTAATTAAATACTTTGCTTATTTATTTTCTAGGCGGCTGAATTTGCTTTATTTGCCACTCTCATGATTGTTGATATGTTCATCTTTATGTTACTGGCCATGCGTTATAAGTATGTGCAACATTTAGACGATCCCGAAACACCTCTTCCACCACCAACCACATCATCATCCGCCTCCACCCTTGAATGCCAATTCAGTGACCCACCCTCATATTCGAAAGAAAATATTTATAAAGAACCCAGATGTGCGATTACTAAGGAATCTATAGCGAACGGTATTACGAATGAGGCTTACGTCTATATGGACGAAAAGTGATGAATTGTGAGGTAGTCAGTAGTTTTAGTAGCAAAAATAAAAAAAGTTCTCTGTGATGTACTTATTTTTTGAATGTTGTGAATTTAAAAAGATTTGTCTTGTATTTTTAATTACATTTACAAACATGTGCTCCAATAGTTTTAAATAAAACTGTTCAGAAAACGATTAAAAAGCTTTCTGAACTTCTGTATTATTAAGCTATTTGTTGTAGAATAATTTTCATATATTTTCATAAATTTACTGATTTTGTATAATATTTGTAAACTTTCTCAAAAATTGTACAATTTTTATTTTGTATTATTGCAATAGCTCTTTCAATATCTTTGTTATAACCGAGTTACTAAAAAAATTAGTTCCAAAAGATATTTTGATCAACATTTTAAAAAAATCAAGAGAGCTTTAAGTATTTTCCAATTTTTGGCACCAAATTTATGTATGTAAATATAATATGTAAGTAAACTTTTATTTTTAATTTCCTTTAATACTTAGTTGAGGTTCACTTAATTAGTGTTCTCCACTAATTGTCTATTGTCGCCCTTTCCCTAATCTTGTATAGTAGTAAATTAATGCAGAAGTCCGTGTAATAAATACTAAATTTAAGCAAATATACAAATAAAACAAATTGAAACTAATTAAAACTTTAATGCCTCCGTGATATTTCATTGGAAAACATAATCATGAACAAATAATCGATCAATGTTGCTGAAATGATAATTCTAAAATATGTACCATAATTAAATGTCATACGTAGTATAACCAAATTTAAATTAATATTTTAAGGAGTAAATGTTCGATATAATAGCACAATAAATTTTATGATTCTAAATATTTATGCATTTTGAGTTAAGTTAAAAATACGGTGCTGTTATTGTTCTGCTCATCAGCCATCTTCAATATCATTGAAATCGCTTGTGTTATCATAATCTGCAAATTTACATGAAGAAAAATGTCTGATTAAAACACACGTAAACACAAATATCGCAAAGCATACTTTAGGGGTTTAAAAAATAATGTACAAGCTGTTTCAGATAATTTCCCAAAAGCAGTGTAGAAGTGATTTATATTGGATGTTAGTACGTTCACTGTAAGAAACAGTTGGTGGCTGAGGTGGAAGCATGCTGACTTGTAATCAGAACATAGTGAGTTCGAATCCCCACAAGAGCGTTCCCCAAATGATGAATTAAATTTTAAAGAAGACGACGGTAAAACAAAAAACGGTTGGACAAATTCAAAAAATAAATAAACATTAAATATAAATATCCAGAAAAATTCCCGAAGTAAAATAAAAATTGAAAAAAAATCTTCCCTAAAAAAATACCAAAAAATCTCCCATTGCAGACACAAACCAACCACAGGAGGAACTGAAAAATCCAAAATTTCACCTTCGTGGTGTGGTTGGTCGTGGATACCTGGGTGAAATTCTAAAATAACTATCACCCATCACCACCCACCAAACAAACAAAAATGAAATTTGCGGCCACCAAAAAACAATACACAGTGGCAGATGGGAAGGGGTTTTTTTAAACCCCTTTTTTTGCTGCAGGTTCCTTCCCAAACGGCTAAAAAGTATATTAATATGCATAGGTGAGCACAATAGTTACTATATAACGGACCAAATACATAAAATAGTCAATATATGGTAATTTAAGCAGGGATTTGATGAGCATTTACATTCATTTGTACATATTAACTAGATTTATTAAGAATTGGAAGCCAAACAGGCTTAAAAACGAATGAATACAGCTCCGACTGGTTGTATTTTCTTAAATACAGAGTAAAGCTACTGGTTTTTTGAAAAATTATGAAAAAATGCATTTGATGAGCAATATATACTCACTTGAGCAGGGATTTGATGAGCATTGACATTAATCTGTACATATTAACAAAATTTATTAGCCAAATAATCTAAAAAACGAATGAATATAGGTCCGACTGGTTGAATATTCTTAAATACAAAATAAAAGTATTTATTTTTTGAAAAGTTATGAAAAAATGCATTTGATGAGCATTTACTTTTGCAAATATAAAAAAACCGACTTTTGCGTTACACTAACAAGAAATACAATTGAATTAAGGGTTTTGTTTGTAAAGCCATTTTTTGGACAGCTTTTGCAAATTTTTGTCGTAAACGGCTGTAACTAGATGAATCATGAGATATATATGTATGGCTTAAGCACAATGAGCACTCAATAACGGTCCAAATACATAAAATAATCAATATATGCTCTGAGTAGGTATTTGATGAGCATTTACTTTAATTTGTACATATTGAAATATTTATTAATAATTGGGAGAAAATTGTGAAGATATGCAAAAGATATCTTTAGAGGAGAAGCTGGTCTTGGGTTAACACTGCTTGTAAACCGTCGACGTAATCTGTACCTGTCAATGCTCTTGTTTTAACGATACAGCACGGCATGTTATCCTACATACATGCCTGTTGTTTTCCGTGACCCATATTAAGCAGAATATGAAATTGTATGGATTAATTTAAAAAAATTAAAGCTAATAGCACGTTCATCATTAAATTGACTTAATTATGCGAGGAAATATCTGTCTTCATAATTTAAAGAAATATCAACACCTTTAGTAGGTATTTAAGAAAATCCAACCTTTCGGACATATATTCATTCGTTTTTAAGGTTATTTGGCCAATAAATTTTGTTAATATGTAAAGATTAATGTCAATGCTCATCAAATCCCTGCTCAAGTGAGTATATATTGCTCATCAAATGCATTTTTTCATAATTTTTCAAAAAACCAGTAGCTTTACTCTGTATTTAAGAAAATACAACCAGTCGGAGCTGTATTCATTCGTTTTTAAGCCTGTTTGGCTTCCAATTCTTAATAAATCTAGTTAATATGTACAAATCAATGTAAATGCTCATCAAATCCCTGCTTAAATGACCATATATTGACTATTTTATGTATTTGGGCCGTTATATAGTAACTATTGTGCTCACCTATGCATATTAATATACTTTTTAGCCGTTTGGGACGGAACCTGCAGAAAAAAAAGGGTGTTTTTACCCATCTGCTGCCGCTGTGCTGTGTGTTGTTTTGGTGGCCGCAAAATTCGTTTTTGTTTGCGTGGTGGGTGGTGATTAGATTTTGGAATTTCACCCAGATCAATTTCACACACACGGAAGGTGAAATTTTGAATTTTTCAGTTCCTCCGGTTGGTTTGTGTCTTCAATGGGAGATTTTTATTTGGATGATTTTTTTTCAACTTTTATTTTTTCCTCGGGGATTTTTTTTTTAATTTATTTATTTCTTACTTTTGAATTTGTCCCAACCGTTTTTTGTTTTTTCCGTCTTCTTTTAAATTTAATTCACATTTTGAAATGCCCACGTGGGGATTCGAACTCACTATGTTCTGATTGCAAGCCAGCATGCTTCCACCTCAGCCACCAACTGTTTCTTACGGTGAACGTACTAACATCCAATATGAATCACTTCTACACTGCATTTGGGAAAATATCTGAAACAGCTTGTACATTATTTTTTAAACCCCTAAAGTATGCTTTGCGATATTTGTGTTTACGTTTGTTTGTTTTAAGCAGACATTTTTCTTCATGTAAATTTGCAGATTATAATAGCACAAGCGATTTCAATGATATTAATGAATATTTAGAATTATAAAATTTATTTTACTATTATATTGAATAATATAAATTATAATGGCGTTGCTTATGTTTCATTTCAAATCGTTTGTGGCTTTTTTTTTATTATGTTTATTATGGTTTATTATGGTTACGTATGACATTTAATTATGGGGTTGTAATTTTCCTGGCACATATTTTAGAATTATCATTTCAGCAAGATTGATTATTTGTTCTTCATTATGTTTTCCAATGAAATATTACGGATGTGTTAAAATTTTCATTAGTTTCAATTTGTTTTATTTCTATAATTTGCTTCTGCATTAATTTACTAAAGCACAAAGTAGGGAAAGGGCAACATGCTCTTTAATAATAAAACTAGTTTTTTTTACTGTAAAAGGACTTTTTATTATATTTTTTTATTTTATTCATATTTACTTGTTTTGTTTTGCTCTTGCAGATGATGTTTTTAACATTCCATTTTTTCAAACAACTTTTTTCAGATTTTAGCTTGCTGGTTGTTGCCAGTTGTTTTCTGGAATCTTCTGGAAGCATATATAGTAAAAACGTTATAAATGGTAAAAAAGTTATACATAATCAATTATATAAAAGAATCTTAAGGCTACATAAAAAGTAAGTTATTACTAGCTTAGCTTCTAATAAGAGATGTAATAACTATCTATAAAAGTAGGATTTATATAATAATATTTAATAACTATGTAAGTATATGTGTAAATATATATTCATGATATGTAAAACAGATATAAAAATATATATATAAATATGCTGTTGTACAGTATTTTTCAACCAATTGAAAATGGTTAGTCAAGAAATTAAAAGCAAAACGGAAGCTCTTAGGTTTTAGTATAGAAATCAAATAGTTAAATTATAGATTAAAGCTTAAAAGCAATAGGAAAGCATGCATAGCAGGCTTGTAGCTTCGATGTTAGTTCCAAAACTACATACATGTAAATATATTAAATATTAATTGAATTTCTGTTTAAAAATAAGGCCTTTTTAGCAAAACTTTTCCATTTTTCTCTTTTTTAACAACAAGAATATCACATAGAGATTTTTTAAATGAAAATTCAAATGCGTTAAATGCGTATGTACAAAGAAGTCGTGTGTATTTACATGTGTATGTATGTCTGCTGTCCGTCCGTCTGTCTGTTTAACTGTCAGCTTTTTGTCCAGTACACTTGTTTAGTAAAATATTTATGTTTAAAACTTTTCGTTTAACTGTTGACACTAGATTCATATGAGATTCTTTTTGCTTAATTTAAAATCTATGCACGAATGAAAAAAAAAACAAAAATGCTTAAAAGTAAAAAAAAGAAAAATCGAACGAAACTTAAAAAGGCCTTATCTGCGATTATTTAACATTTTCAAATAGTATTCGCAGTTTGTGCAATATTGTTGTGGTGCTATGACATGACGTTTCCGACAAAGATTGCATTCGGCTGCTTTAGCCGACGCTTTGACGATTGCATTGTTATAGACTCGGGTGGGTATGGCAGTAACATTGACGTTGGTGTTATCGTTGGGCAGGTTGGTGGTTTGCATCATTTGTGGTGGCTGATTTGCCAAGGTGGGCAGTCCATGCTGTTGCTGCTGCTGTTGCTGAAGAAGGCTCGGCTTAGGTGGCAAATTGTTGATGTTATTGATGGACTCCATTGATTCGCCTTTGGTTCCTGGCTCAAAGCTTACTTTCTTCGTTTTAGTGGGTGGATTCTGTAATTGGTGGGCATTGGCTTGAGGTAGGGTTATGTAGGAAGCCTGGGTGGGAGGTAAATGTTGGGGAACTCTTTGATAGGGTTCGTTGGTGGGATAGCCATGCGGCAGGGGTACTCTTTGATAGGGTGAGGGTATGTGTTGGCTCTGCTGTGAAGGCTGATCTAGGCCGGCAATGCCTGGGTAGTAATTGGGGGCTGGTTGTGCAGTTGCCTGTCTAGCCAAGTTGAAATTTTGTGCCGTTTGCTGTTGTTGCTGTTGTAGGGTATGTACTGCCAACATCTGCATATGTTGCTGCGTGGCAACATTAGCGATGCCGCTCATACTCGTGCGTGGCACCATTTGCACATTATGTTGGCCAGGTTGCTGCTGTTGCGAGTGCTGTAGATGTGATATTTGGGCTTCACTGTGATGTGACATGGTATTGCTTGCAGCGATTTGTTGCTGTTGTTGCTGCTGCAGGCGATATATGTCGCTGATGGGTGTGTAAACCTGGCCCGTGGGTAGCTGCTGTGCGGGTTTATGCATTTGCTGTTGCAAATGATGCTGTTGCTGCTGCAATAGTTGCTGTTGCTGTTGTTGCTGTATTTGCTGCTGCTGCAGTCTTAAAGCCTCCACTTGCGGCCTCTGTAATTGTACATATCGTTGCACATCCTGTTGGCTGGTTAAAGAAGTTCTTCTCTCTGCTCCCAGCATGGGTGACTGCTGCACCATTTGTGACTGATTGGCAATTGATGAAGACGAATGTTGTACATTTCTAGTGGGTGCCTCAGTTTGTAGTCTTATGATATTTTGTTGCTGTTGCTGTATCATTTGTGCTGTAACCACCTTGTCATTAGGGTTTTGAGCAGTTCTCAGTACTCGTTCCAAAATCGGGTTCGGTATGAAGTCATCATCTTCTTCATTGTCGGCTGTGGCCACCAGAATGACTTGATCGCAAAATGAAACGCTTTTCTTCTTCACCCTTTTGACAGCGGAGGCGGAATTCGGTGGCGCCTGTGTGCTGCTCAAGCTTTGCTGCACCATATTGTTGAGCAGCTCGACTTCTCTGATTTCCTCAGCGATTTGTGTCTGCGAAATATCATATTTCGGTTTAGGTAAAATCGAGTTGATCGCCTGCTGTCTCTGCTGCAAAGCGGGGGGTGGCGGTCTTTGGGGCAAACAGTCGACCTCATCATTTTCAATATTCACGGGATTGCGTGCTGCTGCTGGCTTGGCGTTTAAGAGTTCTTGAGATCCAAAGGCTCGCATCGGACTGGGTGATTGCTGTTGTTCATACCGTTGAGCCATACTCTGGACATTTGTGAGCTCTTGTTGTCTTTGCAATTGCTTCGATTGCAATTCTCTTATCCAGGCATTTTCATTGGAGTTGATTTGGTTGAAGGTGGGCGTGTTGGCATGCTCTTTGCGCATGTTCATCAGGTGTTTGCGCTGCTGCAATTGGGCCAATATGGAGGTGGTGCCTTCCATAGACTCTAAAGTTCTTTGCTGCTTGTTGGCCGCTTCTAAGGCTTGAATTTGATTGATTTGCTGGTTCAAGGGTTCCATGTCGATTTCGGGTGGTGGTGGGGGAAAATCCTCACTGGCCTGGCGTGAATGGGAAACAGAATGCGGTGGACTGGGGTAGGGAGGCAGCTCTAAGGGTGGTGGCGGTGGAGGGAAATCTTGTGAATCTTGTCTTAAATGTTGTGCTTGTACACTAACGAAACCATCTACTTCGTCCCGACTTTCTTCGGGCAGATTGTTGGCTTTAAATTGTTGCTGTTGCTGCTGTTGTTGATAGTGTTGTTCCCTTAAGGGACTTTGCTCGGAGTGCACTTGAGCACAGGTTGTTATAATCGTCTGACAGGAGTCCTCACTTATAGAGGTGTTTGAGCTCATGGCCGAAATGTTCGATAAATTGGCTTCATGATGGAAATGTTGCATTAAAGCAGCATCCTGCTGTTGCTGCAAAGCCAACTGTTGTTGCAGCTGTTGTTGAGTCAAAGTAGATGAAGTTCTCATAGGCGGAGGTGGTGGTGCTACTTTGGTCACTACAGTTAATTGTCTGCCACTGCCATGAAAGCTTTTGCGCATTAGTTTACTTCTCTCCAAGTTGGGATTGGCGTTGGTGCCATTATTGGCGGCAGCATCGCGGAAGTCAAAGTGTCCCTCCGAAATGTAGCCACTCATGGAATTTTTATGCTGCAAGCCCACTACAGAATCATCTACGGAAGCGGTAAGAGGAGTGGTGACGTTGGCACTTTGAGCATTGTTGGCTGCTTCATCGCCAGCTTCGGTTAAGTCGGGCATAGATCTATTCTTGCGCCTTATTAGACCACCCATCAGCAACTTGCGTCTTATTTTATGTTGTTTTTTGCCATTCTTGTCCTTTTCCTTCTTTTCGTCTTTATCTTCCTTGTGCTTTTTCAAGGTGTCCTTGGCGTTGACGAGCAACGTCTCAGTAAGAGAAAATTCTCGAGTGATTTTATTGCGATCCTCGCTGCGACTTCTTTTGTCTTTGTCCTGTTTGCTGATGTTACGGCCAAAAAGGGTGCGACCTTCTCTTTCCGGTTTTGAAGGAGACGCTTCATATTCTATATTGTCGGCGTCATTGACAGCTGAGGCAGTAATTAAAGCCTTAAGAGGACTTTTTCTTTTGGGTAACGTGGCATAAATCTCTATGGACTTATTGCTGTTGGTGGTGGCCGAGTTGACACTAGTCATGGCTGTTTGAGAAGCGCTCTTTTCCAGTGTTTTGTCCTTGCTGTTTTGTCTTACATGCCTGATGACACTGCTGTTACTGCCCTCACGCATGTGCTTCATTTCGGGTGTGGCATCCATTTCGGCGCCCTTTTCAATTAGAATGCGTCGATGCAATGAGCGGGCTCTCATCACACACGTATTGTGCTTCATTCGGGCAAACGTCATGGTATGAGGATTGCTGTAGGGAGCATCCATAGCAGCTCTAGCTCTTCCAGCGGCAGCATTGCATAGAACCAAAGCAGTTTCCAAATCATGCGATTCTTCCAAGATTCTCGATTTCTCCAGCAATTGATCGGCTTCATGGCACAGTTTTTCACAATCTCCTGTCAGAACAACCGAAGGAGAAGCTTCTGGTATTTTTGCCAATTGAGGATTCAAAGGATGTTTAGGAGGATAAGAGTCGGTAGAGCTCAAAGAGAACGAGTCGTAGCCTGGATCGTAAGGCAGGCCAGTACGTGTGGGACTTTGAGGCACTGCAGAAGCCGAACGTTTACCCACCATGTACAAGTAGGGATTATCCAAGGTTGTGGAAGAAGCAGAACTGGCTGAATTTCTATCGCCAGACCAATTGCCCGAGTCACGTCGTCTTGGCTGATTTAAGTGCTCGGGTATGGTCAAGCCATCACTGGGTGGCGAAGATGAGTTAGTTGACGATGTAGTCGAGGAAGCAGATGAACCAGACACATGGCCCGATTCGGCACTGTGGCTTCTTTGCAACTGCAAGTGTTGTTGATGTTTGCGAGCCAACTGGGCATTCAAAACAGCCTCCAAAGACTTGCGTTGATGATAATTTGTTACGGCCGAGATTTCTTTTTCATCTTGTTGAAATATTTTGTCTTGTATTATGCTCAAGTTCTGATATTGAGCGTTGAGAACATGTTCCACCGTTTTGCGACTGATGTACGAATCAGTTTCATCACTGGTGGTGCCATTCGTGTGAGCCGCACTATTATCGGAGGGATTTTGGGGAAAGATATTCTTCTGTATAACACTAAGATTTTGATAATCGTTGGGCACTCTTAAAGGAGTGGGTGTAATGGCACGTCTTGTACTACCCAACTGAGGCTTCTCCGGACTGGGTGTAATGGCTCGCCTTACGGCTGGCGATTGCGAGTTCTGGGCTAGTTCTTGCATATATTGAGCTGAAGACATCTGCGTGTTTGCGTTGGCATTGAGGTTTGTTTGAGGCTGCGGTACAGCATACAACAAAAGCAATGGCTGATAACGACCACGGCTACACTTGTCAACAACACCCTCCCAATGGGGACCAACCTAAATTGGGAATATTTATTAGTAAAATAGAAACTTGTTTTAATAGATTTCATTTTACCTCTTTAACGTTGGCATCGTCGAAATAAACCCAAACTTTGAGTTTCGTGTGGAAAAAGAAGGTGGTGTAGTGTTTGCCGTAGTATGAGACAATGCCCACCAGCTCATGTTGTATATTTTGGGCCCATCTCTGTTCGGAGACTTGATGGAAAACATCTGATAGTCTTAAACTGGTGCCTACAGCCTTCAAAACCGAATGCACTTGCTCGGCAGCTGGTCTCTCCGAGTCCCAAACGATGCCAATTGAAACCACATCCGGTCTATTTAAAAGAGCTCGGCGTATGCCTATTTTGGCACCACACGAATTCTGCAAAGAGTTAAAGGGGAAACAGTGTTATTGAAATTCATTTATTGTTTTCTATTCAAGCGTAGCACTACTCACCGGACAGTCTCGTATATCGCCCATATTACCAGCTGCTCTCAATAACTGGCCAAACGTCAATTGTTGGTGATTTTGCAAGGCCAAGGAGTTTTGTGAGGTCAGCGCCGACGCGGAGACATAATGAACCATCTGAAATAAATAAATAAATATATAATTAATTAGATTATGTAAATTGCTGAGGTCATTGAGTTCTTTTTATCAGATAAAATCGCAATGATCAAAGTGCCCAGTAGTGTTGTCTTTGGATGAAGTTATTCGAATATTCGATTAAATGTTTTTTCATATTTTTTACAACGAATAAAATATTTCAATTAAGAATAAAAAAATTCGAATAATTATTTTTTATATTTTTGCGAAGGGAAAAAATAGTGTTGTGGACTACGTGATTATAGATGATTTTTCAAGCTGTTGACAATATGATGCGTTGAATAAGAAAATACCCAAAATTAAATTTAGATACAATTTTAAAATTAGGAAAGTGGTCAGTGAAAAAAGTGTGGACCGATTTGTTAAAATTATTTCAATATTTGTTGAAAACTCTAAAGAGTGATTTGAACACGACTAAAAATACGAATAATAAATGAATAAATAAATTAAGCAGAAATCAGAGTTAAATGCGTGTAAACATGAACAGTTTGGCACTGACATGCCACAAATTGCGTGGGTTCATTGACAAAAATTTACTACAAAAAGATGCCGTCCGACCGTTTACGGTTGCCACTACATTTTTGGCTGTCATCACAATTTTTTGTATTTACTTGAATTTTTAATTTTTTGGAAAACATTTTTTGAAAAAAATTTAGTTAAAAATAAAGCAGAGCTGTTTTAATATGTTTTCATATTATTTAAACGCCGGAAATTTGACACCCACTCGAGGTTGTGTGTGTGTGTGCGTGTTTTTTATTTGACAGCCATGTCTTGTTTTCCAATAACTGCATAGAGTTTTATAAAAGACCATAATCTTTAGCACGTGTTTTATTGACTACGAAATTGTTTAACTTCTGTTGCACTTTTGTGTGGGCTTTTCGACTGGATTAATTGGAATAGTTGTTATCATTTTTTTGTCGTTTGTATTACAATTTATTAATCATCATGTTGTCACTTAAGTGGTCATTTATTTTGTATTCTGTATTTCTTTTTGTGCCCTGACGTCATGCAGTTGTGCATGGTTTTGATTTGCTTTTATTTAAATTAGCATGACAATAATTTGTAAACTTATTTATTTCATTTGTGTTTCGGCTTTGATGTATTGTTGGCTGTTTTTTTCTTGTTTTGTGGGTATCAACTGGTTGCAGAGTCGTCTTTAAACTATTTGAAGCTGTGACATATATATGACTGAAACTCCTGGAGTTCTTTTGTTATGTAAATATCATTATAAATAAAACTAGTTTAAGCTGATTTGAGATTGCGGAACATGAATATGAAATTCATTTGCAGTAACAACTCTTTCAGAAATGATTCATCTAAATAAAACATAATTTACACTACTCGTTGCTCTTTTCTTCTTTGATTGTCTTGATCGGATCAGAACTTATTAAATGACAAGGCATAATATTTTTCCTTAGTGTAGATATGTAGCGTTTTCTTTTCTGAAAATTAGGCTGCATTTCTTGTACCTTTTTTATCTTTAAGTTGTTTTCTGAAAAATCTGTGTTATTTTAAAACTTTAAAACTTTCTGTTCTAATTATTTTCCTCTTTAAAAAATTCAACATATTCTACACTTGTTTTCAATCAAGGGACATGAGAGTACCACTAACAATTGGACTGTTGTTTTTTGTTGTTTTTGTTATTTTAATTGAATTTTATTCTTTGATTTCCTAGTGAAAATTTAAATATATTTCATATACTTCTTTTCAGAAGAGAAAATGCCATGATTTCTAAATTA
This sequence comes from Linnaemya vulpina, assembly GCA_963675445.1. NCBI lineage: Eukaryota > Metazoa > Arthropoda > Insecta > Diptera > Tachinidae > Linnaemya > Linnaemya vulpina. The sequence goes on along the minus strand of OY776280.1, from coordinate 16,829,651 downwards.
GTTCGTAATTTAAAAAACTCAGTGATTATTATAGAATTTTTTTAGGAAAGTCTTTATGGTCATTTCATTTTCTCTTGGAAAAACTATATAAATTATTTTAAGATTCTAGAGTAAACAAATTAAGAAGCGTAAAATATAACAAAATTAAAACAAGAGCTTAAAAAACTACTTGTTTGGGCTGGCTTTTTTCTAACTTTAATTGTGGTTTAATAATGTGGATTTCTTTTCTATAAAAACATGCTATACTTTTTACACTTTTTGATAGAAAAAGGCAATTTTATGTCATTTGAAAAAAAAAAACTGAATTCATGAGATTTTATTCCAATATCCGTTACCAACAATAATTCTTGTTTTAAAACTCCTACAAACTGCATGTTTTTAGAAAAGGAGTTGAAAAATGTTAAATTTTTTTGAGAAAAGAAAACGCCATGACCTTTAGTTGGGAGTTCTTTGCTGATATGATGTTCAAACATCCATTGAGCATTAAGGCTTCCCCAATCAATGCCATTATTGAGCTCAAATACCAATACAAAATAATAACTAATTAATCGTTTAATTAACACTTAATTGTCTATAAAATTGCAATCTAACAATTTTGCTTGCTTAGCAAAACACAATATATTGAACAAAGTTAGTCGAATTTTAGCAACTAAAATTAGAAAGACAAAAAACGAAATAATACAATAAAATAAAAAAATAAATAAAATAAAACAATATATATCGAGCCAATTTATTTCTAATTTGAATATTAAAGAAAAGATAAATATTAAAATCCCAGATTTGAACTCAAGTCCCTCATGAATATGAACAATTTGTTTAGAGACATTCTTTTGTTCTCATACAACAATTGAATTAATTTAATTTTGTTCATAAGAAAAGGAAAACAATTATGCCAATAAAGTGATTATTAATTCCAATAAAAATGTTTTTCTGAAAACCGCATAAATAGGTTTCTTATATTCGCATTTTAGCAGTTTTAAATTTAAAATAATAATATCGAGCTTGAGGCTTGTTTTTATAAAATATAATTATATATTTAGTTTTTTCAATATTTCGATATCCTCTGGATATCTTCTGAAAAACTAAAACAATATATTCAAAAAAGAAGAGCAGGAGTAAGAGTCAGAAGAATGCTAGAAATAAGCACTCAAGATTATTAAAGAAGCCTTATTAATCAATTATAATAAATTTTTAATCTTTTTTGTTATCCTGAAGATCCATATATCGAAGATACCAGAGGATATCGAAATATTGAAAAAACTAAATATATAATTATTTTTTATAAAAACAAGCCTCAAGCTCGATATTATTATTTTAGCAGATTTAAGCTACAAAACTTATATAAAATTTTTAAGTTCAAATATCTTTAAAACAAAACAATTTTCTTCTTAATGAAGCAACGAAAAAGTATGAGTTGAAAAGGAATTTTAAAAATACGTCTTTATAGCGGCAAAAGTGGGCGAAGTGTAGCCATAAATTTCATTCCGGTAAAGAAATGAGATTTTTTAAAAAAAAAATTTTTTTATTCGATTATTCGACTTCAGTGACCAGCGCCTCGTCTCTGTAGCTGATGTGAGAGCTTTTCGCTTCGAAATTTATTGTAGAGCGATTAATAAAATAATATGTTGGTAATTATTAACCCTTAACTGCCGGACGTTTCACAAAAATCATAAGCAACTTGTTTGCTTTTCTGCTCAAAAACTCTGACCAGCATGATTTTTCCCAACAAACTTTTTTATTCCTCAAAATTCAATATTTCAATACATTTTTTCAATTATTCAAATGGCAACGACGTACAGAATACTTTTTTATTTCAAATGATTTCTTTTGATCACCGTCTTAGTTATTTAAGGGTTGAGTATAAAAATATAAGGAAGTGTGTTCTGACTCATCCTGTGTTAAATAGAATGATGACACTTTTTCCGATATGAGAAATTCTCACATCAGTTACAGAAACGAGGTTTATTTTGGAAAATATATAATTTTTGGGATTAATTTCTTGACATATCCTGGCTTTACTAACATTTTCTTTCTATTACTGAGAGACAAAAGGACGTCAGTAGAAGCCATCCTGTGAGGGAAACTCCTTAAGATCAATTCTTTTTTTTAAATTGTCATAATTATATCGTATTATTAGTTTAAACCATAAAAATTCTTTAATTAAAAATTAATACTTTGCGATTATTGTTTAAGTGTATTTAATTATAGCGGGTATTTAAATAATTTTACTAAGTCGTTATTATTAATAATTATTTAAATATGTTTATGTCTTTAAAGCATTTATATTTAAAACAATTAGTAACAATTATTATTCCAAATAAAAGGTTGTAATAAATTTTATAAAAATAATGCCGTTTTAAGCATTTTGAAACATATTATTTAATGGCTTAATAAAAAATTTTAATGTATTTTGTTCCGTATAAAGAAAAATTAATTGACACTAAAAGTTATGATTTCATTTTTTCAACGTCATAAATTCAAAAATAAAATGAGGAAACTATTAAAATTGTGCTTTCATAAGATACAGAAAGAAATTAGTAACTGCTAAAGAAAATGTAATTATTATTTAATTAAATAAAAACTTATTTAATCATCCGCTAGTGGAAATAAAAAGTTCTTCACGAAAATAAATTTTTAATAATTATACTCTCGATTATGTAAGATTTCGTTGTTATTAAATAACACCAACTATTTCTGGTGGCTCCAATAAAATGCTTTAGAAATGCAAAAACTTTAAAGTGTTGCCATTGTTTTGGCACAATATCCGCAATTTCTTTTTCTTATTTAAAAGCTCAATTAATTACGTTCATTTACATTTTATTGAACCAAGTCATGGTTAATTACTTTGGAAATTTTTTTACGCTTTATGTAAAAAAAAGGAACTCCTACATGGTGAAACAAACAGTTTGTACTTGTTTTAGTTTAAATGACCAAGATTTACACCTTCAACTCAAATATGAAAAAAATATATAGATTTCTTGAGTTGAAATTTCTTATGAAAACAGCAGTCAATGGCAGGCAAATGAATGAACCAACAACATTGATTTCAACATTTGAAATTAATAAATATTGAATTTTAAAGTTCAAGTATGTAAATTAGCCAACACAGTTGCTGAAAGAAAAACTAGACTTCAAACACATAAAATATCATTAACTCGTTCGTGGCCTGAAGCTGTAAAGTTCTAGTCGCAACTTGAGAAACACAATCGTGCTGCAGAAATACTACGAGTGTGTGTGTGTGTGTGTGTTTGCTGTTCAATAACATGTCACATGAAAACTAGTTTCAACGAAAAAATATACAAAAACAATAACAAATTTGATAGATTGTCTAAGAACTTTTCTAGTTTCAATGCTGTAGTTTTTTTTCCACAAATTAAAATTTGATTTATACATGAAAATATTAGTAAAACGTTTTTTTTTGCTTTCGGAATATAAGACAAGGTTGGATTGGGTTATTTGAAATTAAAAATTAATTATTTATTTGAAGTGTTTTTTTTTAAATTTAATTTTAAAGACAAGAGTTTTTTTTAGCTGAAGTGCCACTGTAAATATGATTTTATTAGCTTTTGTAAAGAAGTTTAAAGGAGAGCGACAGTATTTGCAGACACGGTATCAATAGATGGATGAGCAATTGCTCAGAAGTGTTGTTATGGATGCAGGCATGTCGTCACCTAAAATCCATAAGACCTTACCTTAACTCACAATATATTAAATATAAACTTTTAATTATTTGTTGTGTTAATTTACATTGAAATCTCTCTAAAAGTACACATTTGAATATTAAGTCAGTGACGGTATTTTGCATTTCAGTTGACGAAATGTTGTTGTGTATGCAAATACATAATCATTTCTGGTTCTTTTATTTTTGACAATTCGTTTGTTTCTTAACGTTTATGTTTATGGCCTTTAAATTTATTGAAATATTTTATTTGAAAGTCTCTGCCACATAATTAAGCCAAACACTTCATAAAGAGTTGCTCAAAATTATAAATTTAAATTGATAACAAAATTTAAATTGATAAGCAAAATAACTCCAAAGTGAAGTGAACTATTTTTACTCAACTTGCCAATCAAGTTTGGAGCGCGAATTAGAATAATCACATCTCAATCTGTAATTATTTCCATCAATTAATTATTGATAATTCTTTTCTCTAACTGTAATTTGTAAGAAATTGCGCTTCAATTAGAAAATATTTAAAATATTTATTTCCTCCACAGAACACACTTCAAGTTGTTTTCTTACACAAACAAACAAACAAACGGCTCAATTAGATGGAAAGAGGTTGGAACGTTATTAACGGAAGCATTATTTACGGTACGTACCTGAGTAAATGGCAACTGCTCTGAATTGGCGCCACACTTGCAAACACTCTGCTCAATGACACGCATAGCGAAGCGACGATGAGCGATGCAGGCCTGAGAGTCGCAGGCATCACCATCATCCGATGAGATGTGCGAGTGCACACGATGTAGCAGCAGCTCAAAACATTCGGCCGCATCGCCCAGGCAACCCAAAGGGAAACGGCGCCCAGCCAAAGGGCCGGAAGCTAAAGCGCGGCGCAAGGGTTCAGGGCACAGGGCCGGCTCCGAGCTGGTTTGCAGTTGCTGGAAAAGTTCCTTTAAAATAAATTTAATTAAAAAAATATTAATCGAATGAATTTCGCTTAAACAAACATTTTTTACAGACTATTTCTCATTCCACAATCTAACAAAATGCACTGTCGATTTGAAACTTGAAACTATTTTCTTGAATATTTTTTCTTTTCTTTCTTTCTTTTGGCTAAAAAAAAATAGTTGACGTCAAACACTTACAATGACCGCATTTATGCAACGATCTCTATCTTGTATTGCTTCTGGACTCAATATTATGCCACTCGCGATGGTTGTGATTGTAGTAGGTTTGCTGCTGCTGATGTTGTTGTTGTTGCTGTTACAATTGTTGGCTGGTTTGTTTGTGTATCCCAATACGGCCAATTCAGCTGTGGAGGCCACTTTTGCCATTGACGTCAGCATTTTGCGATTGTTTTGCAACGTATTCGATTGTCGCGTTAATGTTGCTGATTTATGACCTTCACGTGGATCCATAATTTTCTTTGGTGTACTACGTGGCAGGGTGCCACCTGTACCGGCTGTTAACACCATCTGACAGTGCTGCGGGTGCTGCAGATGCTGGGCCGTTGAGCTGACAATATTAATGGGCGCACTCGTTATTAATTGTGTTGGTACGGAGGTTTTTATTGTTGTTGATACTGCCGTTACTGTCACTTTTTGTTGTGTGACAGTTGTTGTTGTAGCATTATTTGTATTACTCTTGTTATTCACTATTAATTGTTGTAATTTTTGTTGTTGTATGGCTGATTTGAAATTCCCTTTTGCTTCATCTTTATTTGTTATACTGACGGCATTATTATTTGCAGATTTTGTTGAGATCGTCATTTTATTGGGGCTCTTGACGTTGTTGTTGTCTTTCGAACCAACAACATTTGTTGGTTCTTTGCGTTTGTAACGAAACTTGATCATTTTGTGGATGATTGTTAAAGGCAGGTTGAACAAAAGGGCAATAAAACTTCTTCTGTGTTTTTGTTTAACGATTTTTATAGCATTTTTGGGGAGAAATTGGGTTTTATTTGAAAATCTGAAAAATTTTTTATATATAAATTTAGGATTTCTTCTACAAGTTGCGTTGTTAGAAACCGTATAAAAATGTCGATTTTGTAATTAAATTTACACACTTTTTAGCTGAGCGAGCTTTTATAATAATTTCTTTTGTATTTAATAAGACAAAATTTTGTTTCTGCGGCATTGACGGTAGCAACTGTACTAAATTAATGCTAAAACTTTTTTTTTGCTAAAATAACATTGAAAAAAAGAATTTCTTGTACTTCATATAAAATTTTTTGAAATAACAATTCTTATGCAAACTGGCATACGTATAACAATTTCAGTGTCTTTTTACAGCGAATTTAAAACTGACTAAAATAAAATAAAATGAAATGCATATAGACATTGCTTAGCCACCCAACAAATAAATTTCATATTATAATAGTACAATGACAATATGTAAAAAAATTAGTTTATTAACAATTCAGTTGAGATTTTATATTTCATTTTGCCTTATAAATACTTTCATTGTTATCCAAGGGATTTCTAATTGTATAAAAGGTATAGAAAAATAAAATAGAGTCATATCGAATAAAAGTTGTTTGTTGGGTTTGGTTTGTATAAGTTTCATAGCCTTGCTACACTTATTATAATGTGATTTTTTGAAATCGTTTGTGAATTTTTATAGTTAATTTATTTAACATAATTCTCAGATGCTTTTAATAAGTTGAGAAGTTTGAATCTTTGCAAAACTGTGGTTGAAGTCTACTGATGATTTGGTAAGAAGCGCCAATGAAATGCATATAGACATTGCTTAGCCACCCAACAAATAAATTTCATATTATAATAGTACAATGACAATATGTAAAAAAATTAGTTTATTAACCGACTAAAATATTTTATTATTAGATATAAAAATAAAAGTGTCGCCTCGGTTATTCTGACTGGTTTGCACGAGCATTTAGATTTTTCTAGGTTTTACGGTGGCTTTAATGAGATATTATGAATGAACTGGAAATTCTGGTGAGATATTATGATTGAATTTTAGTTATTCTCTGCAGTTAAATAACTATTAGAGTTCCATAATAAACTGCCTATACTTTTTAAAATCTTATTGATTTGCATTTTCAAATTTACTTGTTATATATTTTTAAACTTATTCAATACCAACCAGCGGTTGCATATTTTACCCAACGTTATCATAAAATTTCGGACTGCAGTAAAGCCGAATACCACTAACCATAGAAATAAATAATTTTCAAGAGTTATTTGAAAGCTTAGCTGTCTGTTATTCAAACTGTTATACAAACTGTTATACAATCTGTTATACAAGCTGCTATACTGGCCACTATGTTTATACGTGTACATTCTATGTCCTGTTATTAACGCAGGCAAAGATTTCCGAGTGCACTTAAAAACCTCATCAGCTATTTTGTCTAGGGTCTACTTGAGAGCCCCATGAGAGCCTGCCGACATGTTGTTTGTTTCAATAATTTAACCACTGTGGAATCACAGCTCCAGTTGCACAGTACCCCAGTGCAATCCTGGGTTGTACTTCATAAAACGTTAAAGTATATCATTTGATATGATTAACTGCAGCACATCTGCTGAGTTTTAAAATAACTTTTGGCACTGGTTTTTGGTACACGTTCGCTGCCTGCATCTAAGCGCCTTCTGACTATTCCGTTAATTTAGACAAATTTATTCCATATATATCTTTGAATAATTTTTTTCTTTTCGAAATTTATCTGTTTATAAAAACATAATTTTATTTATGTTAATTTTAAAAGCTTCCAAATCTGTCTCCTTTTTATTTCAAAATTTATTTTCAGCATAAAAACTCAATAAAACATTTGAATTTTTAAAAGGAAACATAATTTTAGCTTAAACTTGTTTTTGTCAATATTTATTGAAAGAAAAAATAACTATTTCAAAGAAAAGTAGCACATGACACAAAGAAAAACAGCAACAAAATTCATATGCAACATGTTTTTTGTTGTTTTTTTTGTTTTTGAACAAAAACAAAAACAACTAAAACACTAAAACAGCATCATATTACGATTATTAAAAGGCCAATCAACGGAAAGGTGAACATAAAACAAAACAAAACACGAAATTGATAAACACGGCACAAACAGAAAAACTTACGATCATCATGATTAAAAAAAAAGAATATTCACCCACTTAGAAAACCTTAAATGCTTTTTTTAAAACTAAAACCCACAAAAACCTTTTATATATTTAGTACATACAAGAAAAAGAAGAAGAAGAAGAAGAGAAGCAAATAAAAAATTTGAATTGTCGACAATTTTAAGTTTGTACAGGTGCTGCGGCGTATTTACCTGTAGCCACGTCTGCCCTTCTACTGGCAAGAAAAAAGCTGCAGAAGAAAGGGGCGCTGCATATTTTAAGTGAGTCTAAATAACATGTTAAGTTTTTGTTTTTTATTTTTTTTTTATTTAAAAAAAAAACAGAGGGCATTTCGAAAAAAGTTTGACCGTAATTGGTTTTTGTTTTTAATAATTCAATATTATTTAGGAATTGTTTTAGCACACAATTTTCAAAACATGCTGCACGCATGCGGGCCCATTAAAACTACAACTGACCTTTTTTGTTGCACAGGTTGTTTGTTTTTGTTGCAACATAACCCAGCAAACATTAGAGCGTGTGTTGCCAAAACAGCATGATGATGAAGTGTGTGAATGTGGTTTTCAAATTTTTTGATAATAAGAACTTTTTTATGCATTCAAAACAGTCTGCATGAAAGGAAAATAGTTTCTGCTGTTATTTAATTTAAAAAAAAATGTTTGCTGCATCCCCTTGAATTTCATTTCGAGTGACACACAGAATTCCACGAATTGTTGCGGGTTGAAGAGCAGCTCGGATTATATCCAAACGATTTGCAGTTGTTTGCAGAAATTATTTAATTTCATTTATTTCTTAATTAACTATTCAAAGTTTTTAAAAGAATTTAATAAACTCTTTCTTCAAGATTCCTACTTAAAGAATCAACAATAAAACCTATTGACCTGAAACTTATTTGATTCATCGCGAAATACGCAGCATAACTGTTCGTTTTGCTTGACCCTAATTTTGCTACATTCTTCATAAAATGTTAATAAACAAAAATAAATTTGAAAAAAATTAATACTTCGACGTTTCATCTGCCATTTCTGAACACACAAACCTACATTTTTAATAAACAAAAAACTTACAACATATTTTTATGTTTATTTAAAAAGTATTTTATGTTTTAAATACACGACAACCTTTTTGATGTATTTCTCTGTTAATCTGTCCGCCTGTCATTCTTGTCTCCACTTCGCATCATTTGTGTGTGTGTGTGTGTGTGTGTGTGCAAGAAATTAACAATAATTTTTAATGTTTAACTTTTTGCTTTATTACAAATTTTTATTTTAACGCGCTTAGATAAGCAGAAAGAAAGGAACGCAGAGATCAAATGTCTTTAAGAAAAATGTGAATATTTTTTTAACTCTTTTTTTTATAAACGAAATGCTTTTATCGTTGAAATTAAAGCCAACAAAAATGAGACTGAGACACTGTGAAATTTTTATTTTTATGAGAAAATTTTACAGTTTGTAAGTGTTATTAAACGCTTTTTAGTCATGCGAAAAATATATGCGTTTAATATATGAGTTTAGTAACATATAAAAATGAAAATTTATTATTCATTTTCAGTTCTAAAAGATAATTTTGAATTATTTAAGCTAAAGATCTTTTCGTCGGCATATTTTCAGCGCTATAGAAAATTAACAATTAATTACTTTGGCAAATTTCAAATTCACAACTGCACTGAATCCTCTGTCTTTCATCCTTCTTCATTTATTCTCTCAACACATTCCCCTCTTGTCACAGTTCCCACAGAATAAGTTTTAACAGTGAAGTCCATAATCCGATAGCCGGTAAGAGTAACAAAAATAATATACACTAATATTATTAAGCTCAAGGTCTCTTTATTTTTATAAAATTATTAAAAGGAGTGACGAAATATTGAAAAAACAATTCATAATTTTATAAAAGTAAAGAGACCTTGAGCTTGAAAATTTTAGTGTAAATTATTAATTAATAAGAGTTTAAAAAGTTAGAAGAATTAGTAACAAAAATATTTGAAATTATATTTCAGAAATGTTTCACCCTCTACTCATCCAGTCATGCGTATTCACGCCGAACTTTATCACACATACGGGGACTAATCACGCGTGATCTATTTATTATATTTATTCCATAAAAACAAAAACAACATAGAATCATCATACAGCATTGGACAGCTGAATGAGTTCTATCGAATATACGAGGTCTGTTTAAATGAAATCTTTGCACAATGACAACTACGATAAGCACACAAATTCTGCATCATTAACTCCACGATTGCATTTTTTGAGTTATAACAGTGTGGCTGTAAGTGAGCGACACGTGCGAGTAGAACTCCAAAACTTCTTAATTATATTTATTTATTAGCTTCAATTGAATTTTACAATTTACAAGATAAAAATTCTTAAAAAAAATACCCCTATTACATTTTATGGACCCGAATTCGAACTTTAGCATTTTGCATAACGAATTTGAAATTGTATTCGAATATTTAAAACCCAAACATTCACAATTCAAATGATTTTTCTTTTAATTCTTTTTAACAGTTGATTTATTTGCCGAGCGATTTATTTAAAAGTTGACCCCATTTGAACTTTAAATGCAAGAAAATAAATTAAAAGCCGAAGTGTTGCAAATAGAAAACACGTTTTGCTGATTTATAACAAAATGGTAACAAACACTGCCAGTTTAAATAAACAGTCGAAATAGAGAAAGAAGGACGGTTACAATTTAAAGAAATACAAGACGAAAATGATGGCAGGAATGAGTCACACACTAAATACGAACTCAAACTCAAACTCCAACAAAATGCAAATTTTAATCAGTCCCCCAGAACCAACATAAAAGAAAGAAAAGTTCACAACTAAAGATCAACTCCGGCATTATTATCATCAAAGTCATGGCAAAAATGAAAAAAAAATCTTCATAATGAAGTAACAAACGGAAGTTATAAACTGAAGAAAGAAAGAGACAAGCAAAAAACTCTCTTCATTAAAGGAAGTTTTCAAGATACAAAATGATGATGGTGAAACTGAAACTGAAACTGTTATACGAGACGGAACATTCAAGTGCTCGTACGCAAAGGTGATGTTCGCAAGGCTCGTTTTACTTCATTTACTTGAACAATTTACTTCCTAAATTGAAATAAAATAAAACAAAATAAAACAAAATACATGAGGTAAAAGTTAAAGAAATGAATGATGAGGGTTAAGAAATTGCCTCAAATTACTTACAACAGTTGCAGTTGCTGTTTAACTCTGAAACATGGAAAAATAAAAGGGTTTTTTTTTCTTTTTGCACAACTCAACATGACAAAGAAGTACAAAAAGAGTTGCAGAAATTATATCCAGCACGCGCTACAAATTACAACCAAACGGCAGATCATTTAAATGCTTAGAAATTTACAACACATGTCGGCCATCAGACCAACCGACAGAGTATGGACACACATTTTATGTTGTTGTTGTTGTTTCTTTTCCAACATGAATATTTAGTTTGCTGCCTGTGGACTTGAGCGAAGCCCATCTTGGTGACATGCGAGTTATTTGAGTTAAAAATAAATAAAAACACTGAAACGATATTATAAAACAATCAAGTGTTTGTTGTGCTGCAAAAGGAGTCCAGGTCTTTGTTGTGGTTGCTGTAATTATTGAATTTGGGATGAGTGATTGATTGGGAGATGTCAGAGAGCAGCCTTAAAAGTAACCTGAACATATTCTTAAGACTGAAGCGTTAGCTAATCATTGAAGGAGCTCAAGGACATACCAAAGAGTGCAGTTAGAGCTGCTTCGGCGATCGATTGGAAGAGAAACGCTGGCGCAAGTGTTTTACTTTTTCAAGTTTAAACTAAAAATTTATTTTGATTGCCTTGACAATGACATTTTGCGTACGCACTTTGATATCCAAGAGTGTTCATGAAGTATGCGAACTGGACTAGTTACTGGTGGGTATTTTAAATTACACCCTGCAACAAAAAATAAAATACTAGTCAAGTGATAATAGTTTTCGAGTACAACAAAAACCTGTTTCTTGAATTTTCATAATACCTCGCACATCCCGCACTGCAATTAATTGTTCGAAAAATATTTTTAATTCAGAAAGACGTGAGAAATATTCCGAAGCACAAGGGAAAGTCAACACCATATTTATATATTCAACCTACACAGCAGAGCAGAACTCTTGTTATCAAAAGCCGCTGCACTTTCATCATAAGTAATCGTGTGTATTTTTATTTATTACCACTTTTTACAAGACTTTAATTGAATGTGGTAACAGTTTCTATTTGTAGCAATCTTATTATGAAAAATCATACGAGAATTGTATGAAACCGATGGTAACACACTTTTATTAAATCTCTGTGTTGCCGTTTGATTACTTTTCTTGATAAAAATATCAATTTAAAAGAGAAGTGCTACGTGCTAAAGTAGTTCTTGTCATATGAAGTATCTTTGGGAGCATTTTCATTAACCGATTTAAGATCGAATTTATCGTCAGAGCATGTGGAAAAAGTCTTATTTCAAATTTTATTAAATGCAATAAAGTTCATTCAAAAAGTAAATTTGAAATAAAGATCCACAAATAACTTTTATTTTCCGAGGAATGAAAATAAGCCAAGAAAATAAGTTTTATAATCTAAAACTTGAGAAATAACAATTAAAATGTAATTTTTAAAATAAAACTTACAGCCGTCTTTTGAAATATAATTATAATTTAATTTAGCATATCCTTATTTACATGCCCAAATGGGTTTTCTAAAGAGCTGCAGGTCTATGAAAGTCATCTTGCTTTATTATCAGAGTTATAAAAATTAAAATATTCTTGTGCCAGTTTTAAATAAAAAAAACCCAGAGGCGTCCCACAATTTCTTTGCTATTAACTCTAAATTTAGTATGCTTCCATAAAATGTATATTCTGATTTTTATATAAGAAATTATGCTTTCAACTCTGAAAACTGTGTTAAATATAAAAATTTGCACTTCCAGTGACGAGTTTATCACGTTTCGTTAGAAAATTTATTGAATGTTTGTGCTTTTAAATAATAAATGCAAACAAGCTGTTTCAAATTAATATAAAATCCATATTAATTTGTTAAGATTTCACGTTTGGAATAATAAAATTAAGAAATTAGCACACGATTAACATGAAAGCGTTTTCGAGCTGAAACGCTTTCCAAATCATCTTCATAACGCTCACAAATTAGTTTAGAGAATACAACTGAAAATAAAATACTAAAAGAAGACTTGATCAAATATGTTGTGCTCTAACGAAACTGGGCTGCGAAATAACTCCAATAAATATGTGTTATCTAAAAAGTAATTTGATTATGAAACCCTCCACATACTTCTAAAAAAAATTGGCCTGGTTTCAAATTTAGCCCTATAATTAAATGCCGAGTCATATTAAATTTCTTCCCAATTTGTTAAATTAAATTCAAGGTCGCACTTAAAACACCAACAAAAATTTTAAAAAAACTATGATTTCATTATTTACACTCGCATTTGAATAATTAGGAATATATTTTCAAGCAGCCACAACACAGCCAGCAAGCAGCGCTACAGGCTATTTTGATTATTAATAAAAAAAATTAAAAAACAAAAACAAAAGACTTAAGACACAAGCCTGTCAGTCAAAGCAAACGTTTTGAAGTTTCAGATAAAATTTAAGGCCTGTTAAAATGGTACACAAAACAAGTGGTATTAAAGTAATTGTTGGCTGGTTGTGAGTTAAATAAAATATTTCTTCATACAGCACATTCTCTACTGTAATTAAATGTAATAAATAATGGAATATCATTTACAATTTTTAATTGTTATAGTATTTTGGGAATTATGAAACCATAATTTGGTTTTAGAGGCGGATAATAACAAATCATTTGCGCAATTGATTCGGGTTTGTAGGAAAATCTCAGTCAAACATTTTGAGTAAAACTATTTACATATTCTCGTTTATATAATTTTTAAATATCTAAAGTCTTTATGAAGTCACCATTTTACTACGTCTGAAACTGTTTGAATAGTTGAAATTGAGCAGTCAATAGACTGGCTAATTGTAGCCAATTTAAATAGTATCTTTTGCTTAACATTCATTTCAGTTTAAGTCTTCCAAAAGTGTGCACATAAAATTAGTTAATAAAATTATTAAAATTTCCTGAGAAAATTATTACATAAATTCTAAAGAAAAACAAAATAATTTTTATGTAACATTTGCCACTTCCGTTTGGGGTACGACAGTTTTTCTTTTAAGCACCAGAGGAAACTTGTTAAGAAAATTATTTGCTGCAACCGGCATAAAATAAATGAATTTCCTTGCAGACAGTTTTTGTCTGCCGTAATAACTTTCATACAACAAGAGGAAGTTGAAAAAAAGAACCAACAAACGGGCGTCTGTAATAAAAATGGTTTTTCCTTTTTATGTGTATGAAAAGGGAAACGAGCGCAAGAATGAATGGGTGGTAATAAAAATGAAGCCTCCCATTCCGTATTCAAGAAACAATTGATTGAATCATTAGAAAAGGGTTCAACCAGCATTTTGTAAAATATATATTTAGAATTTGAAATCTTATGCATTCTGTTGAAAGTTTGTCGTCATAAAGTGCAACTTTTACACTTCAACTGCAATAGGATTTTTATTTAAAGTTTGTTAATTTTAAATAAATTTTCCATAAACTGAGACAATATTGATCCCGTCTGCCACAACAGTTTTCCTATTCTTCGAAATAATAATAACTGGAATGATCACACACACTGTTTGGTTTTATATAACATTCTTGAAAGTTCCCATCCGAACGTTAACTGGGAAACGCGGCTGGATCTCTAGAACAGTGAATTTTGTTGATATATAAATTAGATTTTCCTAATAAAAGTTTTAAGTGGGAACTGATACATTCCGGAATGAATTTTAGCAAAAATGTGCTTTCTTTTATTTTCAGTTTTCTGCCGAAGTATTTCTTGATTTTTGGGATCGAGCAACTTGCAGTTGAATTTCATTATTTTATCGCCACAAGACGTGTGATTCTGTTAAAAGAAGTATTTTATTTTTAATTTGTCTTTTAGTAACAATAAATTCAAAAGACTTTTCGGATACGCCCCACTATAAAGAAACATTTAATTGTCGATTGCAATTTATTTGGTTTGCAAAAGCCTTTAATTAGTTTTGTATTTCACAGTTTATAAATTAAATTTTTCAACTCTGTCAGAAGTTGAATTTATTGCGCCATCGCACATAAATCACGGCATTCACTTTTTCAAAGCAGTTAATGGACAAAACAAAAAAAAAAAAGCTCTTAAGCTTCTGACATACAGAAGCCTTGACAGTAGTTCTGAAATCATTTACACAAACACACTCTCACACACCTTTAAAATACCAACGAATTGCTGTGCAACGTACAAGACAACAATTTGTAATTATCACTCATAATTAGCAGAAGAAAGCCAAGGGAGCTTTTGCTACCAAATGTCAGCTTCAGTTTCAAATTATCGCAGATATTCTTTCAAGAAGGCTCAACCACAACGTCGGGTGTGTGCTAATTTGGCTATGATTTATAGCCGTTGAAGCAACAACAACTTCAGGCCAGTGTGAGATAAAATTCACGGCATAAATTTCTTTTGTTTATTTTATAAAAGAATAACGATTTTATGTTTTCAAGAATGTTGTTTCTCATTTGAATAGACCTGAAGCTGTACACAAACTCATTGTCTTGAAATCTTTTACGGCGACAATATTGATCGTTTGTATTGAAAAATGCTTTAAATGAGACAATATAAAATGAATTATTGTTATTTAATAAAAACGAAAATTTTCCATATGAAATAAACTATGAGCCAACAATGAGTTCGAATGCCTGCAACTCCAGTTTGAAATATAAGTTTAATAATTTATGGCCGTAAATAATATTCTAAAATTGATTTTGTTTCGCCCCAAAAAGGTCATTAAAATGCTAAAGACATATTATTTAACTCAAACTCAAGCCCACAAGGAGCAGAACTCCAGAGATGTCAGCAGCAAACTGTGATTTTTACCACACCAACTCTACTGCGGGGAGTAAAAGAGGTAACAAAAGACTTGAGCAACAAACTTGTTGCTTACAAAACGTACGAGTGCGCGTACGTCTGCCTCGGCAATTATTATGCTGACAATGTGCTGTGACTTGTAACAAACAAACAAACAAACAAGCAAACAAACAAACAGAAAGCAAAACATGTTGCTCTACACGCATTAAATATTTAGTTTTATGCTAATTTTTTCTCAAAGAGTATTTGCTTTCCAGCATGTTTCTTTACAACTTTGGAAAACTTAAGCAGGTTGTGTGGAGTTTCAATTACTTTATTCAAATCGTATTAAGAATTCCTCGGCTCAACAGCATAAATATTTCAGTGATTTGACCAAATATGTTTTGAGAATATTAATTTTTTGTTTAAAGCAAAGTTCAGACTGGGCAGTGCTTTCTTGACAAAATGTATTCTATGGAAATCAGTTTCTATTTGTAATAATAATTAAAATGATATTTAATATTTAAAAGCTATAAAAAAGCAGTTGAAAATTAAAAAGATATTAAATTTTTAGTCACGCCTGGGTAATTGATAAATTCCTGCAGGTTTTGGATATTCAAATTTCTCCTAAACAATTTCCTCTCACACCTGCCATTTTCTTTTTTCTTTTCTTCTTTATTAGTTTGGCATTTGTTTTGTTACAAAAACTAAATCATTTTGGATTTTCTATAACAATTTCCTTCCACAACTGGTACAGTTTGTGAGATTGACCGTGTTTTCCTTCACTATTTTCTTTCACCTCATATTTCGATTTAAAGATTTGATTTCTTTTCTTGTTTTTATGGTTTTCCTTTCTAAAGGTTTCCAAATTTATGAGTTTGTGTTTCTCTACAGGTTCACATCAAATCACATCACATCACATCACGATTTGGTTTTTTTTATTATTTTCAATCTTTTGTGTTTGAACCCCTAAATGTTTTGCTGCACTTTCTGAAAATGTTACTCGAATGCTGTTGTTATAAATCGAAGTATTTATTTATTGATTTGAAATTTTTCCTTTAGTTATTAATATTTCAGATTTGGTAATAAAGTTTGAATAATTTGCTTTTTAAAATAAGAACTTTTTTGAGTCAATTTGAAAAAAAGGTGCAGCTTCGGGGTTGTATTCAAGAATAAAAGTTTTGCAAAATATCTTTCTTTTTTTTTTTGTAAAAATATGTAAAAGATAATATTTTACACCGTTTCACATGTAAAAGTAAAGAATTTCTTTAGAATTTTAAAAGTTATTCCTTCAAATGCTGCAATTCTGCTACAATTGACAACAGGAGTTATTGCCTTTGGCGTTTTTCGCCTTCGAATACGACAGTTTATAATAGATTAAAAATAAATAGATAAACATTTTGTTTTTAATCTATTCAAATTTATATAAAACAATATATTAAACAAGTCGGCAGGCAGTTGACTTTCAGAAATTGTTTATTTATTTTTAATTGGAAATTCAACCGGTTGTTAATGACATGAAGTAACCAATTCAAGGAACTAAAAGCCAACTGTTGGCAATAATAAATTCATAGGAAAAATATAGAATAAATTGTAGTGGCTTAAATAAATATATTATTTATTTTTTAAATATATTTTTTGTTTTATTCCCAGTAAAAGTTAAAAAATGTGTTTTAATCACAAGCAGCGCTTTTCAATCAGTTACAACAGCCATCAACAGCTCATACATATTTAGCACACAGTTTTCATATTCATAACACCGACTAAATTGATTACAAAAAAGTATATTTTATAACATCAACTGAAATTACGAATACAGTGGCAGGGAGACAGATCCTACATTTCCAACTTGAAATTTCCCACTCATACCGCAGCTAATCAATCAATCATTTATTTCTTATGTGATTTCTCACGTTCACACAATATTTCCAAGGTGCATGTTAATGCGATAATAATTAGCCAACTATTTAGTTATAAGAAACTAATCAATCGAGCGACTATTTAACTTGTAGTAGTATGAATGTGAGTGTAGGTGCACTCATTTAAGACCGACCTGCTGGGCCTAATACAACGTATTTTTTAAGTTTTTTCTCGGGAATTTGTAATACAATAAAGACTCTCCTCTTTGAACTTGAATAAATTGGCCATGAATTGTTTTAAATATTTTAACTATTTTATTCTCACATGACATTAAAATTGTGTGTAAAACATTAAAAAAAATTTTTAAGTTATTAATTATTTAAAAGCTTTTTAAAATAAATGACCAGTTCTGTTGATTTCTATTATTTGAATTTACAAAAAGAAAAAAAATTTTGTGTTTAATTTATTTCCGGTATATTAAATCACAATAAAACTAAACTAATACTTTGGCATATAATTAAAATAAATTAATTAAGTTAATACACATATTTTACATATGCAAATTTTTTTGTAACAGATTTGAATTATTCTATGCAGCAGATGTGTTTGTATTTAAAAAAAAAATCAACATCTTTATCCGGTCTGAAAACAAAATTTTCTATTCACTTACGTACTCGTTTGGATTTCGTTAAAAGAAAAATCGCAACACAATAAAAATAATCCAAGTAAAAATTAATCCAATTGCTTTTGAATGTTGAGCGGGACAACTTTGAAGAAATCTTCTTTTAAAAGTTTTTACATTAAACAGGTTTCAAATAATGGATACATCGAATTATTTTCCATCCCAGTTTATTTGCACAAAAACTTATTCACGAGATTTTTATTTCAGGAAACAGCAGTTATTGAAAATATAGAAACTCCACGCTTTCAAATAGGCGCCAATTTATAAAATTTTTCTTTAAAATTTCTTGTTCTT
This sequence comes from Linnaemya vulpina, assembly GCA_963675445.1. Taxonomy (NCBI): domain Eukaryota; kingdom Metazoa; phylum Arthropoda; class Insecta; order Diptera; family Tachinidae; genus Linnaemya; species Linnaemya vulpina. The sequence goes on along the minus strand of OY776280.1, from coordinate 16,811,114 downwards.
CTATTTCAGTTATTTTCTTCTTCAGTTTAATGCACGTTTTTGGTGGGAACCGTAAAAAATAAGAAAAACAAAAATCTTTAAAAACAATCTTGAGCCCGTCTTGTTTTAAAATTTAAATGCTCTCTCTCACTATCGTCTTCTAAGAAGTACGCAAAAATATCACGTCCACACGCCCGTAAGTTTAGTATGAAACTAAAACTTGTTTGTTAAAATCAAACAATCGACCACTTCTTACCAACAAATACAACAAAATATACTACAGTCAGCGCATTTTTTTTTTCTTAATTCTCCTTTAAATTTATTTTAACTTCTCGTATTTCAAAACTCACCAGTTCACACACGCGCAAACAAGTGTTTGTTTGTGCAACCGTTTGTTAGTGTTGGAGTTTAGAAGCAAGTACGAGTCCATAAATAAAACGTGTTTCTTAAAGAAAAGTAAAGAGTCTAATAGTAACAGGGTTGCCGCTGTGGTGTTATTTTTAACAATATATTTTTTTTCTTTTTTCAGCAAAATATAAGGATGCGAGATCACGTTTGCAGCCAACCTTGCAGATTTTGTGTTCGATTTTTATCGAAATTTTGCAATTCGTTTCCCCACTAAATTGCGGGAAGTAGAGCGTATCTCCATCATTCGAACTTTAGCTCTTCGTACTACACGTTTTCAAATAATGGAGTTGTACATAACAAAACAATTTTGCAGTTTTCTGAAGTTGTATTTGCTTCAAGTTATACGAGTAGTTATGTAATTGAGGTTGTTAAACGAATCGTGGATCGTATAGATAAGATGCTATTCTCGAAAGTCAATTTGGTTAAAAGAACATAGTATTTTATTTCTCTTCAGTCATGAGAGATATTCAATAAAATCGCTTTTATTAACTGGAACCAGCAAATATGACAAATTTTTAATGCCTTCTGAGCCGTTTCAAAATAAACAAACACCATTATACTGAATCGTACTCCGATTATATATATATATATATATATATATATATATATATAAGTAATAATTCAGTTTTACCTCTAACAGTTGGCAAGACTGAGAATAAATAAACAACAGGCGACTCGGTGACAAACAACATACATAAATAATAAAACAAAAAACACTATGAAACATACAAGTTTCTACTTGAATATTTCACCTGAACTAACACAGACGACTTTTTGTGTGAGTGTGCTCTCGGATATAACAACTGGAATCGACTAACATAAACAAACCGAAAAAAACCGTAATTACGATGAACACATGCAAGCATGTGTATGTGACAGCATGCAATCCATTCCTAAACATTCGGTTTCACATACGACTACATAAACAAAAAATACTGGTTGATAAAATCAAAAATATGATTGTGTGTGTTTTACAAGTGGAGGAGTATGCAGCAGCTAAAAAAAAACACAGAAAAACTCTGGTTCTAAACAAACAGATGTACTCGTGTATCATGGTGAGACTAACAGTTGTTGGTGTTTGTGTTTTTGTTCCTCGTACTCATGCAGGTAAAAAAATCAGAGATGCTGTGATTTGAAAAGGGAGGATGCAAAGTAGGGTTCTTCGAATGGATTTTCTTTTTCAGGATGAGTATGTATTTTCATAAAACGTCGTGTTGAGACACATTTACATATATATATATATATATATATATATATATATATATAATTTCAAATAAAAACCATATTAAAACAGTGCATTTGCGATTGGAATATTGAAATCAAAAATTTCAGGCAGAAATATTATAGATAAGGAATTTTTTAATTAATAAGAATTACAAAATATATAGGACGCTGGTAAACTAATTGGAAAAAAGGAAATGTCTTCCAATTGAGTAGCTAGTAAAGGACACAGTCTTCGTGTTATTATAATGCGCAACAAATATAGAGAAACAATTAAGAGTCATAAGCTGCGGAAACAAAATAAAGCCTGCTGTACCTAAAATTATAAATATAAAATTTATAAATATTCCAACAGCCAATATATATATTATATATATTATATATATATTATATATATAATAATACTCTATTGAGTCTTTCTTTTGTTATTATTTTTGTGATTTTAATAGATTTTTAGTGTTAGAAGCGAACGTTTTAAACAAACAACTGGGGTACAGTAAAACATTTCTTTTGATAAATTCCGTTTGTTATTGCTTTATTTTAGTTTCTTTTTGATTTTAATGTGGCCATAAATTTTTAAAATACAAAAACATATTTTTATAAAAGGAAATAATAATAGGGAAGAATTAAGAAACCATTAACTTTAAAAATATGAAATAAATCGATGTAGGCAGGAATTTATATGATTTTTGTAAGCAACTTCTAAAGAGAATTAGAAGAAATTCTCAAAATTGTTTAACAGTTGAAATCTACGATCAGGAAATTATTTCATGAATTTCTTTCAATTCTAGTTTTCATTAAGATCTATAAATTCTTCTAGTTTTTTTACCTCTTTTTGATTAATAATGTTGTCTAATATATATTAAGCTTAATTTCATTAATTAATTTTATTAATTAAAAAATAAATTTCCTGAAGAAGTCACACAAAGGAGTGACGAAATATTGAAAAACAATTTTATAATATAATAAAAATAAAGAGACCTTAAGCTTAATATATATTAGACAACATTATTTCATTAAGATCATTTTATTTTATTAACAAGTCTTAGAAAAAATTAATTTGTATCAATAATTTGATAGTTTAGAGTTCATTTGAAGGATCTGCTGTGCAATAAGCGGTGTGCATGTGTATTCACATCATGCCGCAAATGACGTTGCTTCTACAGCATTTTCTTAGGATTCAAAACTGAAAGGCGACTCATTTTTTTTTTCAATCATATAATTGCGAGAAGTTATTGTTGTTCAAATTGTAGTTTTCCTGTTCAGCTGCAGGCTATTTCAGCAGTTGAATCATCACAATTTGGTTTTTTCTTTCAAATATTGTGGTAAAAAGAAGTCAAATAAATTTAGAAAGAAATATGAAAAGCAAAACGCTCGATGAGTGAAAGATTTTGCTATTTTGAATGAAGTACATTTTTCATTATTAAAATATTTAAAATCCTATTAAAACCAAACAGAAATAAATATTCAAACGATTAGTATTTTTTTCTTCTATTTCGGTTTCGAAAGAATTTTTTCTTAAGTAGAGTTAGAAAAAAAAAAGAAAACAGATTTTATAATTAACTTTTTTTATGTACGCAAGAAGAATTGTGGAAGCGTCAATAATTGTGGATTTTCCAATTAAATTATTCAAGAAATTTTTGAGGAATTTTTTCTTCCAGCGGAATTTCTTGCGGGTTTTCTGCCTTGTAATTTAGTAGTTAAGAATTCCCTAATCCCATTTGGGCATGACAAACTCTTTGGTTATTTAAATAAAAAGATATTTTCTTTCTTATAATCCAAACTTTTTCTTTAACTTTTATAATTTTGTTTTACTAAAAGACACTCTGAGATAAATTTACACCTCAATGATTTATTTAAAATCCTATAAAAAAAAAGATAATAAATAAGACCATAACTAATCCGCTTAAATGTTTAAGAACTTTTAACCGCAAAATCAAATTCAATCACTTCCATTTGAAAACAGAAAACAATTCCTTTTATGATAAAATCTCAAGAAAAAAAATCTTTTGTTCTTTTATATTATTTTATTATTATTGAAATAGAGAATAAGAAATACTGGTTTTGGACTTCTGAAACAGACAGTCGTTTTTTTTTTTATAAATTTTATTTAATAGTTTTCCTACGAAATCCGAATCCATTCTTAAAGCTTTTTATGCGAAATGCCATTTCGGTCTTTTGCATTCATTTGAATGTATAGAAGTGAATATGTGTGTGTTTGTGTGTGTGTGTGTGTGTGTGCATGTTTATATACTGAATTTTATATTTCTATTTATTTTATTTTTCAGTTTCAATCAAATAATTCTCTGCTACCACATTTATATTTTATACCTGAAACCACTTTATTTATTTATTTTTTTCGCTGTCATTAAGACTCTGTATTTGCACGTTTATTTTTTGTTTTTTCTGTTTTTTGTTTGTTTTTGTTTTACGTTGTAACGTGAGCAGTTTAAGTAAATTAAAATGTCACTTTTTATATAACAAGAGGAGAAATTAATTTTCGCGCTGGCTTTTTCGCTTGTTGCTGACTTTGACATATAGAAAAAGGCCTTTGAAAAATTTGCAAAGAGTTGCCAGATAAGGAGAAGCATGAAATTTACATGCTGGGGATAATTACATGCAGGCGAAAACAAATAAACTTTTATTTGATTTAAATAATATTTTTCCTGTTCGAATACATCAATCGAATATTCGAACTGATTCTATAAAATTATGAATATCTTTTATCAGAATATGAATTTGTTTCCTTCTTTTTGTATTAATTTATAATTTATTATTATCATCAAGAATTAATTATAAACCACCAAAAATTCAATTTGAAAAATTTTCTCAATTACAGTGTTTTGGATTTCGTGTGACAATTTGTGGAAACAAAAATAGTACTTCAATTGTTCCCGGAAAAAAATTACTGCAGCAAAAGAAATCTCTTAGAAATGGATCTAAATTTGGATTTTCAACAAAAAAAAAAAAAAACTTCATATTTATATGGAAATATTAATAACATTTCTAATAAATTTTTTAGTATTTTTTCTTAAAATTTTTGCGAAATAAAATATATTTTATTGTATTAAATTGTGGAGGAAAGCTTATTGCATTGATTTCTTGACTGGAGTGCAAATTAAATTGATTTTAATATTCATTCAAAAATATGTAATTGTGAGAGATGTCAACAACGATCACTAAAAAAAACCGAAGACAATTCTTGGAAACAACATTCTAGCAAATGAAAGTTGAATAAATTAAAAACAACTCAAGACCATATTTTATATATAAACACCACTTATTTGTGGTACACTTTTAGGTATCTTATTGGCCACCAATATTATTTGATATTATATTATTCGAAAGATATTTTTATGTAGATTTTCACAAAATAAATACTTTTAAGTTTTTAGCATAAAAACATTAAAAGCAACAATTCCAATTCAAAGAAACACCGGGCGATCTTAGTTATTATTATTATTATTATTATTATTATTATTATTATTATTATTATTATTATTATTATAATTATTATAATTATTATTATTTTATTTTAGTTTTTTTGCTACCTGATTTTTCCTATAATTCACCAAGTTTTCAATACAAGCAGATCATCTCCTTTTCTAAGCAACATTGAAATGACGAGTTGGAGTATTTATGCTCTGCTGGTTAGTCATACTTAAAACCACTTCAGTTTACGTTTATTGTGTTATTAAAATAATCTCTTCAGTTCACTGCATTACATTTTCTCATCATTCAAACTTTTTTTGTTTTTTTTTGTTTTTATTAACTTGTAGAGTATGAAAAAAAATATCTGCTTTAAAATGAATATTTTTATGCTTCAAAATGTTGGCTGCTATCTGGTGTTTCAAAACATTTTCTTAGCCCAGAAGCATAAACGGAAATGCCTCTACAAACCAATCACGCGTAAAATTCATGAGAATCATGCGAATTTTGTAAAACTTGAATGAATATCAAGTCAATAGTTTATGTGGTTGCTAAGACGGAGTGGACGTTATACGGAAAGCATCTTTAAGACGTTACAAAATTTATGAATGAACATTAAAAGCCACGTTAACAACGCATTGAACTGGTCAGTTAAGTACACAAAAAATAAAATAAAACTAAAAGTTTTTAAGGGCATTCGAAAAAAGTTCAATTCAATGAGAAGGAATGACTCACAGCAGACACACTTCATGTTTTTTTTTAAATATATTTTTAATGCATTTCAAGTCTTTAATTTATTGAATTTGTAAATTTTTATTTATTTTCTCAAAATAAATTTATTTCCCAGTTTATTTGTCTATTAGTTTTAAGAGGTAATTAATATCTATCAATTTATATAAATAAATAAAATTGTGTTCATTCGAATTATTTTTCTTCCTTTTTTGTAATTTGATTACAACTTATAGACGGAGAAAACAGATTTTTTTTGTTAGACGTGTCAGGTTATTAAGTACGGAATTTCAAGGCAATTAAATTGTTTATTTAAAAGTTATAAAATCTTACAAAAACAACGTTGGAAAGAGTATTTCTGGGAAATACCAACCGCAAAACTAACAAACGTTATGCTCATGGCAGAGTGTCGTTAAACAAATAAACGTAAATTATTATTTTTACATTCCATACAAATCGTTTATTGCAAATATTTATTTATAAAAGATATTAATTGTAAAATAATACACACTCACACACACAAATTGTAGGGGCAACATGTTGCAAAAATAAAACTGAGACGCGGTTACTAAAAATGTCATCACCAGAAAGTCATTCGAAATTCACGATACTGTAGAAGTTAATAAACAGCAAAACGCTTTTGAATTTGTTAAAAAGAAGCAAAAGATTTCTTTCTTAATTCAACAGGAGCAGAATTGATTTAAATTTCAAACGATGATATAAAAAATATATCTCTGCAATTAATTGCTGAATAGGAATTTCAATAGTTTTTATTTTCTTTTCATATAAAATCGTATTTAATTTTATTTAAATTTACCACTCTTTTACTCGCTTTACAAAACATTTTATTTATGCTTCAATTTTAAAAATGACTCAAAATTTGTACACAAAAGAAATAATTTGAAACTTTAAAAAAGAGATAAAAGTTTTGTGAGACCGTTAAACCTCCAAAGGAAAAAAAAATAAACAGACATACAACAACTGATTGGCCGCAATATCGAAGGTTTCTTAGGAAAAAATACTCGACAAGTTAAAAAAAAAATTTATAAATAAAAAACTTAACACTTAATTCTGTGAGTCATTAAAAGGTAGAGTTAATTTTTATGCAACAAATTTGTCAAGTTAAAGATAATTAATCTTACAAGAGTTGTAAGCATTTTTTCATTTTTCTGTATTTTTTTCTTCTTGGTTTCACAAATTACCAACAGCCACAATTTGGCCAGGAAACACACACACAATCAGTTAAGCAATTATGCAGTTTGTTGCTCAGGGTTTTGGTTAACGTCATGGCTGGCTGCTCGAATTGATCAATCGTAACACTTGTTGGTGGGAGTTTTATGGGAAAAAGGGGATGTCAAGATCATAAATAGCAGATCGATTTCAGATGTTGATTAAATAATAAAAAAATAGATAATAATATGATTATTGTGAAGAGTGGTGGGAACTCAAATCACTTCCTTTTATAGTTCATAAAAATTAACAATTAATAAAAATTACTTTGAGTAAGAAAATTGTAATGAAGCATTTATTTGACGTTAATTTGCCTTGTAACTTGAAATATTTATCTTGTCTTTTTGAATTAATCACTCTCCGAACAATAGCCCATCAATCTTAATTCAATTTGATACGGTTATTTATCAGACTGAATTATGAATGTTTTGGAGAAAAAATTTCAAGAAATTGCATTCCAATTGTCTTCTACATCCAACAGACCGGACAGATCAGTTATCAGCCGGCAGAAACAAAACAACTCATGTCTGATTTTATTAAACTTCTAGTAGCCTCCAACCATAAATTGTAACACTTAAAATTTACAATAAAACACAAATATTTTCGGCTTAAATATATTAAAAAAGAAAAAACGATTTCCTAATAGGAAAATTAAACAATTGTTACATGATTTCACGAGTGTCTTAATTGATTCTGTTGATAACTTGTAAACGGCACGTGTTCACGGAAAATAAAAATAAAAACGTTCACAAGACGGGATATTTATTTTCAGTCAAAAATTTTACAATAACAATTTACACTCAAAATCTAGCAGGTAAATAAGAAAATAAAACGTCAAAATAAAATGAATTAAATGGAGCACCCTTCCCGCCATGATTTCAATGACTTCAGCGATATTTGATTTGATTTGAAAATGTGATAGACATCAAGCAAATCAAACAGAGAGTCAAGTAGATCAACATTAAAATCAAATCTTGTGTGCGGTTGAGGTTTTAATGGCTTTTTCCAACACCACAATGAAAAGTTATCTAGACGTTTAGATGTGTGTCTGTCTGCGTGTGTGAGTGTGTGTGTGGCGTACAATGGCCCACTATTTTAAGGTATCATTAACCCACCAACAAAAACTAAAGCGTTCATTTGTATTATGAATTTGCTCCAACCTAAAAATATTTTTGTAAAGAAACCGAAATTCGGCAAAAGTAGAAAAAATCCTTGAAATTTTAATATGAAACAGGAAATCATACTTCATTAATTTTGTTTATTAAACTTTAATTAATACTAACAGTTTAATTAATGTTTGCGAAGTGTTTTTAGTTCAGAAAAGATTCGAAGGTAAAAGCAAAAGCCACCAACAGTTTAATTATTCCAGTTAAACAGCAGCCTAAATCGCTGCAATTCTGAGCACACGATTTCGTTCCAGAAAAGTACTCCGACATGGAACCCAAAAAACGTGAAAATAAATTTAAGGACCGTAAAATTTAAAGATCCATTTTATCTCTTGAACAGAGCCCGGCATGCCTGTCATACGGTTGGGCATGGGTGAGACCCAAAAAACGCTAAAAATATTTAAAGACAGCGAAATTTAAGATTCATTTTACCTGTTGAACAGAGGACCCCTCACGCACATTATGCGGCTGAGAATGGGTTAAGTTTGTCATTTTTCTTTTAATAACTACATTCGGGAATATGTAACCGATTTGTTGTACAGTTTCAAAAGTGTGTGCATTTGAAAGATCTGATTTCTTCAAAAAGAATATCGCTCATTTGCTGCAATAGTGTCATAACTCAAAAAACTCGTTTTTGCATAAAACGCTGTTAAAGTTTTAAAATTATGGAAATCTAAAAACAAATTTTTCCCTCAGAACTAGTGTACATGAGATATTTGAATGAAATTTATACTCAACAACAACAACAACAACAGCAACAGCAACAACAATATGTAGCTTAAATCTGCGTCATTAGCTCCGAAAATGCATTTTTCTTGACTTATGATAGTATGGCAGCAAATGAACGCCATGTTCTAGATTTGAATGTTTATTTTTTATTTATTTATTTTGCAGCGCTGTTTGTTCAATTTGATTGTTATTATTTTTTTTTAACGAACGAGTATGCAAACAAGAGATAATCTGCTTTTTTCTGTTTAATTTGTCTTAATATTTTTATTTTTAGAGTTTGAGTTAAATGTTTATGTTCATTAAAAAAAATAACTTTTATTATCTTTGTAATCATAAATAAATAATGACATATTTCTTAATACAAAACCGCTAACAAGAAAGTTCTGTAGAAAAAGAAAAATTCTATGATAAAAAGACAATTGGAAAGATAATTCTAAACCAGAGAACATAATAAAACCTGATGTTACAATTTTAATTTAATTTTTTTAATTTCATACTAATCGAATTGCACTGAAACTGTCTAAATTATTTTAATTGCACTATAAAACTATTTTAATTACAAAAAGAGAGAAGTCAAATAGTTTTGAAATTCTTTCCAACTGCCGTCCATTGGCCAGCCATAAATCACGGCTGCTCTACATACGCGCCATTGAAATTCCCTCAACTTTATCAACTTGTCAGAGGCCGGCTTCCATGAATTCTAGTTTCTTTTTCCACTAATTACTTTGCAGCTACTTGACCAATTCGGTTTGTTATTTATGGTTTTTTTCAACATCAATTTTAGTCAATAATTTTACTTGTTTTATGTTGTTCTTGTTTTCAATGTTGTTGCCATTGAGTTGTTTATTGTGCTAAAACGTTTGTTCTACAGAACAAACAGAAACCTAAAAATTTATTTTTCCTTTAACTTACACTTCTTTGGGATTGACGCACGTGCTTGGAATTTAAGTTACTTAATTAACAGACCAACAATTTATTACTTGGCACTTGTTTTTGTCTACATTCTTGAAAAAATGTATCAGTTAAACGCAGTTTGAAAATGAAAATTTAGTCTGGTTTCATTTTAATGTTTTACCTTTTTCGGAATGGAGATAATTATCGAAAAGTTATTGAACAGTTTATTGGAAAAGAAGGTTTCCGATACTCGTCTGCCAGCAGAAGCAAATAATTTTTCAATGTACAGGTCGCAACAGTATTTTAAGAATACAGTGGGTCACTACGAACATTGTCAAATCGACAGATCAAACACAATCTCTTTCGATTTGAATCAAAAGGCTCTCCTTCGTTCTATGCAGTGCTTAAAATTAATATATAAAAAAAACTACAATTTATTAATAGACCGGCATCAATTAACTCTACCAGACACCAATTCCAACCAGGACATCTCGATCCTGCATGCATAAAACTGAGTGCTGGATTAGAGTCATAATTTACAGCTTCCCAGTCAGCGTATGAATTAATTCAGTGAACTAGAAATTTTGTTTAATTCGACTGCAACAAAATGACACATTAAAATCTGTTAAGAACTCTTTGAAAACGCTGTCTACGATTTGAGACATAATTTGAGAATAAAATTTTATAATTTTCTCATTAACAAAAACATTTAAGAAATTCCAAATATCAGCAGTCAAAATTGATGGCAACCAGATAATGAGTAATAAAATTTCTAATAGACGTCTAGTCTGCTATTAAATTTGACCTGCTGTTTAAATAGCTGCTTTGGAAAAGCAAACATGAAATATTTTCTGAAAAACTCTGTGTCAGTCGCGTCAAAAGAGATCAACGCACACACACACACACAAACGTACAGACAAAACAAATCATTTTAAATACAACTGAAATCCATTCGTCATGTCATTAAATGACAGATGAGGAATAAGTTAAAGAGAAGAAGTGATCGCAAGAATAAAAATGATGATCATTTTTTTATAATAGAGAAGGCAGGCAGCCGGAGCAGCGGCATTGAACAATTCAAATTTCCTTAAGACTTCAGTCTGCTGCACATTAAAGATTTTCATAATTATTTATGATAATTGAAAGTTGTTAAGATGTCTGATCAGTGGCACAGTCCAGGCAACTGAAGCAGACTTTGAATTCATTTCAACTTTAAGGAATTTAACTGATTTTCTGAGTCACTTAAAAGTCAAATCAAATTATTTCTGTTTGTATTTCATAATTCCCATTTCTTTTTTAAGAGTTTCAATGCAGGATATTCTGATGCAGTTTAAGCAGAGCCATTGGAAATTTACGGGCGAGTTGGCATGAGCACCTGCAATGCAAACGGTTGTTGTCCAGGCTTTATGTCTCAACCAAGTAAATTTAAAATATTAATTGTGATAGTTTTTTTTAATTTAAATTTGTTTTGTATCTGACGCTCTACAAATTGTTATTCTTGCGTTTTTCTCAACTTTTTTAAAATTTAAGACGAATTTCAACTTTTCCCAAATATTTTTCTTGAGCGGTTTGGGGTTTATATCCTGGATTAGGAACTCTAATACTGTCATACGCTGTGCCGGAACTATGAAAGCAGGGGGTATATAGATTAGCCAAGGCAGATGAATAGACATGACTGGATATAGGAATTGTTGTTCTTTATACCGCGGGACAATTTTTGCAACAGTAGCGACGAAGGAGGGAGCTACAAAGCGCAGTCTCTGCTAAAGTTCAATGTAAATTAATTTCGCGCACAGTAACCTCAACCGTTCTCAAATCTAAAACCTAAATTTTTTACTATTCACAAAAACAATTGTTAATTATTTAATCTTTTTGTTGTAACAAAAAGCTCTCGCCAATTTGTTTCACTTCGTTGTATTTGAATATGACTTTTTTTTTGTTTCATAAAAGTTAAGGTAATAATTTAAGGCAACTTTTTCATATTGTTATTCGATTTACAAATTCAAACTATTATTTGCACCAGTGATTTTGTTTTTAGAGATTTTATTTTCCCTAAAAAAAATTGAAAAAAAAACATGAAACTGAGTCAACAATTAAAACTCGTGCACCGATCGCATACAAACTAAAGAAACAAAAAAATTGTAAGAGTTCATTTTACAGAATGGGAGTGCGTGGGAGATTCTCAGCCATAAAACTCTTAAGAACAAAACAAAAACAAAAACAAAACAAAAGATATATAATTTTTAGTTTTATTAATTTAAATCTTGCCGTAGACTTTTTTCTCAAAAAACAAGAACTGGAACCAACGTTTTTAATTGAAATTAGGAACCAGCGTTAGAACAACAAAAAACACAAACACTCCTGAGAATAAACCGACTGTTTTGTATGGAAAAACTAGAATCTTAAGCTGCAGAAGAATAGAGAAAAATAAGTTTCTTTCTTCCCGACCATGTTATTATTAATAACATTTTAAAATTTAATTTATGCCGCGATAAGTTTGAGAAAATACAGCCGTCAAGAAGGAAACAAGAGAAGAAAAAATTAACACCGCAGAGGTTGGCAACTTCTTTAAATGGCAGTTGGCTAAACAGGGGGTTATTACAGCCATGAAAAATATAACGTATTCCATTTGTAATGATCGTTAATTCTCTTTTATCGTGATCATTCAGCTGGAGTTCGTTGTTGTATTTTTTTTATAGTGGGTTGTGTTCGATGCGGAGGAAGCTCGCCAGTGTTTCAAGTGAAAGAAATTGTCATGGAAATTATCAAGAAGCCGTGGATGGCTTTTTCTTTCTTTCTCTCTTCTGGTCTTTGTTTAGTACAATTTTCATTTCCATTTTTATTACAATTCCTGGTTACCGGAAAATTATTTAAGCTTCAAGTCCTAACAAAAAATAAATAAAACAGAAAAGAAAAGCCTGATTCCAGCAACTTTAATTTTTTTTAATTTTTTTTGTACAATTCCCTGTTGTTGCGCAGAACCACTTTTTTATGTGCACATAATTCTAGATATTAAAATAACATTTAATGCAGGGATGGACATTTGGATTTTTGCCAAAGGGAAATAAATCAAAATATGTTTTGCCGTATTATGTCATATTCAAATAGTGTCTGTCGAAAACCATCTCATATAAAAAATGCCTCTTATGCCATTTTAAATGCAGCATGTGGGACTACAAAACAAATAAAAATTTAATTCTTTTAAAATGTATAATGTCTGCAAGGTTTTGAAATTTTTAAAATGTATTTAATTAGGAAACGTATTTTTTTTTGTTACATTGAAAATTTTCCAAATCGAATAGTGTCTTGTGTAACGCTTTATCGATTTGACATGAAATTTTTTTATGTATGATATTATGTATTATATTATTTATTACTCTACGAGTGTGTTTGCAACCGAAAAACAAAACCGCAATAGAAAGATTTTATTGTTCCTCTTCAATAATATTTAACACGCTTTTTGCACACTTTTACGTCAAGCATTTAGAAAACTATTAATATTGTGAACATTTCCAGGGAAATACCTTTTAAAAAATAGATATTTTGTCAATATTTCTGGACACGAAACTAATTGAAAGTGTGCCACAAAATTACATGTGGCATGAAGTTATTTCATAAATTTTTTAATTTTCAATATATTAAAGAATATTAAGAACCATCTTGAAAAAAGTATAATCCCGAATTATATGGTTGCAGCCAAGTCATATTATAATCAAAATAGAAATTTTTCTAACATCTCCAGCTTTCTGTGAGCAGACTAGACAAACAAAATAATTTCAACGCTTTCCATTTTTATTTGTTGCTGAAAAATATGATTTTTAAACATACACGAAGAGTTTGAAGAAATAAATGACATTTAAAATTATTTTTATTCATCATCTTCTCTCTGAATACAACAACTCGTAAGTGTATCACTGCGTGTTTTCCATCTCTGGCTTAAGTATTTCAAACAATATTCCTCTGAAGTGTTTCTTTTGCTGAGCTAAACTCTTGATTTTGTTTGTTTGTTATTTGTCTTTCTTATCTTTCTTAACGTTTTTCTTCAGTCTCTGCTTTACGTTCAGTGTTCGTGTCGTCATTGTTTCACTTACAAACTTGGTCCGCCTTAAGTTTGGTAGTGAAGCAAACATAAATAAAATAAAAAAATAACAAACACAAATCCAAAGGCAACGTTATAAACTTAAAGTACAGTCTCGCTTGTCCATAAAAGTGATCGCAGTAGAAGAGTATTCATCGCAGTAGTGGTTCTGCCGGTTTTTTACTCTTCGTTAACAGTGACTTCGGCGGCAGCAGCAGGCCAACAAAAACTTCCAGGCATCATGTTGCTGGTTTTTCAAAAGAGATCATGATCACTCTGGTGTGTGTTGCCTGCCAGCCAGCCAGCCTGCCTGCCTGCCTGCCTGCTTTACTTAAATAGTGCACGTCGTCTTATTCTTATTTCACTGATCATTACGAAGTTCGAGATGATAATGCAGTTAAGCTCGAGAAGTATTTATTTTTTTATTACAACGTCTTGTCAGAAAGAAAAAGGTTAAGAAAACACTTTTAGAAGTGAATACAGATTGAGAAGAGTGAACGAAATCAAGCAATTTTTCAAATGTTGTTGGATTTCTAACAATTTAGTGTGTTAAATCATAAATGAATATGGCTAAAGCATATGGATGTGTGTGTGAATGTGAATGTATTTAAACCAAAAATCGTTTAATTAGAATTGCATTTAAGAACACAAGGCTCGATGTTTCTGAAGTATTTACCAATCAATTAAAAGTGTTAAGAAATGGATTCTGTAAATTATTTAATTTTTTTCAACCTAATTTATGGAAAAAATAATTATTTATAATGGGTTTATAAAATAAATTTTTATATGAAAATTTGTTTTATTTGCCTGCTATAAAACAGAAAACATTTTTATAAAATTAGTTTAAATATATACATTCACTTGCATATACAGTTTGTCATGAAAGTTTAGGCATAATAAAAGCGTATTGAATATTTTATGAAGTGCCTTAAGTGCACATGAGTAATTTTAGTACTAATAATTTAAATGGTAACGCGTTTAGGTCTAATTAATAAAAAGTATTTAATAGTTTTCTATGCAATATTTGTCTTATAAGCAGTTTATAAACATGATATATTTTAATGAATCAGGATTTTTAACTTTAAGTTTAATACTAAAAATTGATAATTAATTATAAGAATTTAAGAGCCAAAATATATTTGTACTAAAAGCTTGAATACTGCGCCAGTTAAAATTAATTTTAGATCTAACATAGAAATTATATCGGGTACTAATTTTGGTGCAATAAATTTCTGTTATTTCCGGTCATAATATTAAAGTGCTAAAAATTTTGGACATGCGTTTTAATTTTAGGTGTTTCAGCACTTTTTAGTTTTCACGTATTTGCTCAAGATTATTTATTTAAAAAAACTATAGCAAAAAAATATATGATCTAATTTTTAGTATAAAAATTTTTTATTTTCTACGATACTATATCGCACGTCTTTATTGTACATTAACCTTCTGATTCATAAAAACTATGAGCGTCTAATGACAGCGTAATAAAACAAAATTTCATTTGAAACTTGCTCTATTACACTCTTATAAGCCGCTCATAATGTTTATAAATAAGGAGGTAACTCTCTAGTTTTTCCGTTCTGTAGAACAACTGAAACTCGAAATAGAATAATGAACTTAGTTTTTGTTTTAAATGTCAAGTATTTTAGATGGCAGTTTAATTCACTAAAATGTTAAATAAATCAATATTTATTGAAATATATTTGAAATAAGATATTGTTATATGAAATGAAAAAAATATTCAATTTAACAGTTTCTTGGCATCCTAACAAAAATTATATAGAAGAACAATTCCCTCTACACTAAATAACGATTGTTCTCTCGAAATTGAATGTTTTTCTGCAGTGCAAAATATGTTTCACATCCAGACATCGTTAACAATTTTCACACCATAAATTATATAGTACAACGTTCCCTCTTCTTGTTGTTCTAATAATAGATTTTTGAAAAATGCAACAGCAACATATTTAAGAAAACAACAACTTGATTATTTTTATTGCACAAAAAATGTTAACAATTATAATGAGCAGAGCAAAAGTGCGTGATTTTCTCATCAAACAAAAAAAAGATATATAAAAACAATTTTCTTAATGTTACGAGCGCATGTGCTGGCCAAGTGCTCTGCAGGTAAGAAGATCTTAACTGTCCGCAGTAGTGCTCCAGGTGAGCAAGAAAATATATTTCAGGGGTTTTTCTTTCAGTTCTATTTCTTTAATTTCTTGCCTACAAACAACTTTTAGAACATGTGCGTGCTGTGCTGTTTTATATTTGAAAATTTAATTGTTCTAATTGTTCAAGATTCCAGCCAGTTTGAGTTTTAATTTTCAGAGTTTTCCCACAGCCAACTTGTTGCGAGAATAAAAGAAAATTAGGGATTTTTCTTTATTGAACATCTCTTTGAGAGTAGTAACCAGGTGTGTGTGTGTGTGTGTGTGTGTGTGTGTGTGTGTGTGTGTAAGAGTGCAAGTGTATTCTGAAAGGGCCAGCTCTGTGATGCATTGAAGACGTTAGAAAAGTTTGTTGTTTAAGTCTTTTGTTTTTTCTTTCTTTTTTGGGTTTTTTTAAAGATCAACATCACTGATCAATTTATTGTTTCTGCTTATTCATTTCTTCGATTGTTTTTTTTTTTTGAAATACCAAAAATATATATAAAAATGGATTTCTATTTATTTTGTTTTCTTTTAAATTTTTTTACCAGCATCTCTAGTCACGTTTTATAATTGTTTGACCTATTTGACTTGGGGTTGTTTGTTGATGATGTCTCTCTATTTCGTTTTCATCAATACAAAATAGCTTTCAGCTAATTGATTTTTATTTAAGCTTTTTGGCAATGAAACAGTTAATAAGAGTGAAAATGGTTTGATAATAATGAGAAACGTTTGTCTTATATCGAACTGGTAATTTTCATTAATAATATTAACTGAAATACTTATTTGAATACTTTTTGTCAAACAATTTATTTTGATTTCTATCAAGGAAAAGTAAATATAATTGAAATTTTTCCCTTTTCTTCATATCAAAATAACACAGAATTTGTGTTATCACACTTCCACCCACTTCCCTAAACCACAATTCTAGACTTCCCACCTACAGAAAACCATGAAAATGCCGTTACTCCAAACACACAAACGCACATGTGTTCCTTAATGCAAACAGGCGTTTTCGACCACCATCTCACAAACAAACGAAATTTCCTTGAATCGCATTAAACGTACAATTTTTCTAAACCAAAAAACATGAGTGGCCAGAATTTGTTTTTCCTTTGAATTTCCATACATGAAATTCTCATATTTAATTGCTGGAATTTCATGGTTTTCCTCTGAAAAGGATGTGTGTTGGAGTTTTGAAATGATAATTATTTAAATTTACTAGTACGCAGTGCTCAGTGACTAGTCAACTGCTATTTGCGTAATAAATTTATGCCGTGTAATTAGAGGGTTAACAATTAAATGGTAGTTTTTACAACAAAATAAGTGCCAGTAGTGAGAAAATTATATAGATTAAGTGGTAATTTTATTCAGCCAAAATTAATGACTTTCATGAAATGCCACACAAATTCGAAGAAATAAAAGAGGGGCGCCAAAACAGATTTTCTATTGGATTATTCAAAATCATGTGGGAAAGTTAAAAAAATAAACAACAAACCTATGCTCTAAATAGTTTTATTAGTTTTTCACTCTCTATTCATAAAATTGAAAATGATTTTGAAATATATTTTATTAAAATTTTTTTTAAAAATTTTGTTTCAAATAGATTTTAAATAAATTTATGTTTTTTATGAATATGGGGGATAGTGTTTACAACAATCTCTCCAAAGAAAATTTTTAACGATTTCAGGAAAACTATATCGCTTATTTAAAAAAAAAAAAAGAAATTTAATACTGAATTTATAACAGTGATAACAAAATCGCCCTGGTGTTAGCCAAATTCAAGTAACTGCAATTATCAATGGCATTTCTAAATCTATTTGAATGTTTTATTTTATTTTTTTCTAAAGTCATGGTAGAAAATGTTCAATGAATACTTATTTCTGTAAATTATATTTCTCTGTGTCCTCAAAATTCATATTTAAAGTTCAATTGTAGTTTCAATGCTTGACTATAATTTGAAATGAACAGTTCGTATAAAATATTTCTTATTTACAGTTTACCTCACACTTTTCTTACATTATTTTCCCTTTTTTAAAATTTTAATAATTAAATATATGTTTTTTTAATTATATATATGCGTTTATATATATTCTCCCTAAACTCTGCGTTAATTTAGTATTTGAATAATAACATCCACTTTTATATTCGACAATGCATTTTGTAGTCAACGAAGCCGGCATGTAGGCAACAATTTGTTTAATATCTTCGTCGAATATCAATCCAATTAAATTGTGGAATGTAAGAATGGTTTAGAAAGAAAAGATGCAGCACTTACCTTTAACGCACAGAAGATACAATCTTGTCCGCTGCAGACGTGCTGATTCAGGGAACGAAACGAGCGGCGAAAGGCATCCAAGTGCCATAAGACCTGGAAGAAAGAAATAAAAATATTTATTAGCAAATAATTTATATTTTAATACTCAAACAATTAATTATAATACAATTCAAAGAGAAAACTGTCACTCGTAATTATGATTTCCTATTTCATTTAAAATTTTATTTAAAAAAAATTTAATTTTAAATTCATATTTGGTTTGTCCACAACTTATTTGTGTATTATATTCTGTATATTAATAAAAATGTATTCCACACTTGAAATTTCCTTAGCTGGTGTAAAATTCCACAATCCATTATTTACCACAAAGCCAAGACACACTTCGTAGATGGAATTTATGGAACATAAACGACCGTGTAGATTATGAACACGCGCTTCACTTATTTGTAAGTGGATTTTCTCTCCACTAACTGTAGTGGACTGAGAGTGGAGATTTCTTAGGACAGTTTATAAATTGTAGAAGTTGGTTGTATTGTAGACTACAACTGGCGATTGTGGACGCTAAAACGTGCACAAGTTCAAATAAAACTTCACACTACTCAAGCCCAACTCAAACAGGTTTCGGTTTGTATTGTTGGTAAAGTAAAGGCGGCCATGTTGGTTTAACCCATACACTCACAATATGTTGCTGGTGCTGTTGGCTGTTAAAAAAAAGTACGTTATAACATTTTTATAAAGAAACTCAAGAGTATGACAAATCAGTGGGACAGACAATGGAAAGATCTTGTGTAGAAAACTACAAAAATTAAAATAGAAACAAAAAACAACAACAAGCGCTCTGCTTTGGTGGCCTCAGATACATGAAGCCAAGAAACTGGTTTCATGCAAATAATGCTCGCTCGTACTACAGACAACTGGAAATCGTGTATTTTCCTTCGTAGTGATTTTTAAGCCACAAACTGAAATCGCAGTTTCGAAAAGTACATGAAGAGACTCAATTCAAACTGAGTTTCGCTAACAGTCATATAAAAGAAACGAACTTTATTTGAAAGTTATAAAGCAACGGATTTAAGCCACGTTAAGAGAAAGACACAGCCAGTCAGCCAGCCAGCCAGCCAGCTTGCCAAAATGGATATGGAGTCAATGTTTTTGTGCTTTTTGTTTGTTTTTGTATTTCTGCCTCTTTGATTTTTTATTTCAAACTTCTTTTCGGTTACTATTTTTGTTCGTTTTTGTTTGTTTTAATGCTGGAAGTTAATTTTTTTTCTACGGGTTGGCAGTTGTATTGCAGACTACTTAACTGAAAATAAGGGCTTTGCCCAACATAATTGTACTTTTTTAAATTTAATTCCTCTACCAGCCATTTAAAACATGTAACGTTGGTGCATGATTTTATTTGATTATTATTATTACAATTTTTTTTTTTTTTGAGAATTTACAACTTCTTAATTATCCCTCCACACCCCCTTCCCCGCACTAGATTACGTTCTGTGTCTCAGGTCATGTTGTGCTGTTTGAATCGAATTAAAGTTTCTTTTTGTGGTTTTACTTGTTTGAGATTTTTTTTTAAAGAATTTGTGTCTACCCAAGGAATCTTGGAGTTTTTTATTTCTAATCAAAATGGTCTGCTTGAAAAATAAATTTTATATTGTGTCTTTGGGATTTCGTTAATCCAGCTGCGTGTTTTTTAATCTCTTTTAATTCCCATATTTCGTAGTAAAACATAAAAAATAACAATTGAAATGCCACTTTTTTATGTTTCACTTAGCACCCATTTTAGAAAAAGTGTTAGAAATTTGTAAATAATATTTTTTATGGCTTTTAAAAGTTACAACAGATTGTATTTTATGCAGTCAACCAGTTTGGCTTGTAATTAAACACTTAATTATCCCCTGTTTCGTTCATACAATTCACTTAGCGCGGCCTTTCTTAAAGAAACTCAAAGACGTCTTTTATTCAAACTTTCTTTGCGACGTTGAAGTTTTTGCTAACGAAAATTAGAGAACTGGTTTTGGTTATATGAACACTTTAATTTATAAGAAATTCAAAAGTGTTTGCTTATTTGTAATAGAAAAACAAAAGACTTAAGAGACGAACGTCAATTTTAAATTAGATGTTTGAAAAACTGCATCCTTTTCTGATTTATTTCAAAAATTAAGAAAGTCCCTAAAAACAATGCAAAGCAGATTTGAATTTGATTCATAATCTCGATTCAAATTTTAATTTCATTTTTTATAATTCAAAATATTTTAGGCGGAAATCAAAATATTTTGATTTCACTGAAAAGTCTTTCGAATCTTTGGTTACATTTTTGAGTAATTTTATCAGGAAAAGAATTTTTCTTAAAGAAAAAAATTATTTATTTGCAATAGAGTAGTTTTCACTTCAATACTTTTATTTGAAAGTATAAGGAAATCATACAACAATCTTTTATTGACTAATTTTTATTCGATTATATTCTCTCTATATACGCGAGTCTAATAATCAGCATTCAGGGGGAGCATTGTGGCATTCGATATCGATGGAGACTTCTACGTCAATATTATTGAAATTCCGATTGATTTCGAGTGCTGCAATTTGGCCTCAGGATTGTTTCTTTGTTTCCTCAATATAATAATTTTAATTTTTTTTATATTTCATACAACTCAATACATTTTATTCCATCCATTAAATTTTATTTGAATTTATTGAATACTTCTAATTATTTCTGGCCTATAACTTTTAAATCAAGCCACATATTGTATTGACATAATCATACCATTAGAACAGTATTCGAATAAATTTTATTCGATTTCCCTGTAATTATTCGATTAATACAACATAGTAACCACTGCTAATCTACAAATTTAAAATTAAGTCACATAATATTGATTCAATTAAATTAGTGGACTTGTATTCGAATAAATTTTATTCGATTAAAATTTAATTTGAGTTTATTGAATACTATTTTCTGATTATTTCCAAACTATAAATGTTTATTTAACATGATCGCATAAAAATTATAATCACATTCGAATAAATTTTATTCGATTACCCTGTAATTATACGATTAATACAACGTAGTAACCACTGCTAATCTACAAATTTCAAATTAAGTCACATAATATTGATTCAATTAAATTAGTGGACTTGTATTCGAATAAATTTTATTCGATTAAAATTTAATTTGAGTTTATTGAATACTATTTTCTGATTATTTCCAAACTATAAATGTTTATTTAACATGATCGCATAAAAATTATAATCACATTCGAATAAATTTTATTCGATTACCCTGTAATTATACGATTAATACAACGTAGTAACCACTGCTAATCTACAAATTTCAAATTAAGTCACATAATATTGATTCAATTAAATTAGTGGACTTGTATTCGAATAAATTTTATTCGATTAAAATTTAATTTGAGTTTATTGAATACTATTTTCTGATTATTTCCAAACTATAAATTTTTAATTAACATGATCGCATATATATTAGAATCATATTCGAATAAATTTTATTCGATTACACTGTAATTATTTAATTAATACAATATATTAATTATTCCCAACCTGCAAATTTCAAACTAAGTCGCATTATTTTAATTTTTCAACTATATTATAAGACGTATATTCGAATAAATTTTATTGGATTAGAAATTCTCTTCAACCGAATAATTACATTGTAATCGAATAAAATTTATCCGAATTTTTACATAATATTAACCTGACATGATTATGTTAATATAATATGTGGCTTAATTTAAAAATTGCAGTATTTGTATTCAAATAACTTTATTCGATTAGATTTTATTCGATTAAAAACTATTTTCAATGGATTAATTTTTAATCCAATACAATTAATTGGAATGAATAATATTCGAATATTGTGATTATGTATCACTTGTATTAATTAATCGAATAATATATATATTCGATTGGACATGTAATATATTAATTGATTCAATTTAAAATTTATGGTTTGGAATTTGAAAGTTATTCGATTACACTTTTAATGATTCAATTTACAATTACAGGTGAATAGCATCAAGGTTCTTTACTGAAAGTTTTTCGGAAAACTATAAGCGTCAGCATGTTTTCTTTTCATGAATTGTAGCAATTCTCATTCAGTTTTTGAAAGATTTATTTTTTTTTTAAATTGTTTTGTCTCAAAGTTTGATCGGTTTATACTGAAAGATCTGTTTGTTGTTTATAATAAATAACTTGACACATCTTTCTTTTTTCTTTGCAGTTCCGCTTGCGGACAAATAATTTACTGACTCATGGAATTCATATTTTTCTGTGAATGTCGTTGGAAGTGCAATAAAATTAATGACTGAATACTTTGAAGCGTGAATATTGAAAATATACTCAGCAAATCAAATTTTTATTTATTTTCAGCAAGTTTACTCAGTCCAAGTTTGTGTCTTGAAACCCTTTTGTCTTATTTCTTGCAACTTATTTCCACTCAGCGAAAGGCAAATTTTCTTCTCCACTTACAAACCCGTACTGTAACATTCTTTAAACTGAATTTGATCTTAAATTGCAAAACATGCAACGAAGTAATTTAATATGGCAATTATTTAAGCGCTACCCAACACAGCAGTTATATTGTGGCTTCTCTCGTCTATCATTTAAAACAATAGATTTAAATAAAATAAAAAGAAATAAGAAACAACTTGTTGTGAAAAGAAGTTAAGAAGTTAAACTAAAACTCTTGTATTTTCTGCATTTTGTGTAGGAGTTTTGCTTCATATAAATTCAATCCAACTGCATGTAGAAACTGTTCCAATTGTGCTTTTTAATAATAGAGTTCAAGTCTTGCTCCCAATAAAGAAGACTGGAGCGCAATGAAGGGCCAGGTTGCCGCTGCTGAGTTGTTATTAACTTTTTTTTTTTATTTGTTCTGAATATGAATATGAGGACATGGCGATGAGATCAGATCAGCAATATGATCAGTTGCTTTTGAGTTTAACACAAAGAAAATTAGAACAGAATTATGAAAACGAAATATTTGCAATTCCAACAATTTCCTTAATTATTTTGCTAAACTGGTATTTTTTTTTAATCCACAGTTTGACCAGCTGGAAACGATTTAGCCAACCAACAAATTCAGTTGTTTTTGTTACTCAAAGTGGCCAATTGAATTTGTATTTTCCATAAAAGTTTCTTCAACACAACAATACCTGAACATTTTAGAAATAAATTGATCCAGTTTTTGTGGTAAATAAAGTGTCCCAAATTACAAACAGAAATAAAGGAAAAAATATTAAATAAAACCAGTTTGAAAATTTTTAAACTTTAAACGTGTCATACATGAAGTGTGTTCATGTGAATTCAAAAAAAAAAAAAAAGAAATCAATTTGATTTTATTCAACTCCTCTACTGAACGTTAGAAGACAAGCATTTGCGCTTGTGGTCACTGCAAATTCCCATCTAATCATTTCTATTGCAACGCCCTAAATATGCAAAATACTCTGTCATTAAGGCGTCTGACATTTTAGCCAATTCCAGTCATTGTTTGTTAGGTGTGATGTCACATCGATATTTCCTTAACGACTTTAGCTCCAGGCTAATTTTTGTCTACTTAAAGAAACGGTGGCTGGGAAATTTGTTAAGGAATTTCTAAGGGAAATTCTTGTTAACATAATTAAAAGTCCCAGTAAAATTTGCATTTAAAAACTGCTGTTTCTTGGCAACATTTTCTTCAGTCAATGTTTTTGCTTCATGTCGTGTAACTATTTGCATGACATTCATGTGAAGGCCTGCGAGTGTTAAAATCATTTATGTGTCATCAATGACTGGCATTATTTGATGCTGCTGGGTTTTCCATTAAATCCAAAATAGTTCGGTATTAATTCCCTGTTAAATGTTTTTCTTTTTTTTACTTATTTCCAGTGCATTTTTGTTTATCCCCGCTTGTTGGGCGGCTTAACAAGAAGTGTTGGGAAACAATAAGACAGTTGAGTACTGATGGGGAAAGTGTAAATGGCTTTCGGAAATAGAATAACTCTGCTCTGCTGTGTAAATTTCAAATTTAATTGATGCTGGTTTGGAATACTTATTAGCCATCCTTCTGAATCTAATATTATGGCTTTCAGCCAATAAAACTTTAATTAATTGTAAGTTCCAGTTTCTCCTGAATTTCATTTTAAACGCAATGATTTTTTCCCAAATAGTTTTAGAAATTCAAAGTGATCAATTAAGGGGTTTTAGCCTGTTCATATGCCAGATGTTTCTGGATCTAGTTTAGAGTATCAGGGATCCTTTACCTCAAAATTTGTTAGAATAACTAAATTAATATATTTTAAAATTCCCTTGAAATGAATGAGAAGTTTAAGCAGACATCAGAGTCATATTAAGAGCCTATTGATCAGTTCTCCTTTTTATTTTCTTACTTTGTTAATCTATATTGGCTGGCTTTATGCCAACTCTAATTTCAGATGCAAGAAAACAACAACAATTGCGTTTTTACATAAAACAATAATTTAGTGTTGAGAAATTTTGTTTTTTTTTTGCGCAGGCGCTGGTAAATTGTGTAGCGAAATCAGTATTTTCGGGAGTTGTCGTTTTTAACCCTTTACTTTCATCTGTAGCGTCGTTTGTAATTGTAATTTCGCAATTTTTATTTGTTAAAATTTTATCGAAACTTCGGGACACAACGTGTTCAGTAACCCTCATTAAAACCCATATCTAATCAATTCTTTTCTAAAAAAAATTCAAAATTTTTTGCACTTTTTAATAATAAAATTTGTTTGTCAGCAAAACATATTAATATAAAATTTTTTAAATAAATAAACTGCATTCTGTCGTATGAATATTAAGAATTTATTAGAAATTAATCCAGCATCTCTTACGAACAATAATAACTGTTTTAAAACTCCTCTAAACCGCCACTTTCTGGGAAAAAAGGTGAATAAATGTTACACGTTTTTGAGAAAAGAAAACGCCACTAAATTGAAACAAATTTTTTTGAATGAGAGAAATGTGATTTAGAAATTGTCAACTACACAAGATCTTGCGAAATTTACAAGGAAGAAGACAATAATTATATTAAAAAAAAATTTGGGGTCAAATTAAAAAAGTTCGTAGTCACAGAGAACTAAAAAAATTGAAATAGTATTTTATATATTGAAATTTATAATCGAATACACACAGCAAAAAAGTGTACGAAAGTCGTCATCACACAATATTTTCACATCTTTTTCTGTATTTTTCCGTAACTTTTGATTAAAAAAAATCATTGAAACAAATCAAATCAGCAGCTGATGCAAACCGTAAGTCTTTTTATAAAAAGAATTTGAAATCATCCGCATTATAAAAGAGATGAAAAAGTTAACAAAATGCATCACACATTTAAACTTTTCCGAAGCGCACGATCACCTTTTTTCGCCTACCGAATTGATCAACTGCCACTTGAATATGGAATGCACCACATGATTAATTGTTTCCATTTAACACTTTCCGTGATTTGTAAATACCCAGTCAAATAATTTTATAATTTTTTTTTTCTTTCTATTCAATTAAAATAATATTAAATAACCGAATTTGCAATATTTAATCTCTGTAATTCAATCGCTTTTAGGTTTTCATTATGTAAAATTGTTTTCACTCGTTATCAAAATAATTTCATGAAATCTCTTTTCATCTCAAATTCGTTTATTTCCTTTTTTTCTGTCGATTATTTTTTCTTCGTTTAGTGGGTAAGAAAAAAAGTTGTTCGTGATGCACATGAGTGAATTTTAAGTGAATTTTTTAAGTCATTTTTTCAAGTGATTTTTTTCAGTAATTTTTTTTCAGTCTGCTTTTATTCAAGCCAACTCTTACATTGCGAATTGTCTTTGTTTGAAAAGGTTTTGGGTTTAAAGTTTTTGTACAATTTCGGCTTTTAGCAGTTGGCCATTGTTGAGAGTATAAACTTGATGACAACTTTTTCAGTTGTTGTATTTTTATTTCTTTTGTTTTCTGTTTTTAATTTTCAACACCGGGTTTCTGTTTAACCCAATCAATGCTAAATAGTTGTTGTTGTTTTTAAATTAAAAGAAAGGAAAAAAGGTGGGAAAATGAAATAAAATTAGCAGAGACAATGAGATCAAATATTGATCGTGGAGATAATTATTTTTAATCAAAAGCCGTTGCAGACTTTCAGTGTCCAACAGTTTTGTAGCCAAAGTTATTTCAAACGTGTCGTTTAAAGTTATTTCATATGAGAGAGACAGAGAGAAAGAGAGAGAGAGATAGAGAGAGAATTTCCAATTGCAAGAAAACGAGCACTGCATCAGTCTGGAAGTGAAAAA
This sequence comes from Linnaemya vulpina, assembly GCA_963675445.1. Lineage (NCBI taxonomy): Eukaryota > Metazoa > Arthropoda > Insecta > Diptera > Tachinidae > Linnaemya > Linnaemya vulpina. Next base: position 16,784,550 of record OY776280.1, on the reverse strand, counting down.
GTGTTACATTTTATTGCACAATTTCTGTTGTTCGCGTAATTACCTCCATATTCGTGTTAATAAACAATCAATTACTGCGAAATTTTATTGCAAAATTTATTGATAGATTTACTTTTTAGTTGTTGTAAATAAAATTAAAAAAAAGAAACTATAAATCATTTCTTTTCGCTCAGACACATTTTTCTAGTTTTAATTCAACATATTTTTGAATTTGGGAATATATTTATTTTACAAACACCAGTTTGTTAAAAACTAACCTGGTCTTAATCAGGTTTAATTAAATAATTTATTTAAATTCCAACTTTTTTTTTGTCAGTTGAAAGCTGAATATTTATAGACTCCAACTTAAAAGATCTACTGTCTTATTTTTATTATTTATTGAAGGTTTATGAAACGAATCGTGTTTGTAAATTTGATTCTTAAAACTTTTATTCTTTGAAGGAATTCGAAAACGAATATGCGACACTTGTAGCAACACTGTGCTACAGAAGTAAAATTAATTTCTTCATTTTTTATTACATGAAAGTTCAAAATTTAATTGCAACGGCAGAGATCATTCAGGAATATGTTCGGCCGCATTGGAGTTTCTGTTTTTAATTTACAAGTTTTTACTTATTTCTCTCATACAAATAAAGTTTTCAAACTGAATTTTGTTGCGGGATATTTAACTTCATATTAAAATTAATTATGGAAATCGTTTGGTGTTAGCAGCAGCTATTAAATATTTTTCTTATATAGGGTGTTTTTTATAGAGTGATACAACTTTGAGTTGGCATAACTGCTTTATTGGACCACCCATTTAACAGCTGATAGTTGCTTTTTGTTTAGTTTGCTTCGGCATTTCATTATGGATCGACTTACGCCAGAGCAACGCGTGCAAATTGTGGAAATTTTTAATCAAAATAATCCTTCTGTTCGTCAAACTTATCGTGCATTCAAAATCTTTTTTTCCGATGCAGCCCATTTTTGGTTGAATGGGTACGTAAATAAACAGAACTGTCGCATTTGGAAAGAGGAGAATCCACAAGCTTTTGTCGCGACACCACTACATCCACAGAAAATTACTGTTTTGTGCGTTTTATGGGCTGACAGAGTCATTGGCCCAGATGTCTTTAGAAACGATGATGGTCAGAATGTTACTGTTTGTGAAAATTGGTGTTCCAGATTGCGCCTTGTACGCACCAGTCGTGGCGGCCACATGGCCAAAATCATATTTAAACTTTAATGTCATAAAATTTTCTATCCAATAAACACTGTTTCATTGATATCAAAAATATAATACTATGTTTTTTATGATTTAAACTTGTATCACTCTATAGAAAACACCCTTTATATTGTAGCTATAGAAAACACCCTTTATATTGTAGCTTAAGAAAAGTGCGATAAAGAAGCTCTTTTCAAGAATGGAACAAAAATATCAATACAAAGAATATTTAGAGGGTAAAAATCTTGCAAGAACATGCTTCTGCTGGTTTTTTATATGAGACTGCCAAATACGCGTTGTATTTAAACAATAAAAATGAGCAGATCCCTGATTGCATGAAAGACAACTCGCAAAGAAGACGAGAGTTGTATGAACTCCCCTAAAGAGCTTTTAGTACGCCGATACATTTACATCTCTTGCTGCTCTTGTGTTGCACAGTGTAATGCTAGATTGAATGAAACAGGTTGTATTCCAATTGTATTGTTTCCTCAAACATCTGAAGGGGCCTCTCTGTCTGCTTAAACTATTTTATTTCTTTATTTCATATTCAAATTAACTATGCAAATCAGTTCGTATTGGCAGCAGCAGATTAAATATTTAAAAAATTTTTTTTGTTGTTGTTAAATATTGTAACTCAAAATAACATTCAGCACAAGTTGATTTCTTACATTTTTGCATAAAGTGAATATCTGTTTTGAAATTAAACCCCTGCTATGGCAAGAGGTTTTTGTTTAAAAAATAACTCAAATAAATTTCACTGCATTTTTTATTTAAAAATGTTTCGTTTTCCTTTTTATTTTTAAAAAACTGTTGCACACGTTTTACTACTTCGTAAGAGTTTTTAATAAACTTTTCCAACCGATTTATTTCATCATTTAATTTCTTTTAACTAGTGACGCCTGAAAAGTCTGGCTTTTTTTTCTACCACCTACAAAAGTCGTTCGAATTACATGATTTTGCAATAAAAACATTAACACTGGATTACATTCAGTATAAAACGTGTGGAGACATGCGCGTTAAAATGCGTATTTAGGAGTTAATTAGGCGGCCTGATGAAAACCACAAGAAATGATGGTCCAACGCCCATTAAAATCATGGAAATATTAAATAACGTTCGTATGTGATTTTCATTAGTCCGCCTAATTAACTCCTAAATACGCATTTTAACGCGCATGTCCACACGTTTTAAGCTGAATATAATTCAGTGTTAATGTTTTCTAATCTGCGTTTAGCGTGGGCTTAAACTGTTTTAACATAAACGGCACACGCACTTCCGGCCCCAAAACGCTGCCGATAGTCAGTGGGCCTTAAGCGATAAACAAAAACAAAGCAAAAAAGTATTAAAAACCAAAACAATAAAACTTTTAGTCTATTATCTTAAGCCGGAACAGTTTATTTGCTCCAATAAATCGACAGCCAAAATTATGAGCCGCTGACTGAAAGCGAGAAGAAACTCCCGTGCAACGTTCATCAAACATTTTGAATATTAAAAAAATAATTAAAATTTGCTGGTTAAAAGTAGTTGAAGCAGCAATAAAACTCTAGAACATAAAACCAGGAAATATCGTATTAAACGAAATGGTAATAAAAAATATGCAGGCAATTGTTTTATTGTCTTTGATCAAACGGTACTGGATATCAAATAATTAATTAAATTCTTAAAACTCTTTTCAATCAAGAGTTTAAAGTGCAGCCTGCTGCAACATGCACAAGGAAAAAGAAGTTATAAATCAGAATTCGAAACTCCAATCGACAATTTAAAATCAACGTTTTCCAAATTTATTCTATTTATTTTTCACAAAAACACTTTTGAAATCGTCAACTTGAGAGGCACGTGTTAGAACGATCTTTGTTGTCGCTTTTTTATTGTTGTTAGAAACAAGACAATTTGGATTTTGTCACTCGTTTACATCCATGTTAATAGGAACCTTTTTACTATTGTTGTTGCTGTTGTAACTCTTTCATTTTCCACCGTCAAAGGAAGTTTCGGTGATGTTTTACTCACAACAGATTGTGCATTTTTAATGGCCTGTTTGTTAAGGACTGACTAATTTACTTGCCGCGTCTTGGCTTGTTGCTGTTTACAACTCTTGTTCTTTTTTTTTTAAGCCGGATATACGATTTATTTTTTCTCATGTTAATTAAGATGATTCCTTTTTTAGTATTTCAGTTGCTTAATAAAATTCGGATCGTGTTCTGAGGCAAATTGTCGTAAATGACAATCAATTTGTCAACGATTTGAAGCCATAAAAAATAGAAAAATTAATAGAAGTTGAAAGAAAATAAATTTCTTTTAAATCGCATAAAATAAAAGAGCAGAACTTGGCATCATATTAATTTTTATATTGTTGTTCTAGTTGCTGTTATTGTTATTGTTATTGTTATTGTTATTGTTATTATTATTGTTATTATTATTATTATTGTTATTATTTTATTGCCAATTCTTTAAAACAGATAATCAAGAAGAATAAATAGAGATTAAATTTTGGGCATTTTGGAAAAAGAGTTGCCAAAGTTGCTTTTTTTGCTGCAAAGAGAATGAATGCAGTGAAACTTTATGGTAGAAAAGAAGAATTATTGACAAAATTGCTTGTAAAAAAAGTATTTGATCGATTTTTTTAGTAAAAAGCTGAAAAATGTTCACAAAATGTTAAAATTTTCAAAGTAATTTTTCCGCTAAATTATCCATCTACTAATTTTCTATGGTCTCGGAAGCTTTTTGATGCAAAAATATTACTGTGCTCAGTTATGCATTTTTAATTGAGTCAATTTAATTTTAATTGAGCAACTAAATCCAGTGTTCACACATTCTCAATTTAGCTGACTCAATTAGCATTTAACAGCTGAAAAAAACACAGTTTTTATTTGTGGCGTGAATATTCGTGTTTGTGTATTTTAAAAATGGATGCAAATTTTGGTTTAAAAGAAATTTAACCTGCATACGAGTATAATAGAAATATGGAGCTCTTGGAGTCATAGTGGTCGATTTTTGATCCATTACTAATGCAATCAACTACTAATTGCTCAATTTATTAACGGACTTAGTTTAGTTTAGGTTATTAGGGCCACTGTCGAAACAATGCACTTGGGGATTTATTGTATGACAAATTGTGGTCAATTAAGGTCTTAATTGCAAAAAAATTCCCTAATTGCGCAATTAAGGGGCATGTCTGAACGCGGTATAAGTTATTGATAGTATTATTCTTCTTTAGAAAAAAAAAGCACACACACACACACAGACATCTCTACCTTCAGTTGCAGAGGAGTTCAATCTATTCCTTTTTGAAAATAGTTTTTCATGCGCAAGTTTTCAACAGTCGGAGATATTCAGTAAAATTATTTGAAAGCTTAAATTTTTCGAAAATATTAAAAATTTTTTTAAAATAAATTTAGTTTTAAACAAGAAAATTTAAAATTTTGTTTTTAATCACGACATTTTTGTGTGTTACAAACAAAATGAGTTGAAATTTATTAAAACCATTTCGTCATCTTTGAATTTATTCACAATTGAATTTAAAAAAACAAAAAAAAGTTTTGGAAATATTTTATTCTTTCAATTAAACCTTCTGAATATCTCTGAAACTGTTGAAAAAATATTACGACTTAAAAAATAACTTGTTTCTAATCTTCCACTGCTTTACCCAATTTAATAGAACTAGTTCTCGTGTAAATGCAAATCATGTGGTGCAGCATTCTCTCTCTCTCCCTCCCTCTCTTTCTCTCTGACTCTCTTGAGATACATGCCAATTAAAAAAAAAGTAATTTAAAGGCATTGAAGCTCAGCGTTATATAGAAGCAAACTTACTAACAATATACATACTGATCCTAGAAATCGTGTAGCCTTGTGTAATTATAATTTTCTTAGAACAATAATATTAACTAGTTTAAAAACGTTTCCTTTTTCATTTGTGAAGCGTCGAGTGACCATCGTTTTCAGTTTTCCCTCTACCATCAATTTCTTGGCTGAAGTCTTTTGTTTTTATTTCCATACGCGCATCTCTCTCAATGATTTACTATCCCTTCTCTCCTGTTTATGTTATATAAGAATTGTGAAAACGTGCATCACAATCTTTAGACTCCCATGTTTCTTATTAACTTTCGTTAATGTAAAATTCCTTTCAATATTTAAAGAAGAAAAATATAATTTTAAAAGACCTACTCTCTTTCCTTCAATGAGATTTTTAATTCCCACCCCAGAAGTTTGTGTAAAAATGTGTGCCACTGGAAATAAATTACTGATGAAGTATTTTTAATGTGATCAATACCTGTCGTTAAGCATTTCATTTTGAGTATTTAATTTTTTGTTTTGTTTTTGGTATTTTTTTAACTGATTCCATGTCAAACAATAACTGGCCATTAAAGGCTGTTTTGAAAAAGGAAACCGCAGTAGTGTTTTTGTTGCTGCTTTTGTTTCATTTAAGGTTTTGTTTTTGTTTGCTTCTTTTTTTCCTTTCTTTTTTGGAAGGAAGTGTAAACAAAAGGAAAGAAACAGTTGGTGTTGAAGTTGAAGGCATTTAACTAAGAAACAGATGTTGGCAAGCAGCGTTTATTACTCTGGTAGTTTGGAATTATATTTTAAGGAATAATTTTAATATTTAAATTTAATTTCTTTTGTAGAAAATAATGCAGAATTTTTTACACTTTTTGACAGAAAATTGCACCATTTGAAAAAAAATTTTAGAAATTAATCCAACATCCCATTAAAGAAACTATTTCTGTTTTAAAACTGCCACTTTTTAAAAAAGAAACGGAAAGATAACCTGATAATTTAATTATAGACATTTAAATTGTTTTATTAATTAAAAGCCTGTGTAATTAATTTTTTTTCTATATGCAAACAGTGTTTATAATTCGTATTTAATTGTGGTTGTTTTTATCGCTGCGATTCAATCGCACATGACTTTTGCTCTCTCTGCCTCACAAATTAATAAAAGAAAAAGTAAAACTCTGCTTAATTTCTGACCATAAACGACCCTCTTTTGCAAATTATCACTAAAATCGCGAGTTTTTTTCTTTCAACAATTAAGTACAAAGCATTTGCCGGCTTCAAATACTGACTTTCTGCTGCTGCGAGAAATAGAAATTAAAACATTATCATTCTCGGAATATTTCTTGTGCTTCATGTACGAACCCCTTTGAAGTCAAGTGCACGAGCAGAAGAGGAATAGAAAAAAAATAAAAAATAAAAAATATATTCAATCTTCATTAAAGTTGGCAACAGTACGCCGGCCGCATTTGATTTTAATTTAAACATGTTCACTCGCTACCACACAAACTGAAAGAATTGACAACAAGAGAAACCCGGCAACATAATTTTTCTTTTTCTTTTTTATTTTTATTTTTATTGTAATTATTTTAATTTTTTTCCAACTCATGTACACTTGACTGTGCGTCCGTCTGCTCAAGCGAACGTGTTCTAATAACAAAATTAAATATATAAATTTTCATGTTGTTTGTAAGACTTGAAATTTTGTGTAAAAGTTTGTAAGAATAATGGCAACTGTTGTCAACATTAACGACGTGTTTTAAATGTTGTTGTTGGTTCTTAACTTTAGTCGAAAGTCCAAATAAAACTTCACGTGCTGAATACTTAAAAGAAGGCACTCGTTTCAAAGAGGCAAAGAAGAGAAGAGGCGAGGGTTTAGAAATCAATACCAGAAACTAAACAATCGATTTTTGATTTCAAATAAATTCTTTCCTCTTTTTGACTGGCCTAAAAAATGTAATTATTTATATAGAAAATAATTGACTCAGGCTTTAGTCTCTCTGCTTTGATTAAACAAAAAGAAGATTCTAAAATATTTCCATTCACAACTTCTTAAGCCGAAGTACAGCAATTCAAGCGCTGCTTTGCTTTCAAAATGGTTTTGATTTAAATGAAAAACAATATGAAATAGAGTACGAGATGTCAAAAAGTATAGAAATATTTGAAATTTTGTTCTTGTGTGCATATTAATATCACTAACGCCAAGTGATTTACCCAAATAGGCTGCCCTTCTTTTATTAAGATTTATTTTCATTGAAAAATAAAGTGGTTTTATAAGTCAAAAGTATTTCATTGAATATCACAATTTTATTTAGTGTTCTAGAGATTCAACGGGTGATTTTTCAAGAGCTTGCGGATTGCACTGGCAATCTTAGGCCGATCTCTAGGTTTCCCCTACGTTGTTTGTTGCACGATCTGTATCTGTATCAATGAGAAAAAAACTAGAGTCCTTCTTTCCCTTGATCGGTGGCCGATCCTGTAGGAGTGCAGCCTCAGACATCCAGTCTGTCCTCTTCCAAGGGGTCTAGCAAGTCTCAGGACTGGACTACTGGCTGCCCTACTCCGCTTTATGAGAAGCAGTGAATAGTTCTCAGGCTCCGCTACACCAGTACTTCGTAGGAACATGCAGGGAGTAGTTCCCAGGATATGAAAGTTTGTCCTGCGAATATTCCCGCTAGTTTGTGAGCAGCCCATTTTTACCCAGACTAATCTAACCTGAGACGGCAAACAGAAATGCCCTAAACAATTGAAAATTGAAACGTTTTAATAATTTTATTGAATAAATTAGTTTTTATTTGTTTTAGGATGCGCCTTCTTTCCAAACGGATATTAAAACGCTCCATTCCTACAAAGAAAAAAACCTAAGCAATTCAAAATATATTATCCCGTAAGTTTCCACTAAAAAACAAATCAATCATTTAACTTTCATTAGAAAAACAAACTTTTTCCTTGATTAAAGACTAAGATGCCAAAGTAAACGATTATAGTTCCACTGATTTATATCAATAGAAACAGAAGCCATTGGCGGGACACTTTTTGCAAAAAAAGCAAAAAGTTATTTTACAACTTCAAACGCACGAGTTCAGTGAACGCATGTAAAAGCAACAGTCGACGCTTCAGTTTGCGTTTGCCACTGAAGTTAATCGTTTTGAAATTATTTAAAAAAAAGGCACCCAAAGAAGAAACACTTAAAAAAGCAACAAAAAAAAAACAAAAATAAAACGTCTTAACAAAATAACGTCTGTGTCCACTTGTTGTTGGTGTTGCTGTGCGCTCCTTTTGGTTACAAGTTAGTGGGTAAAACAATTATTTTTCGTCTACAATAAAATTCGAATTTAGAATTCGAAATGGGACTTCCATCTCCCGCCACCATTCGAATGTCTCGTCAGGCGCAGACAGACGACAAACAATTCATGTAAAACGTGGGCTGACACTTGTTGTTCTGCTGAGTTGCGTACAACTCCAATTCTTCTTTTTTTTTACCACTAGCATTTAAGTTACAAATTTAATAATTTTGAAGGTTTAAAGTTTCTATTATTGAACTGACTTGGAACAAGTGTCTGTCTGTGTGTGCGTGTGTGTTTGTTGTTGTTTTTCTTTTTGTCTGCATGACAATTTTGTGGTTTGTGGAGATATTTTCGTTGGTTGTTTACAAGTGCAGCAGCGTGTATTTTCATTTACTTTCTTTTTAGGGTTGTTTTAGTTGGTCAGCAGCCTGTTGGCTGTTTTTTACCATTTTCAATTTCAAGAAACTATTAAATTTAATGGTTTGTTATGGGTTTTCGAACTACAAACACACTCACGGAGAACTAGAATAACTGGAAGACTAAAAACAAACAATTCGGCATTAACGCTCTAGTATTTTAGTTTTAAGTTTCTATTCATCATTTTGGTCATTTAATATTCTGTAGAAAAAAAGGAATAAAATTATTTAAAAATGCTTTTATGTTTGGTGTTTGTGTCTTGAGTCTTTTGTTTTGACACAGAAAATATACGCGAGTTGCAGGTTTGACTTGAACGAGCGATAATTCATAGAACACAAACGACCTGCAAATGAATTTATATTTTATTCAATATTTTTTGACAGCATTTTGAAAACAATTTTTTCAAGGAAATATTTCGAATTAATTTTTGTTGCATCTTAACAGAAATTGAAAACATTCATTTCTTTTGAATAGTTTTCGATGTTGTATGTCGCATAAAAATATAAAATATTTGTAAAGAAATCTGGAGGGACGCAGATCCCGATCTAACCCGTTCGATATCGATCGAAGTTTCCATACAATTGAAATACAGATTTCGTTGAAGACTGTTAAAACAAAAATCGTTTTCAATATGGAAAGTCGCTACTCCAGAAGCAAAGATATTGACAAATTCCTTTTTTTAGTTAAAAATGTATCCAAAATTTATTTCCTTTCGCTTTTTTTGTTGAAAAGTTAACGACAGTTTTGCTTTTCTTTAAAAAGTGTGAAACAATAATTTCGGTTTCTTCAAAACAGTTGCCTGCGAATATTCTTTTTGAAATCAGGAAAGTATTTTTATATCACAAACATGTTCCGCCAGAAGATTCATTCTCGTTCTCGTTGTTAATAACTTTCAGTCTTAAAAATAAAATGAATTTATCAAAATGGCTGTTCTGTTCGGGTAAGGCATCGCTTCCATTTTGCTTCGCTTTAATCGTCCTCCCCGAGCGGATAAATTTGAGTAGATAAATTTCAGTCCGCTGGTGCGACAACCGTCTGTCGTCGAAGGTTAAGATCTGTTGAGGTGATTTCAATTGGCCATAAAGTCTTGCGATTTGACTCCTTTAGAGTTTTTCTTGTGGGAGTTTCTTAAGGCGCAGGTGCAGGCAAAAAACCCACAACACACAGCGATTCCTTCAACTGATATGACCAACGAGGTCACATCAGTCAAGTTCAGTGTGATTTATGCGCCCGAGTCAAGGAAAATTAGAAATTTTTGTTAAGTTCGATCGATATTATATTCCAGAGATAATGGCATCAAAAGGGTTTCGATATGATTTAAATATGAACACAGAAAGCCCTTAATGATTAGACCATTTTAGTAGGCAACTTAACTTAAGAATATGCAAATTGATGTTCTTTTCTAAAAGCTGTTGCACGTTTTTAAAGACTCTACATATTTACAGCGAGAAAAATGAATATTTTAATGCAACAAATAAAAAGACAGTCAATGAAATGCCCTGCAACCAACAAAAAGAGACTTTTAAGTTCAAATTTATTTCTCCTGCAGAAAAGACAGCCGGGGAAATCTCAACTGCCAGGCCCACGATGTCACTCGATAGTGCTCCGTCAATAAAATACATTAAAAAAATAGATTTATTTTGTCAACAGAACGATATCAAATGACGTCGTGGGCCGAGCAGCAAATTTCACAAGTAACTTTTATTTATTTCAATATAATAATTATTTATTTGATTTGATGCGATTATAAATACAAGATAATCATCTTTTAAGAGCTTTTTTTTCTCTTTCATTCAATGCATTTTCAAAATGTGCTAGAAAAGTTTTTTAAGGCAGAGTTATAAAAATATTCGCAGCAGCATTCCCTTCTACTCGATACTCGACATTTTAAATTACAGAAGAAAACGCCATTAGCCTTAAATCGTTTCAATTGCTTTTATAAATAATTTTCAATACTTTAAGGCACGTTCACACTTGAAAAATATTTGCTCAAAGAAACGTAACCACTAAGTATAGAGTGTTTTTTATAGAGTGTTACAACTTTGAGTAGGCATCACTGCTTTATTTGACCTCCCATTTAACAGCTGATAGTTGCTTTTTCTTTAGTTTGCTTTGACATTTCATTATGGATCGACTTGCAGCAGAGCAACGCGTGCAAATTGTGGCAATTTTTAATCAAAATAATGGTCCTGTTCGTCAAACTTATCGTGCACTTTGTCCCTTCAAAATTTTATTTTCCGATGAAGCCTATTTTTGGTTAAATGGGTACGTAAATAAACAGATTTGTCGCATTTGAAGTGAGCAGAATCCACAAGCTTTTGTCGCAACACCACTACATCTACAGTAAACTACTGTTTGGTGCGCTTTATGGGCTGGCGGAGTCATTGGCCCAGATGTCTTCAAAAACGATGATGGTCAGAATGTTACTGTTTGTGAAAATTGGTGTTCCAGATTGCGCCTTGTACGCGACAGCCGTGGCGGCCACCTGACCGAAATCATATTTAAACATTAATGTCATAAAATTTTCTATCCAATAAAGACCGTTTCATTGATATCAGAAATATATTACTATGTTTTACTATGATTTAAACTTGTATCGCTCTATAAAAAACAGCCTTTATTACTTTAAAATATCTCAATTCAAAAACACTTTCATATTTAACAAATGAAAAGTGTAACAGAATTTAATTTTATGGGAACTGTTTAATTAAAATGCTTTTTATTAGTATTTAGTGGTTACGTTTTCCTGTTGCAATATTTGACAAGTGTGAACGTGGCTTCATGCCTGAACACTTAAAGCTAATTTATTCAGCTATTTTGAAGAAAAGTGACAGAATTATTGAAACTACAATGAAAGAGAAAAATCTGTAGAGAACCTTGTAACATCAGCTGCAGTATAATTTTGCAAAATAAATACTTTGAATTGATATTCAATTAAATAAACTTAAATTGCAAATCGATACAAAACATTCCCAATAAAACGATGAATGAATGTTCGCACGAGCATTCCAACCAACTTGTAAATTGTTTATTGTAGAAGGAAAAAAGTGCATAAATTAAATCTACAACTATCAGATACAAATTGCAATGCAGTTAATATGTGTGTGTGTGTGTGTGTGTGATCGTATTGGCAAATCAATTTGATTATCTCACCTTGCAAGTTTGAAAAAATGCCCCGATACCAGATTTTGTGTATTTCAAACAATCAGTGGAAGCAGCGGCAGCAGCAGCAGCAGCTGAAGCTGCAGCGGCTGCAGTGGAATTGTGTTTTGATTGCTTTTGCTGCACAGTCGACGAAAGGGGCGCATGGGGTGGTGCCGTTTTGATGGCCACCGTATCCATTGTGTTGCGTTCCCAGTGACAAAAAGGGTGGGTGGTAATTTTTTTTATTTGAAATTTTTTCTTGCACTTTCAATTGTGCGATGAAGTTACAAGTTAATTTTATAATTTAAATTTTATTTCGATATTTATAAAACTTTAGTTTTCTGCTTCACTAAGCACATGGCGTTTTTCAGGGCACGTTAGTGTTATTTGCACATGCAACAACAACAAGAACAAGAACAAGAAAAAAAGATGTTTGAAGACTAAAATCATCCCTCCATTCAGCAAATGCTTAATGGCTGGTAATTTTTAATTTTTTTTATCAAATAAAAGGGTTTTTTATTTTCTTTCTTTCTGCACATTTCAAGCGTTTATTTTCGCTGGTAATAAATTTGCTTGGAAGGACTTTTAGCCCATGTGTTTTAGCCAGAACTTCTTTTAATACAAACTTTTATTTTTTTTATTTCTGAGCTTCGAAATGCACCTGTTTTTTAGCTGCTTCGGAAATTTAAAAGGGTTCAATTTAATGCTTCACTTTAATCAACGACGATCGAAAAGGTGCACATTTTGCAGACTTCTTTTATTTTCATAAAACTCTCAATTGTTTTCTTTTTTCCTTTTTTATACTTAAATTCATTATAATTTTTTTTTTCTTCAACTCTTGACTCCAAATGTCAAATGTTTTTACGTTTAAGTTTTAAGTTGAGTCCATGCGAGTGTCTGCGGAGTTTTGTATCATTTAATTTATACGTTTTTTCTTAATAGATGTTGTTCTTCATTTGCCATTGTTGTTGTAGTTGTTGTTTTCTTGAACAACATTTTAAGCTTCACGGTAACAGTACAATTTTTTATTCTTGTGATCAAATACATTTTTTTGTGTAACTTCTCTAGTAAATTTATTTATATTTTAAGTTTATCTTTAATTTTTTTTTTCTCAGATTTTCTTTGCAACAGCCAACGTGTGTGTTCACATACTAAAACAAATCTTGTTATTGTTTTCTTAAGTAGAAATGACGGGCTATTCGACAGCACTTTTGCTTAGAAAATTATTGCGCCACTACGACTGTTTAACTTAAGAGCGTGTTAAACACTATTTTACTCTGTTTAACTGACAACTAAAAATTCCCGTAACATAAAAAGGGGCATTTAAGTTTTTTTAGTTTTTGTTTTTTAGTTCTCCGAACGGACTGCTCGAAGCCATGTTTAGCAATTGTTTGGGAAATTTTCATGTTACCTGTTGTTAGTTAATGGAAGAGCGGTTACGTAAGAGAAAAAGAGTTTGATAAAAAACAGTATCTCTTATTAGAGTATTGAATATTATAACACATGTAACTATCATTTAATAGAGCATATTTTTGGGGGTTTGAAATTAAGGTTGCCACATCGATTAAAGAGCTACAAATAAGGAACCAAGACTGACACTGGGGGTATAAATTAAAAACTTCAGAGAATGAATTAAAACTTCTGTTGGAAGACAACAGATAACTCATGGCATTTGCTTATATTTATTTATTTACTATTTTACATAAGCCCAAGAGTCATAATATTTAAAACTTCCACATATTTGCCCAAATATGCGTTACCACTAAACAAAGGGTGTTTTTTATAGAGTGATACAAGTTTAAAACATAATAAAACATATAAATATATTTTTGATATCAGTGAAACGGTATTTATTGGATAGAAAGTTTTATGACATTAATGTTTGAATATGATTTCGGCCATGTGGCCGCCACGACTAGCGCGTACAAGGCGCAATCTGGAACACCAGTTTTCACAAACAGTAACATTCTGACCATCAACAGAACCATTATTTTGATTAAAAATTTCCACAATTCGCACGCGTTGCTCTGGTGTAAGTCGATCCATAATGAAATGTCAAAGCAAACTAAACAAAAAGCAACTATCAGCTGTTAAGTGGGTGGTCAAATAAAGCAGTGATGCCAACTCAAAGTTGTATCACTCTATAAAAACACCCTATACCTATAAAATGTATTTTAATTTAGATACGGGTTTTATGTTTTGCATCACTGTTTTATATAAAATTCATAACTTTTAAATTTATATTTTAATTATTTATTTTATATTTTAATTTTAGAACTTGTTTTTATTAAAAATGTTTTTTAGTACAACCTAAATTTTTGCTTACATGAATGAAATCCTCTTGAGCTATTCAATTTATTCATTAATCCCGAGTGGGGTTTTTGGATTACCCAGTGGGCACCCAACCCTGTCGACAATAGAAAACCGGCATTACAGAAGCCCACCAGTTGAAATTATTCATATCGAAACGGCCGCTTTTTCATCTGCATTTACTAATTCACCCGAAAGTATGCTGCACTTTATAATCAAATTTTATTGCGTTTGTGTTTTAAGTCTTTTGTGTTCCTTAAATTTCTTGTGATTGAAAAGAGAAATTAAGAGATGAAATCTTAAATGGACATATTTTTTGTTTGTTTGTTGACTCTTTGAAAAGAGAAATCGAGGTGTTTTTCGAATGGATGTTTTGCCAGTTGCTAAATAAACAAAAAAGTTTTTGGTAAAAACGTTAAATTTCAAACACACATTAAAAGGAAATTCAGATAAAATATACGTCAAAGGAACAGTTCAAGTGGCTTGAACACTTGCAAGCAAAGTAACTGGAATATATAATTCGCTATTTGTCCAGTTGATTCAGACTGGTCTGTTTTGGTTTCTTTGAAGTCATAACTTTTATTGGCGTGTGTAAAAATACAGACAAAGAAATGCTTAACTGTATTTCATTTAATGGAAAAGCATTCTTAAAATGCAGGCCGATAAGCTCAATTAAGAATGTTCTGATGAATATTGCGGTAACTTTAAATGTCGGATTTTTAAAGTGATTTTTTTATTTTCCCATGCATTAATTAACTCATCAATATTTCTTTAGAGAAGCATCCCAATCTTGTGTTTTAAAATTTGGGCTACTTAACGTTTCCACTTTATCTAACAATAATTAATTCTAATTTTCTACAAAACAGAACATTTTAATTTTTTCTTTCCTTTTTCATTAAGACTTTCAATTTGTCAATATATTTTTCCAGCCACTCATGTCGTCTCATGGCTAAAAATCACTTCTATAAAGATTTAACGAACATCTCGATTTCTATTAATGCTGCCCGTTAACCAGAGATAATTTATCCCAATCAGCCACTCAGGCATTAAATAAGCAAAAGAAAAAATAAACAAAAATAAAATCTATATAAAAAAACCCAGCACCCAGCCAACGTTAAAACAAAATCGACACTCTTTAGACTTTCAGCTAACAAACACAACTCTTTCTTGGCCCAACAGTATTAAGTGGGGAAAAAACAAAACAAAATAAAGCAGACAGACGGACAGACTAGAAACCCCAAACAAAATGGCTGACATCTGAGCACAGAAGTACGACGGGTTAGAGCTGGCCAAGCGATCGTTGACTACGTTTGTGGTACAGTGCGCGTAGATATTTTTCTCGATTCGCTTCCAGCCGATCTACGAGGAATGGGAAGAAGCAAAAAAGGTTTTTATTTCAAAGTCAAACACGTTTGACTGTTGGCAGCTACAACCATCGCACCGCATAGAACTTGGCTGGCTGCTGCCGTGCCAGGCGAGTTAGACAAACACACACACACAAAAACGATGGTGGAAAAAATGTAGTTACACACACACACAAACACATACACTCTTGTAAAATAAGTATTTTACACATGTATTTTGTATTAGATTTTTTTATTATCTTTTGCTGAGAGGGGTCTCAGCACTTCATCCGCAGGAGAAGTGGAAGTGGCTTTAAAAAATAGTACAAGAAACTTTTGCGGATAAAGTTGGTGCTTTTTGCAAAAGTTGTTGCAGAGCATTCAATTGTTTTTTCCATTTCGCTTTGAGCTGCAAATAAAACCGAGATTTGAAGTTGTTTTTACGCTGGCTGGTACTTGTGATAGTGGCTGGAATGATTATTGTCTGCAGGTACTGCAACTGAACGTAGAAGAAGTGTGTGTGTGTGTGCCTGCAAACTGTGGCTGCTTAATGACAAACTATCAGTTCTGAAGATGAGTTTTGTTTCGTGTTGTTGCCTTTTTGTTTTCATTGCAATTGTTTTTTCTTAATTCTTTTTTTTTTTCTTGGGTATTTCCATTGTAGTTCTTTTTTTCCTCTGATTAGTTTTATAAAGTTGGTTTTCATTTTTTTAGTACTTTTGCTCCGTTGATTTATTGTTTTGATATAAAATGTTTCTTTTTTTTCTGTGCTCAGCAGCATCTTCTTTATTTTTCTTGCATCTTGTGCTGGATTTTTTTTTTCAAATTTATTTCTTATGTTTTTGTTTGTAAATGTTTCTTTTTTTTCGCTTGCTTTAGGCCTCAATTTGTTCTTTAGCCTGTTATTGAACTGATTTATAAAATACAGAGAATTCTTGATATCAAGACAAGCGAAATTTGGCGGCAAGAAAATATTCTAGAGACCAGCTTTTAATGAAATATTTCAACAGAGTTCTATAGCTGATTTTAAGTCAGAACTTATTCATGTCTTAAGCAGTTTGATGCTTTCAAGACTGGACAGACTATAATTTTTTAAAGGCAGTATATCTGCATACTGATCTGTTTGTTCTATACAAAGAAGCTTTTGTTAGATTCCGAAGATATCTGTGATGTTAATTAAGCCGCTTTGAAATTGTAAATAATTCCTAAAATTTAAAACCAGGGCATTTGAACAATATTTTGTTTATCAAATTGAATTATTATCAAGAGGGTAGTGCTCAAAAGACCTGATAGCCGTTCTAAATATTATTGAAGGAATCAACCTCAATTTACATTTTCGTCTCATACAGCAGAGTAGAACAACGCTGTTTTCAAAAGCCGCTACAGGTTCTCATCAGTACTCATGCGAATTTATTTATTACTACTCATTAGAAAACTTTTGTTGTGTGAAAGTAGTTTCCAGTTATAAAAATTTTTATGAAAAAATTGCATATGAAAACTGCTTCTCAAAGATAAAGTGATTTAGAGACCGCAGATCCAACCTTCAAACAGATCATCACTGATCTCAAACGACAGGTGCAGTGCATGGTGCCAAACTAGAAGGGGGAGGGGGCAGTGTTGACAAGACAGATGAAGTATGATGAGAAGATGGAGTATTTGTTGTAACGAATTTTCGCTACAGTAACAACAAAAGAAGAGATGTTGTGTGATAAATTTTTCATATAAATTTTTAAATCGGGAGACAACAATTCAAGTTTTCAAGGACGTTACTCTGACAAATTTTCATAATTTTCTTCCTTTTTTAAATTATAAAAAATTTTTCACTTCTTTTTATAAGTTTTAAATTCCTAAAAGCAACTATCAGCTGTTAAATGGGTGGTCGAATTAAGCAGTGATGCCAACTCAAAGTTGTATCACTCTATAAAAAACACCCTATAGTTGAGAACTAAATATATTTCTTAACAGCAAATTTGCTGGCTTAATTCCAAGCAGATTTACAATATTTTTTCTATTATTAAATAGATTTTTTTTTGCAGCTGAAAAGTTTTTTATGCTCCCTCCCATTGCGTAGATGAAATCTTCTCAAACGATTTAATACTTTAACATTTCAAAAATATATTGATGTTATAAATGATTCTCATCACTCCTCAACAGATTTCAAATGCATGAAGAAACATTAAATGTTTGAATTTCTATTAATTCAACGCCTACGCCACCAGAATCATCAATAAATTATTTTTTAAATCTAAAAGGAATTCCATTGTTTGTCAGTAGTAATAGTATTAAAGAATAAAATTCTTGAAGAAAATTTCAAAACAATTTCATTCGACATGAGAAGCAAACAGACACACAAACAAAACCACCAAAGAAATATCTGGATGTGAAGTCTCTATTTATTTCTTCATTTATTCATCAAAGAAGTAAGAATTAAAGATTAATTTAAGACTTTTTTGTTATGAAATTTCTTACATCTCAATAACTATTATAAAACTATTAAGTAACTTCGGTTGTAAAATACCCACAGAATCACACAAACATTCGAAGCCTGAGAGATGAAAAAAAAGAAAATAAAAAGGAAAACAAATTGTTTTCAATGCCATCATAGAAGAGCTTGAATTATTTTTTTATTTTTCGTTTTATATTTAAAAGGTATTTAAAACAACTCGTCTTTGTTAATTTGACTTCAACTATCGTAAATATTTTTTAATGATCTCCATGAGTTTCTCAGACAAATGGAAGGTTGCTGGCTTCACTAAACGACATGACTCTCTTAAAAGTCATGGCCATTTTGCTCGAATGATGAGACAACTCTAGTTGCACTACACGCAATTCACACACATACACAAACAAAAAATTACATGATCGTATTTATACATTTCTGCTCGTAATTCGACAGTCAGTGCAACTGCTGCTCTAAATTTGAACGCCATTTTAGCGATCTTCTTGCTACTGATCAAACTTCTTGCATTTGCAACAATATTTCTTTCAAGTTGACATAATCTTCGTAACTTTTGAGTTGACTTTTGTTTAGATGCTTTTTTCTTTTACACAAACTGCTGCAATGCAAGAAATCGCTGGAAATAAAAAATAGTCCTGAACTCTAATCTAGTGATCAACAATAGAAATTAAATTCTCAAATGCCAGTTAAATTTTCTATAAAAAAAATATTTCTTTTTCTCACTCTATTCCGCTGATCCGAAGAATCTCAATAAGAATGAAGTGTTTTATTTCGAAAACTTCAAACCGATATTTATATCTTAAGTAGAAAATGTCTGTTTCGAAAAACTCATGTCTGAACGTACGTTCACATGCGTCAAATAATTTCCCAAAAAAGCGTAACCTCTATATATTAATGGAAAACTTTTGTAGCAGTCAATTATATATTAAGTCAAAAAAGTTTCCAATTAAATTGGATTCTGTGACAGATTTTATTTGTTATATATGAAATTGTTCCTTTTGAAATCACATAAAAATCATTCTCGTGTACGATATCGTGTTTGAGAAACTTAAAATAAACTGGAAACTTCTACAGATTCGCAGTATCATGAAATTTCGAACATGACATAACTTTTTTGCATGGAACTACCCATACAGTCCTTTAAAACACTAAAATTTATTATATTCTGACACCCTGTTCAGCTGTCCTAAAACGACTTTTTCTAACGTCTCTTGATTTTATAAAATGCTACGAATTTTTTTGTGTGTGACTTTTATTTTCCCTAAAAAGTTACACGCTGCACCACTGTGCGCCATCAACAAGTCTACATATTAAAGTTGAACTGCCATCACAATTGATTTGAGCAAAACTTCATATTAAGAAGAAGAAGAAAAAATCGATTGGAACAAATTAATGACATCAGATCTCAGACCAAATACGGGCCACAACAACAAGAATAGAACAACAGCTCACAAAATCATGCAGCACACGCGCCATAAGTTGAGCATTTCAAGCACTCACACACACACGCACAAATTACATGAAACTCTAGCAAAAAAAAAAAAAAAAAAGAATCGAAAATAAATAGAAGAAAATGTTTGCTATTCGCCAAATGCAGCAGGAAAAAACTGTGCAACACGTATGAAACATACAAATAAAGGAGTGGGTTGCATAAAAGGCACGCAACACTTGAATGTACTCGTACAACAAACTGGAATAAATAAATAAACTTTTGCGCGCAAATTGCTTAGCAAAATAAGAAGAGACGGCAAGAAAAATTAGCGCTAAAAGGAAAAATCAACAACGACACTGCGGCTATTTTTGGAAAAATCTAGAAAAATAGCGCGCAAATGAACGTTTTGGAATAAACGTTTATATGGAAAACTTGATTACGGCTAAATGTTACAACAAGGAAGAAGAAGAAGAAGCAGAAGAAAAAGAAGAAAAAGAAAATGTAAAATACACACACTCACACATCAAAACATACTTAATGCGAGCATACGACGAGGGTATTCGCAACATGCCAACGGCCAGACCTTTTCGAAACAAGACTTTTGCTGTTGCAATTTTGAACTCTCAGCGAAGTTCAAGAACATGTTTTTTTTTTCAATATATTTCCTTGCGATTGTGATTTTCATTTTAAACTGATTCTCGATTCGAAAGTTTGTTAAAAGATTAAGTCAAAGGCGAAACATAATGTCGCCCTACATTTTTGTTACTCGAGAGTATATTTTTGAATGCATTTTCCTGCTCAGCAATTGCGACGATTTTATCGGAATCTGCATGTCGTTGGTTCACAAGAAAAGACATGACTTTTTAAGAGACAGGATCGTTATTTTTATTACACAAAATTTATTTTCCGGTTCAATGAAATAGTATCTCCATGTTTTTTCTGATAATTTCTCTCTTCGCTAAAATAATTGCTGATAGAAACTTTTTCTGTTTCTTTATAAAATTGTCTGAATGCAAGACATGCTCCCGATTTTCGTGGTTTGTTGAATTAAATTTCTATTCTTTAACAACGAGTTTCTCTCTGTTGCTCATGGTCCACACTGTGAAACTTTTGCTGCAGCTGATTTCACATTCCAGTGAGAAAGAGCGAGAGAGAATTGTAAGACTCCCACTTGAAATAACAACTGCCGAAATAAAAGTTTCACTGTGTGGAGTACGAGTAAGACAGAGAAACTCGTTGTTAAAGAATAGAAATTTAATTTAACAAACCACAAAAGTCATGCTCCTGATATAAAATTCTCCTAAAGAATTCTTCTAAAAAATTATATATCCTGTTAGTCGCCCTGTTCTCCTAAAGAATTCTATATCCTGTTAGTTGCGTTCCACACAATGAAACTTTTATTTTAGCAGTTTTTATTTTGAGTGCGAGTGATAAAATGAAATGGTATTTTCATACAATTTCTCTCTCGCTCGCAATATGAGGTACTATGGAAAGAGACTCTCTTTAAAATAGAGGTTTTCTATAGAAAAGTGTCTTTTCTAGAAATAATTTTTTCTCAGAAATTCAGTCTCTGAAAGAGACTTGTATTCTATATAAAAAAGTTCTTTTTATTAGAGAATAGTATTTCATAGACAATTTCTCTCTTTGAGCTACTACTCTCGTGTAAAAAACTTCTCTTTACGAAAAGCGTATTTATAAGAAATTTCTCTCTTTAAAAATCCAGTTTTCTTTTAAAATGTTTCTTCCCCTATAAGCTTCTCAAAAAAGAAAATTCAGAAAAAGTTCTGACTTTTTCTGAATTTTCTTTTTAACTGGCCAATTTTGGGGAGAAAAATTCTCTCTTTCGCAAAACAGTTCTTTACAGGATCTTTCATACTTAACAGCCAGAGAAATTTAGCTCTAACAGACTAGTTTTCATACAGAAATTTTGTCTTGTGAAGACAAGAGTTTTCTATGGTTCTCTATACAAACTGGGGCCGATTGATGAGAAAAATCATAGAAAATTTATAGCAAAATTACTATTTCTTATAATAATATATTTCTCTTTAATAGTGTAGTGTTTTATGGAAAATCCCTCTCTTTCAATAACTGGTATTTTAATTTTTATACAAATTCTGTTTAGAAACTGACGCTGATAAAGAAAATTCGCTGGTTTTCTATAAAAAAAAACTCTTCATTTTTTTAAATTTCCTTTAGAGAAGACTACTTCTCATTAGAAAATTTCTCTCCCTAAGAAAACTATTTCTTACAGAATCTTTGCTATTTAACTAGTTTTCTTATAGAAATTCTGGTTCTTGAAAAGACTAGTTTCCTATATCGTTCTCTGTGATAAGAGAAATTATATTTCCCTATAAAAAAATGCATTTCTTTAAGAGAGTAGTTTTCTATGCACACTTGCCCTCTTTCACAGGCCGTTTTCTTAATTTCCTGTAAAACATTCGCTAATTCCTAGATGAATTTTTTTAGAAACTCTCGGTAGTTGACAAGGAAAATTTATATTTTTCTATAAAAAATTTTTCTACAAAATAACAGAATTGTTTACTTCAAAAATTTCTTCTGCTTAAGAGTGTAATTAAAAAAACATATATTTACAAAAAAAAAATTATATAGAAACAGACTAGTCTTGCTAAGAAAATTATTTTTCTTGAAAGATAAACTTTCTAGAGAAAATTTATTTTTTATACAAAATGCCTCTGTTAAGGCGAATGATTTTATACAGAAAATCCCTCTGCGTTAGAACTAATTTTTATCACAAATATTTTCTGTTAAATTAAAGTTGTGTGGAGAATTATTTTCTGATATGAAAACCGGAATATATCTCATTTTGTAGGAGACAAATAATCTGTAGAAAAATTTTCTCTCAAACGACTAGTTCTTTACAGAAACTTTCTCTATTTGAGAAAATGTTTTTTTTTACAAATTATTCACTTACGATTACCTGCAAGAAGTTTCTTTAATTAATAGTTTTTTGTTCTATAGAAAACTTGTCTCGATTTCCATTAAGAACCTTTCTCTCTAAGAGACTTAATTTCTACAACTTGTTGCTGTCAGAGCAGTTACTTTTTCATGGGCTGTACAAAAGCTCACGGGCTCCAACTTATCAACGTTAAGTGTCCGCCAGATACTCTTCGTAGAGTGGCAGCATAATTCTTACAGCATTTCAGAATTACATTTAAGATCTTTTCTTATTTATGCAACTTTTTTATTGTTTTTTCTTTTGCCTTTTACATTTTACTGTTTACTTCTCTGATTAAGGCTGCATAAAAGCAAAAACAAAAACAACTTGAAGATGAAAAAAAAAAAAAGAAACGTAAACATAAAATTCTAAGAAATACGAGTATTTTTACAATCCACTACGTTGTCAAACTGCGAAAAAGAACGTTGTGCTGACCACTCCCCTGGTCCCCCAAAGATCCCACAAAACATCCAGCCAGACAACATGTACTCCAGGTATTAAACGTTTTAAAAGCTTTAAAAATCGCAGAAAAAAATATCTTAAAAACATAAAATGAAACTGGTTTCTTCTTTTCAGTTTATGACAACTGAAGTGATGGTTTTATGTTCCCTTTTCTTCTTTTTTGTCCGCTTCATCTTTCTTTTTATGCTGCTTTTGAAAAGGGGCAGCCGGGACTTTTCTGCTTTTAATGTTTGCACAGATTTTTGTATGTGTTGTTGGCAAATTTATGCACTTTTTTATGTTCACTAAATTCGCTTAAAGCGCGCCAAGCACACGTGCGCCATTTGTTATCTTTCAAGGCAGTAAAAGGATTGAGATGCTGGAATATCGTATGGATTTGTTGAGGCTTTTTTTCCAGGCTCTTTTGGTTTTATATTCTTAACAGCGTTAAGACGAAGTATTAAGTTTCAGACAAAAAAAAAAATATTTTATATTTTGCTGGCCTTCTTGTGGAATACTTCAACCACAAAAAAGTGTTTTTTTTTTTCTTGGATCTTGGATCTTGGAACGTTACTTTCGTTATAAAAATGTCAAGTCACTTTCTACTTGGAGCTGCAAAAGATTTTGCTACAGAATAATTATTCATTTAGATATTAAACGAAAATTACGTTCTTTTATTCCGACCAGGGTAGAGGTATTAATTACTTGACCAGGAAAATGTTAAAACTCTACTTGAGTTCGTCATATAAAACATTTTTCTTAAGATCAAACACGTAACGTGAAAAAGTTATAGAGTAAATTTTCTTACATAAAAAATGTTTCGTAGAAAGATGTAATTTTTTCTATATAAAAAGTTTTTATCTGAAAATATTTTTTTAAAAACTTTTGACTGCTAAAATTTCTAAAATATTTTCTCTATTGAAAATATTAAAACATGACTCTGTATTAAAAATATTTAAAAAATTTCTATTATAAAAATTTCTTAATGACTTTTCTATTCAAAAGCAGTAATTAAAAGTTGTTCTACTAAAAAAAGGAACTTGAAATTTATCTTCCTCAGAAAAGTTTTCTAAAGATTTTTTTTTACAAGAAAATAACTTCCAACTTTTCCCACTGATGAAATTTCTTGAGTTTTTTATATTTTCTAGAGTAGTTTATTCTAAATTGTTTTACTAACAAAATTTCTTAAAAATGTTCGCTAAAAGTTTCTTAATTTTTTTTTTATACAGAAAAGATTTCTTAGCAAATTTTCTTTTCAAAAAAGTCTTAAATATGTTTCTGCTTAAAAATTCTTTAAACATTTTTCTATAAACAATTATTTTTGTACTTTATTCGACCTTGTTTTTTTAATAAGAATTTTTCTATAAAGATATTTTAAAAAGGAATTTGTACACTGAAATGTTGCAAAATCAAGCTTTTTTTTTCTTGATACTTTTTTTTAATTTTATAAAAATTTATCTACGTACAAAATTTGTTTAAAATTTCTTTTGCAAAAGAATCTTTTTAAAATGAAATTTTTATTGAAAAAAATAAGTAAAATTCTTTTATTGAAAATATTTATAAAAAAGATTATTTTATCTAGATCAAAATCTTTAAAAAATTTGTTCTACTTAAAAAAATGAAACAAAAACTTTAAAATTTGTACTGGAAAAAATTCATAAAAATATTTAAAAATTTTTTGAATTTTTCTAACAAAAAAAGAAATTTCTAAATTTTTCTATTAAAAATATTTCAGAAAAACTTTTCTGCTCCAAAAAATTCTTCACAAATTTAAAAAAAAAAACAATAATTTTTAAATAGAAAAATTGAGTTCTTTTCCTAAAAACTGAAGTAAATTTTTTGTTATTGAAAAAATAAATTAAAACTTTCTTTAACTTCTTTTTTTAATTTTATTTTTTCTTTATTTTATAAAAACGTTTATTTTTTTTTTTAAACTTAAAAAGTCTTCTCTAAAAAATTGTATAAAAAATCATATAAGAAATTATTTACAAAAATTTCTTTCAAAAGCAGCATAAATTAATTCCAAACGCAGCTTCTGAAGTTATAAATTGAACAGCGAAATAAAACAAACACGTTTAAGTCCGTCACAACAATTAATTGTTTTAGGCCATGAAAATGTGGAGCTGCAAATCGTCTCTTTTTAATTGAAATCACTTTAAAATAATTAAGACGAAAACCTTTAAATGAAACGTCGGGGAATCACAGAATTAATTAGCGGTGATTTATTGCAGCATCGCATCGGAGTAATTAAAATTGATGGAGTTAAAAAAAGAAGCCAACACGACTTAATTGGCTGAAGTGTTTAATGGCAGTTGGCCAAGAATGAGAATGCGTTTCACTAATCGCTGGCATTTAAATAACCAACTTGAGGTTTGATCGTTCATAAAGTGAAGAAAGATTTTTTTAAATAAGAACTTTTGGGGCAGGTGCGTGGTTATACAGTAGAACACAAGCAAAACTGTTATCAGTTGATCTTAATTTTTTTTATCAGAAAAATTTCTTAAAAGCTTTTTTGTTAAAAAATGTCTGCAAAATGAAAATATTAAAAATAAAATCTTGAATTTTTTCTTGTCAGAAAAATATCTTAAAAACTGTTGCATTAAAAAATTTCGTCAAAATATTTCCAAAGAAAATATTTACGAAAAAATTATTCCTATTTTTTTCATAAAAATTTCTTCAAAACTTTGGTATTGACAAAGTTTTTTTAAAATGGTTTTAATAAAAATATTAACACAAAAAAATTATTCTGAAAATCTTTTATCTAAAAAATATTTCTGAGTACTGAAAAAGGACTTTAGAAGTATCCCTGAAATGTATAATCAACTTCATCATCATGGACAGTTTGATTTTTATTTGAAAAATAAACAACAAAGAAAACAAAACAAAAGACTTAGCAAACGAACGTTTTTTTTTTCTTCAAACAAACGAAAATTTCAAGTTCAAGTTTTTACGTTTCGTTGCGTTGAATGTGTGCAATTTATTCGCAAGAAAGCACAAGATCCTGTTTTTATTATCGTAATTTTTTACTCAATTTAAACGTTATTAGCAGCCAACAAACAGATGTTGCACTAACAAGAAAATATCAACAGAATTATGTTGCCAATAAGAAACAAAATAAGGAAACCTCTACACCTTTTTGCGATACCAGTCCAATTGAAGGCAAAAGAAAAAACTCCTGGCAAAACTCAAGTAGAGGCAGTGAGACAAAAAAAAAGGTCTGCGTTTATTTATGTGCGGCTCGTGCTCAAGCAGTTATCGTGTTGTTAGTGTTGGGCCCACAACAAACAACAGCTTCCACAAACTAACTCTTTTACATCATCAACAGGCAGGAGTTTAGTTGCAATTTACAAGCAAAAAAACGAGTAGCAAAACTAATAGATTAAAAGTAAAAAACCAACTTGACTTTATTAGAGACTTGGAAATACGCTGGCATCGACAGTTGGGCTCTTGTGATAATACGAACAGCATGAGATGCAGCCTTTCTTTGCTGTTTCTTCTCGGGCTTTCTTTTCAGGTCCCATCTACGACGGGACTAGTGTTTTCATTTTCTTCTTTTTTACATCAAATGCAACCTTTTTTCAACTTTTTTCTTTAACTATTTTTTGTCTCTGGCACTGAGGAAGATAAATTGAAAACTGCGTGTTGTATTTCCTCAAAACAGGCTACTGGATTTGAAGGGAAAAAAATCTCGCTACGAACTTTAAATCTTTGACTGTTTTACTTAAACAAAAACCAACAACAATAAAAATAAGCAGGGAAAAAATTTATGAGGCCCAGAAGAAAGAAAAGTAAATAAACTCCAAATTGACAGGGTAATAAAAAAGAGGAAAACAATGAAAATACATCAGAAAAACTATAAAAGGAGTGAGTGACGTTTAGAAACAAAAGACTTAAGACGCATGCGCAAACAAAAAGGTTCGATGACGGAACGCGAACATGATTTTGATTTGAAATACTGACGAACTACATTTTCAATAAATAAATTGTCAAGATATTTTCAAGATAAGAATCGTTATTCAGACTCGAGTTAAAACTCCAAAATTTGCAAATAATTTTCAATTTTTACTCAATCCGCAGTTTTATTCAAAGTAGAATATTTGGAATCAATATTCCAAATAAAAGAAATATTTTATAATTTTGTTTGTTTTAAATGCAATTCTACGGCAGAACAGTTGGAGTTGACAATGAATTATTGTATCTTGTCTTGTTTCTCAAATTTATAATACACAGCGCTTAAGAAGGCGAATTTAGAAACATTTTACAACAACAATTTCATTTTACAACTTAAAACAAAATAAAAGATTCTGATAAGGCCCGGCAGTCCTATCAATTAAATCACTTCGCAGCGCAATTGAACAACTTAATATTCAAACGCTCAAAAATACCCGCCACTCCTCTCAAATAACAAAGAAACTGAAAACGAATAATAGACAAAAAAAACATCAACAACAATTAAATTGAAATAAAAACAATATAAACTTGAGTAAAAGCAAATGGAATAAAATCAAAGATTATATCGATTTTTCTAACCATCCTCCTTCCCTACGATTTTATTTCATTTCTATTTGCTTGTTATGCACGAGAAAAAACATTCAACAGCTTTGAAAGAAAAGCCCCAACAAGACTCTAAATCCGCTTGATTTATCGCGCAACTAACACTTAACGACACGATAAATAATAATAAATCGTTATAAATAGTTTTCTCGATTACCACTGCAAATGGACGTGCCCATAATTCGTTCTTGCCTCTGCTCCAACAACTGCAACTGATCGCCAACACTCCTTGAGGTGGCTTAATCCTGCTTAAAGAAATACACACAACCGATGCCTATTTAATTGTGTGTGTGTGTGTGTGTGTTTGTACACATCCAACCGATGACGACTCTTATTCATTAACATTTTTATAATTGACTTTATTTTGCCACGCTACAAAAAACAACAAAAATAAGAACAGATACGAGGGCAGAGAGAGAGAGAGAGAGAGAGGTTCTTCGTGAAACCAGTTTGGCGTGTGCCAAAAGATGTTTAAGAAACAATAAAAATAAAAAGTTAAAATAAAAAACTAATGCAGCAGCAGCAGCTTTTTGTAATGACATCAACAGCAATAACAACAACAATAACAACAACTACAACTGTTGGTTGTAGTTTATGGCTGTTTTGTGTTTCGTTGAAGAAATATTCCTCGTAGAGCTGAAAGTTTGCACAGACCTCTTCGATTGAGGTTGAGAAGAAACTTAAAGGAACAAAATGTTAATTAACTTATCAATTTGATAAAATTATTTCATTTATATTCCGTCCTATGACGTCATCGACATAACGTCAGATGGAGCGAACAAAATTTTCCCTATCTACTGTAATTAACATTTTCTATTAATATTATATGCGTTAGAGAATACTAAGAGATTGTCAATAGTTATCAATTGTTGCCGACAACAAATAAACATTTTTTCGAACTCAACTTCGAATTTTCGAAAATACCACAAAAAGTTATTAGATAAATATTCAAATCTGTGTTTAGATATAACATATAAAAACAAAAATTTTCGAACTAAAACTCGAATTTTCGAACATGCCGCAAAAATATTTGTTATATTTATCTTAAACGTTTATATTTAGATATGAAACATAAAATAAATAAATTTTCGAGCTTAACTTCGAATTTGAGAATATACTAAAAAAAAATTTATATAATATAAATAAATTTTCGAATTTCGGTTTTTCGGATATGCCGCAAAAAGAATCATAATATTGAACGTTAATATTTACATATAAAATAAAAAATATTTCGAACTTAACCTCGAATATTCGAGCATGCCGCAATTATTTATTGTATTTATCTTAAATGCTTGTATTTAAATATGAGATATGAAATAAATAAATTTTCGAACTGAACTTCGAATTTTCGAACATACTAAAAAATATTTATTATATATCTCAGATGTTTGTATTTATATATGATATATCAAATACAATAATTTTCGAACTTGACCACGAATTTTCTTAAATGCCGCCAAAATATGTATTATATTTATCGGAAATGCTTACATTTAAATAAGAAACATCAAATTAAAAAATTTTCGATTTTAACTTCTAATTTTCGAATATGCCCCAAGAAATAATATTTTACACATCTAAAATATTTCTATTTATATATGAAATATACAGAAGATAAAATTCGACGTTCAAATGTTTTCGACTATGTTTTCGAACATGCTGCAAAAATCAATTAAACATATCTAAAGTGTTTGAATTTATATATAAAAATGCAGAAAAGCAAAATCGCCCAGAAAATAAATTCGAACTTGATTTCGAACAAGATGTAAAAACTCACATTTGAACTAAAATATCAGTAACTGAAGGGCAAAACATATTAACAGGCATTTTGGTTGCCCTAAAAGGAACGCAAATTCATTTTGATTTAATAATTTCATTTTAAATCGACACGGCGGCCATTTTAAAATTTTTTATGATCAATTGAGGAAGAATAATTTGTCATAATATATTGAAAACTGATTAAAATAGGATGGTATTTATCTTAACTGTGACAAAAATATTGCTTTTCCTTTTCTAATACGATGAACAAAGTTTTCGAAATGATCTTCGAATTTGCGAATTTGTATCAAAAAATAAACAAACTAAAATTCTAGTCTATATATATTAAAATTTAGTATTTTTCTGTTGCTGACTAAGCATTTGAAGCACTTTCAATTTTTCGAACTTAATTTCGAAATTTAGAATATCTAAAAAAATTATATATCTAGTGATTGAAAACTCCCAAGCGACAGATTGTAACAACTGGATGTCGTTTGGACTGCAAATTGAAAATTTATTGATCAAATAAATTTTCGAAAACATCCCGTTACGTAAATAGTTGGTTTGGCTTTGAGTTCTATTTAATCACTCCTTTAAATGCCTGACCTTTCTTTGCCCGCTTAATGCTGTTGTCTTTGTGATGTTTTTATTAATTTTTCTTTCACTATTTTAAATGAATTTTTTTTTTTTATTTTATTGATTGTTTTTTTTTCCTTCTTGCAAATGCAAGCGCGGAATGAATTAGCAAATAATTTCGAATGCTGGTTGCTCCGCGAATATGTTGTCTTTGAATTCTTGGAATGAAATTGATGTTGTTATTATTTTTGCGTCTCGATAATTGTGTCTTTAAGTTGGTGGACATGAGCGACGACATGACAGCAAGTAAAATATTTATTTTTTGTGTTGAAAATTTAATAACTATTTTATGATGTTTATGAAACGGAACTTACGAAGCGATAATTATTTAGGAGGCACGTGAAGATGTTAAATGGAATGCGTACTTACAAGACTGTTAACTTTCAAATACTGATGCAGATGCAGTCGGGCAAATTTTGTTTGGCAAATAATAAGGAAACAGTTGCTGAAGACTTACCTGAAAAGAAAAGAAAAGGAGATTAATATTTAATAATTTTTTGTACGTAAAAATAAAGTTCTTTAAAAACCATTCAAAATATTTTTTCAAAGTTGTTCTCCAGAAGAAACTTGTTAAAAAGCGTTTCTATTGAAAAAGTTATTCAAACGTTTTTTTTTATTGAAAATATTTATGAGAGAGATTCTATTGAAAAAGTGTTCCATTGCAAAAAGCTTTTTTATAGAAAAAAAAATTTAAGCAACAAAATTTTGAACTGCTACAGGAAAAGTTCCTTGAAAATGTTTATATCTTTTGGACATTTTTCTAGTGAAAAAGATATTTAAAAATTTTTCTATTCAAAATATTTAAATTTAAACATTTTCAAATCACAATAATTATTAAAAATTGATTGTGTGATTGAAAGTGTGATTTTATTAAAAAATTTAGTTTTTAAATTGAAAACTGCAATAAATTTTCAGTAACTTTTGCGGTCTTCAGCCAAACCTTGGGCACGTTTTTAAGTTTTTTTTCTTCTACTATAGGGTGTTTTTTATAGAATGATACAAGTTTAAATCATAGTAAAACACAGTAATATATTTTTGGCATCAATGAAACGGTCTTTGTTGGATAGAAAATTTTATGACATTAAAGTTTAAATATGATTTCGGTCAGGTGGCCGCCACGGCTGGTGCGTATAAGGCGCAATCTGGAACACCAATTTTCACAAACAGTAACATTCTGACCATCATCGTTTCTGAAGACATCTGGGCCAATGACTCCGCCAGCCCATAAAGCACACCAAACGACAAAACCTTGTGGATTCCCCTCTTTCCAAATGCGACAATTCTGTTTAGTTACGTACCCATTCAACCAAAAATATGCTTCATCGGAAAATAAAATTTTGAAGGGACAAAGTGCACGATAAGTTTGACGAACATAGCCATTATTTTGATTAAAAATTTCCACAATTTGCATGCGTTGCTCTGCTGCAAGTCGATCCATAATGAAATGCCGAAGCAAACTTAACAAAAAGTAACTATCAGCTGTTAAATGGGTGGTCAAATAAAGTAGTGATGCCAACTCAAAGTTGTGTCACTCTATAAAAAACATCCTTTACAGCGACAGAGTTTATGTCTTAAGAAAATCTGCTGTAGAAAATTTTACTCTAAAAGAAAAATTATATTTAAAATTAAATAAGAAATTATTTATATAAACTTCTTTTAAAAGCAGCACAATTTTGTAACATGAATGAAATCGTTATTATTTAACCATGAATAGATTTTTTTTATTAATTTTCCAATTTATAGTGACGCAAACTGTTGTTCCGCTGCTCAAATAATATTTGAAGCCGAATAGAAACTTTTTTTGTATATTTTTATTGTAAATTGTCTTTATGCCGCCGAACAAAAGCTGGCGACACCCGTTAAACACTTGATTCCCTTAAATTGTTCAATAACCATCAACTTACTTCCGATTTTAATTATGTCATTCATGTCTATTAACTTATTGACAGTTTAAGTCGAACACAAACTGATTTCTTTCTACAAGAATAACTTTTATAATATTCAACGTGGAGACACAATTTCCGTTTGATCTTTAATAAAGCGAATGTGTTGTATTGTTAAGAACAAAAGAATATAGAGATAATATAAAACTTTAATAGCGACACTTAATGAGAGATGTAGCCGCTGGCAGGCATAAGGTAATAAGTAGTTAGTTTCAATTCATTTTCAAAGTCAATAACAAGAGGATGTTGTTAATGGAAAAAGAATTATGAAAAGGAACTTGTCACTTGCCAACGATTAGAAAAAAAATTAAATAAATGATTTGATTAAGTTAGAGATAATTGTTGCCATGACGGGTTTTAATCAATTAATATAGGGTGTTTTTTATAGAGTGATACAAGTTTAAATCATCAAAAACATAGTAAACTATTTTTGATATCAATGAAACGGTCTTAATTGGATAGAAAATTTTATGACATTAATGTTTAAGTATGATTTCGGACATGTGGCCGCCACGACTGGCGCGTACAAGGCGCAATCTGGAACACCAGTTTTCACAAACAGTAACATTCTGACCATCATCGTTGGGTCAGAGCTTGGGGCTTCTCCTTTTTCCAAATGCGACAATTCTGTTTATTTACGTACCCATTCAACCAAAAATGGGCTTCATTGAAAAATAAAATTTTGAATGGACAAAGTGCACGATAAGTTTGACGAAGAGAACCATTATTTTGATTAAAAATTTTCACAATTTGCACGCGTTGCTCTGGTGTAAGTCGATCCATAATGAAATGTCGAAGCAAACTAAGCAAAAGGCAACTATCAGCTGTTAAATGGGTGGTCAAATAAAGCAGTGATGCCAACTCAAAGTTATATCACTCTATAAAAAAACACCCTATATTTACAACACGACAAACAAGAAGAATAAAAGTTCTCTTGAGAAGTTGTACTAGAAGCATGTGTTTTTGAAACCAAAATCTTAAACTTTGGAAGAGGAAACAGTTCATCGCTGTTTTATAAACAATAAATTATAAAAATTACAGCTGGACTGATTAAGCGATGTTCGGGTTGGGTTTTGGTTTGAAGAATTAGTTACGGTTCTTGATCACTATTCCCAGGATCCAGGGAACAACACGATTTGATTTTCCAACCTTCACAACAGCGAAGATTTTATAGCAAAATCACTGCAAGAGATAAAGTACCGCAACAAATTTGAATAGTTGTTATTGTTGTAGTTACAGCAGCGTTAAACTCTAACAAAATGTTATAGAAAATATCTGTTATTATTCCTGTTGTTTAAATTAATTAAAAAGAAAATTATAAAGAATAATTTATTTGCTACGAATTAATTTCATTATCCGTTAATTCTAATTTGTAAAATACTTGCAGCTGCTGCTCGTTTAATGGTTGTTTTCTGTTTAACATAATAAATAAATTGCATAAAGATTATGTCTTTGGAAAACAACAACAACAACAACAACAATTGGCAAGAAACAGGCCAGGCCAATAACCCTTTTTCCTCGTGTTGTTTTATGATTTAAAATTTCTTTTCCGTGGAATTTCAGTTTAAAATGTATTTTTCGTTTCAGCATAAAATATTGTGAAGAATGTTTTTTTTTAATCTATTTTTGCCGTGTTAATAATTTATTTTTTATCTTAAGCCGATTTCTGGTACGAAATTTTAAATAAAATCCATGAAAAATATTTAAAAAAAAGTTCTGCTTAAAGTTGACATCACACACACTTTTAAGGCATCTCTCTGTGCCCTTTAACTTTTTATGTTTAAAAAGCTTCTTTGCATAAGAAATACACACACACACACACACACTCATGATGTGGCAGCAACTCAAAGCATAAACAAAAGACTTAAGATGCATGCGTGCTTCAGAAAAAGAATTGGGACTCCTACAAAACTGATGACACGGTTTCATGTTGTTTTCATTTTATTTTTGTATATAAAAAAGCACTTCACAAAAGTTTATAAACATAAAACTGGAAAAGGGCTTGGAGCGTAGATAAGAAATATTTAGATACGAAAAGTAGAGGTAAACAACAGGCGATAGTTTAATCCAACTCAACACGTACTGCGGGTGAGCAGCACAACAAAATATTTAGTAAAAATACAGAAGGCCCCCTGAGATTATGCAGATTATTAAATGCTGCTTTAGAGATATTAATCCGGCCCAAAATTATTTGATTACAAGCATTAACAATTATCAAGGTCAAGTCCTTCATATCCTCTATAACGTTGTTCTGTTGCCCCATTCACCAGCCTGGTTGAGAGACATTTAAATTTGCATTTGACTAGAAAATTTCAAGGAAAACTTTTAAAATCGAAAACAAATTTAGACCGACTGTTTTTTTCTGGAATTCCAGCTTTTAACTCTTCAACTTTAAAGGTGCTGACTATTTGAAGAAATTTCAATAAAAATTAAAAAAGATCAATTAAGGGTTTTTAGCTTTTTTTCTAGGCGTATTTTTTAGCTGCCTGTTCTCAGATGTTGCAAATAACATTCAAAAAATGTTGTTGTTTTAAAAGTTAATAAATCGAACGACTGCTTGTGACATCCGTGAATAGGCAGCAAATAAAATTTAGAGGAAAAAACCAGCGCGATTAAATTAAAAAAAAAAGAAAACAACTTATTTGTAAAACTTTCTTTGAGAAATTTGCTATTTCTTATTTTTTATTATTATAATTATTTGTTTATTTATATTTTAAATAAAACTTTTAAACAAAACTTTAACTGCCCCATACCAGATGCCACGAGACATCCTTCCGTCCCACAATTATGTTTAAAACCAACACCATTTCCAGAACGTTGTCTGAAATATAATTTACCCTCCGATGTGATATCTAAAAATAACCGGAGACAAGCAATAAATAATATAAAATAAAAAACTAAAAATACATGTATAAAACATCATCATCCACGTTATACGAGGGCTTCCTGTACACGCTCGCCTGAGTAGTGCTTTTGCCAACAACCTCGGATCTTGACAAATAACTTTAGCCTTTTAGTTAATACGGATGAAAACCTATAATTTCAACTATTTAAAATATTTTTGGAATTTCAAGCGTCTCTCATTTAAGAAAAAACTGTGAAATCTTGTGATTTATGGCGCAGATTAATAACGAAGTTTTTATTTGTTTTTGTTTGTTATTCGATACTCGTAACGTGGATGCGCGCATTTATTTGAATACTTAAATATTGTTTTTATTAATTGCGGCATTAGCATGTCATTTTTTAATTTGACAGAAAAGTGGATGGAGTTCCATCGATTGCGATTGATGAATAAAATAATTTTTCAAGAATTTGAGGTCGAAAAATTTCTTGTTTCATCCACCACGAAAAGCTGGTGAGATTTAAGAAAAAAAATATGTGCTAAAGATTAAAATCGTGGCTTTTAGTTTTGTAAGTTGTTCGCAATTTTTTTTATTCCAATTAAATGCTGCTTCTTTATCTGCAATAAAATTCTAAACCGGGCATTGATTGAATTAATAAATAAGTCCACTGATTTTGCATTCAGAATTATAAATAAGAATAAGATCCTTGTCATTGTAAATTTTTTGTCAAGAGTTGGTTTATCGATTTGCCTAGAAATTTCTTATTCTCTAGTTTTGAACAACTCAGTCACTTTAATTAAGATGAAATGGAAATTATTTTTTTGCCTTAATTAATTAAATGAATTGTTTAAAAGGGAAATTACTTTGTGTTTGATTTAAACTGCCAAGAACTCCATAAACTTGCGACAGAAAAAAGCAGTTCCTGCATAAATTCTTGTAAATTTTTTATATTTTTTAATAAACTTTCAATAAATGAAATAAATTTCATTTTTACGACTTTTAAAATATTTTAAGGCTGTTCAAGTCACTTCAATTTTTATAAGGATCATCATTTTTAATTTAATTTAAATAAATTATAAAATTTTTGAATAATTCTGAGTTTCTTAATAATTTTCATCTAAAAATTTTGTAATCGTTAAGCATGAACCACAATAACGGCAGCAGGCTACACGAACACCGACTACAAAAGTCGTTGGCTACAATCGTTGCCTCGTAGTCAGCTACTTAATTATTTTTAGAACGACACCACCAAATCAATAGCCATGTGTTGTTGTTTGTAGTAGAATTCTCTTCATATGCCAGTGTAGCCGCTTTCATGTATGTAACACATGACATTTTATTCCAATAAAATATATTTAGAGTCCCCAGTATATGACAAGAAATCATTTCATTAGCTTGGAAATATAGTTTGTTCTTTCTTTTTGTATAATAAAGCAGCACATTTTCAAGTTCACAATAATTGAATTTATTTATATTACACTGGCAACATTGCATTTACTCATTGTCGGCCACCAAAATAGAAACAGATACTGTCCGATTGGCTACAACCCAAAAACAGCATGAACAACAACCAGTAGCCGTGTAGTCTGTAGTAGTAAAAATAATCATTCGTAAATACGCACATGTATTCTATTTTTGACAACTTGTAGTCTGTAGTCTGTTGTCGTTGTTGTGTTTAATGCTTTAATTGGCTTAAAACATATTTTTTATTCATAAAACAATGATTACAAAAATTATTTACTGTAGACTATATATCACCTTAACTTTTTATATTGTGCCTTATTACGGTTGTCGAAACGACTCGAGAAAATCACGAAATTCTTCTTTAATCTCTTACAAACTCTGGGGTTAATTCGAAAAAGGTAAGAAGGATAATTTTTATTTTTTTATAATAGAAATTAAACCAAAATTAATTTAAAATGTCACAATTTCAGAACCTTCTTTGAACGGCCGACCTATTCAAATGAATTTAATTGAATTAAAAATATTTTTTTTTAAATTAATAATATTCGAGAGACATGATAAATAATGGAGGAATAGTAATCGAAACACATGATATATAATCGGTTCTGATGTTTGATTTGAAAACTAAATTGATGCTGATGCCTCCATTAATTCTTCGATTCTTTGTCATGTCTCTCGAATATTTATTAATTAGAATAAATTAATTAGAACAGGTGCCGGAATTGTGACATTTTCTATAAATTTTGGTATTTTTCTTTATTATAAAAAAAGAACATAATAATAATCAGCCTTCTTACACTTCTCGAATTAACTCGAGAAGATTTGAAAGAGATTAAAGAAAATTCTTATTCAATCGAATAATTTCTTTGTGGAAATGAAGTTCGTAAGAGAAGGAATTTCAAAAAAATTTTAAAATTTAGTTTTATTTTATATAAAATTCGTGCTCCGAACAAACGTGCAGGAGTTCATGGGTTGCCTGCCGTTTCAATATAAAAATTGTAAAAAAAATTTCAATATAAAATATATAAAAATTGTATGAAAAATTAAAAGAAATTTAATAAAAGGGAGCAGAAGAAATATTTAGAGTTACGCTTTTGCATGAATATAAACTTCACTAGAGCGAAGTGTTTTACACAATTAAGGCCACATAAATTGTTATTGATGAACTGCCAAATTCATGACATCGAAAGAGTTCTTTCTTTCGTAAAATTATAGGAAAAATTTTTGTATGGAAAAATTGTTAAAAATCACGGTTGTGCAAAGTTTGTTCGTTTAGTGCAGCTGTCCTTTAAGAGAGGTTTTACTGTACATTAACAACAACAACAATTTATTAAATAGGAACTGTTGTCACATTCAACTGAGCCACCTAAAAAGTGGTGACAAACACAATATACACATGAGCACTGAAGATGAAAGTGTTGCGACTTTCGAAAACAGCTGTTCTGCTCTGCTCTGTAAGTTGAATGAAACTGATGTTGACTTTCCTCTGTGCCTTGGAATATTTATCATCATGTCTTTCTGAGATTTAAACAAATTTCGAATCTTAATTCGATTTGATATAAGAAAACTTTTTTTTCAGTTGTTTCTATTTTTTGCAGGAAATAAATACTTCTTTCGATGGAGTAAAACAACCAGCCAAGTGCAATTCTGCGGAAGCAGAAGTTCTTTGAGCATCGAAACAGAATTCTTTTCTTTTTTTTAATTTAAATATAAAATCGTTGGCTGCATTTTATTTAACAAAATGAGTTGTTAATGTTTTTTGATAAGCCGGCAAACATTTTCCAATCATTTTGATGGCGGGACAGGAGGTGAATGAACCCTGTGCAGCACCTTTTGCTTTCGAACAAGTTTTTGAATTTCGTTTTTTTTTTCTCAATAGAGAAGGCAACGGAATTTACAAGTCACTAATTTTTCCTTACAGAATCAGACAACATGCCCACATCGCTTGTTATTGATTTTAGGGAAAATTCCATTTTTCCAATTTATAATTACGATTCGAGATATTCCAACTTCAGGTCTCATATTTCGTGGCATCAAAAACTCATCCATCATTTGCTGCCAAATTAATGATTCAAGCTTCTTGTGGGCATTTATGGGCATGATTTTATTCTTCATTTTCTTTTTTTTAATTTTATTTATTTATTTATTTTTTCCCCCCTTGTCTTGTTTCTAACCTGCCCAGGTGCGAAGCAAAAGAAAGTTAAGAAGACCAGAATGTGTTTACACGCTTAAAACGAGTGTGTCAAAATTAAAAATAAAAAAACAAATTGATGCAACATTTTTGAATTATTTAAAATGATAAGCATTTTCCAAGTTAATAAGATTGTACGGCTTCACGGTATTAACATGTTTCTTTAACTTCTTAAAATATGGAAAAAAATTCCAAATTTTTTATCACAACTAATTTTTAATCTTTTTTTATAAACGCTTTTGGTATTAAATTCTTAACGGCGGCATTAGAAGTTCTTGGGTGGTTTTGTTAAACAAAAATATTTTTTCAAACTTTTAAAGCCACAAAGTTTCAGAGACCATAAATTCCAGGTTGTGGGTGTAGAATTACAAAATAAAGATTTTTTAATTCAATTTAAACTGACTGCTGAAGCTTAAAATAAACACGAGTAAATTGAATTGTTTTCTTTTATAAAAATAAAAAGTGATTTAACAAAAAAGCAAACAAATTTTTTGAAGACTTTTTAAAAACAACTTCTTATATTTTGTTAACATTTTGACATAAAAAAGAAATTCCTGGAATAATAAAATTATGATAATAATTTAAAAAATTGTTTATCTCTCTCAAACAAACTGCATTCGAGTTATTTGAGCTCCTGGAATTTATAATCAATAAAACTCGTTTACAGGAAATCCCTTTTCTAGCATTCAAAATATTCAACATTTTCCTGAAAAACAGCAACAAAGAATTTGTTTTATTTAACTTTCAAAACAAATTTTTCATTTGAAAGCATTTAAAAAATTTGTAAGAATTTTATGTTCAATTTAATCGGGACTACACGACATGTTTTTCAATCAGTTTAATTGATGCATGACAACAAATTTCTGTTGCATTTTCCTTTTAATCATTTTTTAAATATTCACGTCCCCTTCTACTTTCAAATGAACCCATCATTTTGAAATAAAATTGTTTTCTTTTTGTTGTTTTATCGTTTGCAACATGACGATTTATTTGGTTTCACGTTCAAAGTAAAAGGTGCTGCTTAAGTCGTCTACATTTCCGCCGCCGCTTTTTGTTTGAGCTCGAATTGAAACTGAATCGAAACAGTTATTTAATTGATTGAAACCTTTTTCAATATAAACGAAACAATTTTTTATGACATCAACCTCATTTCGGGTGGAAGCCAAAATCAAGGCTGGAGTTTATAAATACAAAAAATCAATAAAATATTCATTAAAAATTAACAGATAAAAAGTTGAAAACTGTTGGCCAAGAGTTCAGTAACATTTTATTTATTTATTTGATTTTATTTTTTTTTTGTCAACCGGATTTCATATAAATTTTACCGAGTTTATTTCCTAAGTCTTTTGTTTTTCAGCTTTTAGTTTTTGCTTTCTGAGTGATAGTTTATAGTGGTTCTAAGAAAAAATACAAATAAGAACTCTTTTTTATGAAACCAATCGATTGTATTGAGAAAAATAAAAGTCGCCAAATTTTTTTACATGAGATTTCTGAAATGCTTCAGGAGGACAATCGATATCGATGTCAAACCATCGTTTGACAGCTGAAAATGTCACTCTCTTTAATAGTCGTATGAACGACGCCATGAATCACCTGATTCGTTCTCTTAATCGCTGCATCTTGACAATTATTTTAGGTGCTATTTTCGAGGGAGAACTTTGAAACGGAATAAAACGCAGAAAATTTGTTTAAACGGACCTGAAATTTATAGAAAGATAATCTGCTGGCATTATAGTTTGAATTGGACTTCCCGCACATGACAGCCACGGCCAGCTGGGACGTAGTCTAATCTGGAGGTCTAGTTTTCGATGAATATTTTCAATTTATGTGGCCGTTTATCAGCAACAATGCGGCGAATGTTGTCCTCCAAAGTGATCCATCGTTTCTGGCTTATCGGCATAGACCAGCGACTTCATATATCCCCCACAGAAAATAGTCTAACAGCGTTGAATCTCACGATATGGAAAGGCAATTTATGGGTCCGCAACGTGAAAATATGCGATTACCAAAACGTTTCCTTTAATAAATCAATTATAACACGAGTCTGCAATAAATCCTGTCAGACATGTTACAGCGTCTTGTAGATACCCCAGCTCCTGTCCATCGTCGCTACTCAATTGATGAACGAAAGAGCCTTTCATCTTCACTCTGTATCGGTCACCAGTGACTGCAACGTTCTGCTGCTCGGATATATGAACCAGTGATTCCACCAGCCATTAAATCACACCAAACAGTGCGTTTCTTCCTCATGCCACAGTGTCTCAACAAATACTTGAGGGATGATCATCATTCCAAATACAACAGTTTTCTGTTTATTATCGCATTCATGAAAAATAGTGCAGCTCGCGGCTAAACGAAACTCGCGCGGTACGCATTTCGAAGAGGACCACAATTTTCAAATAAATTTTTACAAATAGGAAATGTTGTTCAGGCGTCAGTCTATTCATATTTAAATGCTAAACCAAATTGAACGTAAATCACTTAACAGCTGGTAAAACAGCCGCCATATAAAAAAGTGTTGACAACTCAAACTTTTATACTTCAACAGAAAACTCCCACATTTTTAAACCCTCAGTTGTATAGATCGTTCCGTCGATGCAAATCAATATTTCATGCTTTTCTCTAAATTGTGTGAGTATTTTTTTTTTAATCTAATTCAAAAGCTCTTAAAAAGTCACCCTTTTTATATAAAATTGTCCAGGGCCTCAGAAATTATAAAATTGTTTGTTTTAGACAATTTTCAAAATAAATTTTTATGGAATATTTTAGAGAAAAAAAAATATATTGATTTTTTTGAAAGCAAAAGTCTAAGGGCACTGCTACACGTTCAATATATATATTGAACGCGATCCAGTATCCCGAAATTTATTTAACGTGTAGCATACGCTCGTCATGTATCAATACATTAAAATGGAGCGCGATCCAAATATCACAATATATATTGAATGTGTAGCAGTGCGCTAAGAAATAATTTGTGAAAAAAAGTTACAGAAGTATTTTTAAAATCCGTTTTCAGTAGGAAAGAAGTTTTTCAGTGGAAACATTTTAAGAGATTTAAATAGAAAATGTTTCGGTAGAAACTATTTTGTAAATATTTAAATTAGAAAAATATTTAAGAAACTCAATCCGTAAAAAAATTTTTTAAATCTCTTTCAGTAGAAACATGTTTTGAATCCTTTCGAGGTAGAGGAAAGTATATGAAGAATAGTTTTAGTAAAGAAATTTTATTATTAGAAAAACGTATTTTTGCAATATCTTCAATAGAAAAATAATTCTTAAAATATTTCAGTATTTAAAAAATATTTCTATAGAAGAGTGAATTTCTCAGCAGCAACATTTTTAAAACTTCTTTCCGTAAAAATGTTTAACAAATTTAATAAATACAATTTTCAAAATGTTTCGGGTTAATTTTTCTGTTCAAGTCAAAATTGTTATCAAACTAAATTTACTTTTAAATAATGGGTGCTTTTTATAGAGTGATACAAGTTTAAACCACGATAAAACATAGAAATATATTTTTGACATCAATGAAACGGTCGTTATCGGATAGAAAATTTTGTGACATTAAAGCTGGCGCATACAAGACGCAATCTGGGACACCAATTTTCACAAACGGTAACATTCTGACCATCATCGTTTCTGAAGACATCTGGGCCAATGACTCCGCCAGCCCCTAAAGGGCACCAAACAGTAATTTTCTGTGGATGTAGTGGTGTTTCGATAAAAGCTTGTGGATTCTCCTCCTTCCAAATGCGACAATTCTGTTTATTTACGTACCCATTCAACCGAAAATACGCTTCATCGGAAAATTAAATTTTTAAGGGACAAAGTGCACGATAAGTTTGACGAACAGAACTATTATTTAGATTAAAAATTTCCACAATTTACACGTGTTGCTCTGATGTAAGTCGATCCATAATGAAATGTCAAAGCAAACCAACCAAAAACCAACTATCAGCAGTTAAATGGGTGGTCAAACAAAGCAGTGATGCCAACTCAAAGTTGTATCACTCTATAAAAAACACCCTATATAAAGAATTCTTTTTTGTTTTGAGTAAAAAGGTTTTAAAAAAATTTTAAAATTAGAAAAACTTCTTTTTGCTCTATTTTCAATAGAAAAATAATTTTTGATCTATTTTAATATTTAAAAAATATTTCCATAGAAGAGTGAATTTCTCAGCGGCAACATTTTTAAGACTTCTTCCGTAAAAATGTTCAAGAAATTAAATAAATACAATTTTCAAAATTTTACGAACTAATTTTTCTGTTCAACTCCAAATTGTTCTCAAACTAAATTAACTTTAAAATAGTTTGTCAAGACTAAAAACGATTAAAGCTGAAAAGTTTGTGTCTCAAGTCTTTTGTTTTTCGCTAGCACTTCAGCTGAAATGAACAAACAAAACTCCACCTTGCGCGAGTCATTAAGAAAAGCAGCTGGAGACCTTCAAATTGCAGTTAATAGAAACGCAATCGAAAAGGATCAAACAAGCATAAACAACAACAAGAACAACAACAACAACAATAAAAACTTTAGCTTCACTTCAATCATGAAATGAGTTGACTTGAGTTGAGGAGGATTTTAAGCTATAAAAACCTCATTAAATAATTTTAATAAATTTGGCACAGGCTGCAGTGCAAAAAAGAAATAAATAAATTTAACAAAAAAAAAATGCTTGACAGCTGTTGGAACTACCTGCGCTCAATGGAACTGCAAACAGGCAGGTGATAATAATGCAACAGTCAGTCAGTCACTTGTCTTTGGCAGAGAAGGGGTTTGCTCCGCAACACTTTGGAATGGAGTCATTTGAATTTCGACAACAATTCGGATTTTGTTTTCCACAATTGACCTTTTGAAATGTCTATTGTTTTTAGTCAAAATTTTCCAAGTGTTTGTTGGTGTAATTTTACAGCATCCGTTACAGATTTCTTGGCCTTTTTTTTTGTTGCGAATATTTTGCCAAGTTAATGTCTGGGTTGCAGTCAATTTGAACAATTCAAGTTGATTAAATTTATGCCTGCTAAAATGCATAATTCTAAATCAATCTTGAAATGTTTGGTTTTTCTGGTTGTTTTGTTGTTTTTGTTGTTGTTGTTTTATAAGAAAAGACAAAATATCTTTAAGCCCCAGCAGATTTGATTGAGAACTGCAGGTGCCCACAATCAAAGAGTTTATTTCGTTGCACTTGTTTTGGCATTCTATTATTCCGTGTGCATGCGTGTGTGTGTGTGTGTGTGTGTCGCTCACATGTGTTTTACAAAAAAAAAAAGAAACAAAAAATCTCCAAGAAACTGGAGCACTCGTTGTTACACGATTGGAAACAATTTTCAAATCTCTTGTTGTCTGTGCAACTGCAATTGTGGCTGCAGCGGTCTTTGAAGTCTTGCAGCTTTTGACTGCAACTCACATTCTTTTTTTTTGTTTTTCTTTTTTTTTGTGAA
The DNA here is from genome assembly GCA_963675445.1 of Linnaemya vulpina. Lineage (NCBI taxonomy): Eukaryota > Metazoa > Arthropoda > Insecta > Diptera > Tachinidae > Linnaemya > Linnaemya vulpina. The sequence continues at coordinate 16,740,964 of OY776280.1, read as the reverse complement.
ATAGAAAATAGTGCAGCACCTGAGTTTTTATTGACAGACAATGTTGCCGTGAAATTGTCCATTTCCTTGTTGCATTTTCTGTTGCTGGAATTTTGCAAAAGTGTTTCGTTGTTATTGGAAAATTATTTGTGCTGCGCATCCATTAAGTCGAACGAGAGAAGTGCTCCAGCCATTTCAAAAGTCGAAACTATAATTTTCTTCTTCTTTTTTTAATTGATAATTTCAAGTGAATGATGGTGTAAAAGCACGAGTTAAAGAAACCGAAGCTGTGAATTGATGTCGAAGAATCGAACTAAACGGTTTTGTTTTGTTGTTGTTGCTTTTGAATTTTATATTTGTTGTACCTGCTGCCTGCCGCATTCATAAAAATATAATGAGCACTTGACGTGTGCTAAGAAACATAATTTGCTTGGAAAATTTATTTTAAAAAATTCTTATTTTTTCACGAATCAGGCCTGTTTTATTTAGGCCGTTACTCGCGTCAAGAATATATTTTAATCACAATTTCAGCCACGCGACATGTTTCGCTTGTTTGTGAGAGTCATAAAAGTTTCGTAAGTTTTGCTTGTTCGCCGATATTTTCTGTCGAAAAAGGAATTCATGATGTTTTAAGTAAAATTAATAAGGAAAACGATTGTTAAACCTCTTTAATTTTAATTGTGTGCTGATTCTTTTTCCCAAAATCTTACTAAAAAAATTCAAAGCGATCAATTGAGGGGTTTTGGCTCGCTTCTGTGCGCATTTCACTGGGGCCAAAGCAGATCATCAGGGAGTCTTTACCCAACATTTCTTGGAACAATTAACGATTGTTGATCTTAAAGCTCATCTCTGCGGCCTCCCCGTACTTTTTGCACCTCAAGCTTTTCTAATGTAAATTTGTAGTGCTGTTCTATACTTTTCAGCTCTTCGAGCTAAAAATCTTTTATTTAACTTCCAAACTGCTGCGACGTTTAAAATTAACCGATTCCCCAGTAATAATTGTTGCAGTTTTTGTTTCCCATAAAAGAATCGAGAGCGCTCACTGATCAGATATATAATTTCGGATTTTTTTAATCACTTTTTTTGAACTTTTTTCGCACGAACAGATTCGCAAGTTTTGCTCACGGATTACGGTGATTGACGTGATTCTCAAGGTTATGAACTAAATAGTTTGTGAAATCGATCGAAAAGGCCGTTTGAAAATTATTAAAAACAAACCCTTTTAAAAAGTATTTATTCTTTGTTTTTTTGGGAATTCTTGAAGTCTAGTGGTTTGACTTCACAGAAAATTTAAGACCGGTCGAACTCTTTAAAGCGTCACTAGTCTGGTTCGATTCGGTCAAGTCGTTCAAAAGTTATGAGTGGGTCACATACTAACACACACATATATTCATACACACACACACACACACACACACAAACACACACTCATATCCACACTTAAACATAAACACACACACATACAGGCATTGTGACAACCTCTCAGAAGTAGTCGGGGAAGCTTCCCAAAACCTTTAAAACATCGAGGTCGGATGGGAACTAAATTTTTTGCAAAATGAAGTGAAATCAACAACCTCCCAATTTTTTAAAATTGAAAATTTAAAGTTTGCTCTACCGGACAGTTGAAAATAGAATTAAAAGGTCAAAAGCAGTTGAAATTGTGACAGTGACCTGCGGCGGCCTGCGGTGACAGTGGCCTGCGGTGATTGCGGTGAGTCTGCGCATTATTGACTTGTATCCAAGTGGGACAAACTTTCCAAAAATCGTCTAGAAAATGTTAACGATGACGATCGTATTAGATGTCCCAACTTAGTTGCCACGGAAGAAGTGAGAAAGTAGGCGGATAATAGAAGTTGCTGAAGTTGTTGGCTTTCGGTTGGCTCGTCAAATGCAATTTTTTCTGGAATTGGGAGCGAAAAGCGGGTGGGCAACGGAGTTCATTACCAAATTGCAGAATATTAATTTATAATTTTTGTTGTTTAGTTTTTGGCCAAAAGCAACGTTGGAATCATCATCATATCCACTACAGTTGGTCCTCTAGATTGAAAAGACTTTGGAAAAGACGTCGTTTTTCTAGGAATGGGGATTTAAATAAAAAGGAATGATTGAGAGAGTTCCAGGGAATGCCATAAAGTGCCTATAAAAAGTGCTTCGAGGAGGGGAGAAAATATGCAGGCACAAGTGTATCACAGCTGAGGGGGGCTACTTTGAAGGGGCCAAAACAGAAATTGTTTGATAAATAAATAATTTTTGGGTAAAAGAAAACTAATTTTGTGCTTCTTAAAGCAGGTCTCGTATGCGATATATTCTCCTAAATTAAAGTTGATTAAAATTCTTTGCACTGCATAATTAATTTCATAAAATAAATCTGTGAAATTTACGACAGCCCTCGCATGATATCAACTTACAAATTATATCGACTTTAAGCGCACACGCACGGGATCACTTGTGGCGCTTCGCTGATGATTTCAAACAAGAATTATAATAATTTTGTTGCTGCCCCCTTTTATCTCAGTGATTTCAGTTGCATTTTATAAACGAAGTAGTTCCCCTCTTCCCCTGCTCCCCTCTTCCGAAACATAAAATGTTGTAGCGAAAGAAAATAATGGTGGAGTTTTTTCTTTTTTTTTTAATTTCATTCAAAGTGTGAAAACCTTTAAGCGTTTTTGTGTAGCAGCCATAAATTAAAAGGCTGCTTCCAGTTGGCTCTTTCGTTTCATGCCCGACTGCCTCCGGTGGGAATTTTCTTCAAAATGCTGCTCATATTTCTCGATATATTTATAAAAACATTTAAAAGCCGGTCGCGAAGAACTTGTTAGCGGAGTATTGAAATTCATGCTTCAATACAAGTGAACAATTGAAAAATTAAATTAGAGCGGCGATCAGACGTTGGCCAGCCGCTTAAATCACAACCAGCAAAAGAGATTTTTTTTATTTAAATATTTTAAATGTTTTATGAAACTATTTTTATTTTTTTATTTATTTGATTAAAAGAATCATCAAGTTTTAGCAAATCAAATGAATCAAAATTATTTTCACTGGCAGAATTTATTACCAGAGTTTTAATGAGCCAAGAAAGAAAATCACAAACAATTAAACAAAAACTCTGAATTTAACTTCATGATCGCAGCCCTTTTTTTGTTGTTTCGGTATTTTTCTAATTGCCGTTTTCCATAAAACAAATTTGCTGTGAAAACCTGGTCATTTGCAAAATCATAACAAAAATTTAATGTCAGTCGTTAGACAAACGAGCACAATAAAATTGTGTGTCTGTTCGCAAAATGTATAATTTTCTTTGCAAAACAAATAAAAAATTAAATTTAAAAAAAAACGTTGTTATTAAGACATCGTAAAAATAAGAAGAAACGCTGCGCCACAAGATCTCCGCTTCCCAATTCCCACACTGGCGTTTCTCTTTCCTTCCACTTCTGATGAGTGTGTGTTCTTCTTGTTGTTGTTGTTGTTGTTTTCCATGCCATCGCATGCCGCATGCCATCAACGTTTATGTGCAACTTTAATGGTTCCTGCATTAAATATGAAAATTATTTGCCTTTAATACATAATTTTTTTATTATTTTTTTTTTTTCCTGGGAATTTCATGAGCCTTCTAATTCATTCAGGTTCCCGGGGTCGCCAAAGAAACGAAAAAAGATATTTTCATTTTTATTTGAAAATACAAACATCCGCAACTTTTTTCTTCGTAAATTACTTTCAGCCCAACTTTTTATAGGGGACGAAGAGAGAGAAAAAAATTTATTACGATTTACAAGTCCTGATTTATTAAGGTTTCTAAAAAACAGAGTCTTTTTACAAACTAAATGAGACTTGTTATGACTACAAAACTTTCCGAAAGTAAAAATCTTTTTTTTTTAACCAACTTAAAAGAAAAAATTTATTATAAATGTCTGCTCTTTTTTATTATTTCTCTTTTATGGAATCACAACTTCATTCAAAAAACGATTTAAAGTATTTCAATTATTCTAGAGAGGGATTGTCCGCATTATTTAGGATATTGATTTCTTTATTTTATATTCCATTTTGTTCGTAAAATCAATATTCAATAAATGGAATCAAAATATGGGCAACGGTTGGATTTATTTCACATTCTTATCAATACCAAAAAAAAAGATCGTCCTTTTTAGTTGGCTGGGCGTAATTAAAGAAGCTTCAAGTGCTGATTTATTAAATGTGAGCTTTTCAGTTCCCTGTTTCATTAACTTAAATTGTCAAAGAAACCAATTTTGTGACCCAAATTTTATAGACAATCGGACATCCTGAGAAAAGGAAATGTTTCCTTGAAAGATGTTGTTGCAGGACAAGTCAAAAACCGAATCTATTGAAACTGATTATCCAACAAATAAATCCAAATGCTGAAACACTCTAACAAACAAGACAATTAGACAACATGATGTTGTTTTACAACAAAAAAAAAAAAACAAAAGACTTTAGCCACAAACTCGATGGTGACTGACTGACTGCATCACGTCTCTATTTCACTCGCAATTTAAATTATTTCAAATTCACTTTCCCACCATTTTACAATAAATCGTCATACACAACAACTTCTTATTTATTCTTTAGCTTTGAAAATTATACCACAACAATTAATACAACAACAACAACAAAGCATAATAACAATATTAATAATAATAATAACGACAACAATAACAATAAATAAAAGTTATAACGAACGCAACAACCCCCTTTTTAAATATGAAAAGAAATACAACAACAACAACTTCTTCAACTTCTTCAACTTCTTAAGATGTCTTAAGTTGAACAGCAGTTTTCTTATTCAAAACTGTTCGGAAGAATATGCATGAAATTAAAACGAAGGACAGACAATCAGCTGAAGTCTTATCGTGTGAACTAATCTTGAGCTGTTTAATTGAGCCTAACTTGGCACACACACACACACACACACACATATTACAAACACTAAAGAACTGAATAGAATAGAAGCCAAGTTAAGCCGGGTGTCAGTCAGTCTCAAGTGTGTGTGTGTGTGTGTGTGTGTGTGTGTGTGTGTGTGTGTGTGTGTGTGTGTTTGTGTAGTAAAAATGTAAGAAAGTTAACCTCTAGAACCGAGTCTGCTTAAGACAAAATGCTAAAATTTTAGCTACAAAAAATAAATAAAAGAAGCCAAAGAAAATTATCTGATACAAGAGTCAAGTGTTCACTTGCACTAACACACACACAAGCAATCACATTAATTTTTTATATTAATTTTGATCGGGAAGGTAAGCCAACAATTGTATATGAATTTTAAGAAGAACTGCAGTCAACATTATCCAACCAGACTTCTTTTAAGAGAGTGATTTGGCGTTACTATTTTCGTTTATTTATGGCAACACAATTTTCATAAAGTGAATAATTATCTCAATAATTAATTCCACAAGTTTGAATAGTATTTTGAAACTAAAAGCCTTTTTTGTTGTAATTAAAACCTTAAATTCGAAATGTTTCCCTTGGCCAACCTTCCCACTTTTGTTGCAACAAAAAAAGTCCCCGATATTATCAGATATATTTTACTCCATATCACCCGGTGCTTTTTATAACAACAAGATTGTAAAAATATCATTATTTTAATACGCTGACATCCATCCACTGTGTGAAGGAGTAGCTGGTGTATCAAATGCAACCATCATTAAGACAAACAAGTTCTCATCATACGTTTCTTTGTTTTCCCACCTTTTTCTCTTTTTTTCTTCTTCTCTTCTTCTCATTATTTAATTCGGTGCAGTTTCGCTGTTCTGGCTGCGTGTGATTGTGTCGCTGTTGTTTCAATATCGCCACCTCCAGTTGAAATGCATCGAGCGTATTTCACGCTTAAAAGGAAGGAAGTTAAGGAAGTTATTGTTGGTGAATTCTCAACAAGCAAATGCATACAAATTGAGAAGGGAGTGTGTGTGTTGTAAACTATCAACTTCCTTCCTTCCATCCGTACCTTCGCAAGTGACAGGCAAATTATGTTAATAGAGAGAAAAGTGGTAACTGAGAAGAATAGATAAACTTAATTGGTTCAATTTAGAGTGAAACAAGTGTAAAAGAGTTGTTAAACGCTGGCGTTTTTTTCTTTTTTTTTTTTTAATACGATGAGTGGAGTGACCTTTTCCAGCGGAAGATGCAGTTGTTTTTTAATTAAAAACCTATTTAAGCGGAAGAGTTGAAAATTTCAATTGCAATGGGAAGGGAAACTGATTAAAGATATTAAAATATTTAATTGTGTACGACTTTATAATTTTCCAAGGCCTGGAAATTGGCCTTGCGGAATTTACAAATCCACAACTAAAACTTTGTAAAAGCGTTCATAATTTTACTCGTAAAGAATTCGTTAAAATTCAATATTTAACACTTTCAATTAAAGCCAAGTTAGTTTGTTCCCAACACCAAAAAACATAAAAAGGCCTAGAGAAAATTAAGCTCCTTTTCACAAAACTTCAGCGTAAAATTAATGAAAAAATTTTAGTTTAAAAAAAAACAAAAGACTTAAGCAACAAAATTTATTTGTTTAATTCTCATTTTCTCTAACAAACGATCTTCGTCTCCTTTTCCTCTTCCATTTGCAAGAGCAACAGCAGGCAACTGTCATTTATAATTACAACGAAATTCCACGCTGTCAACACTTTGACCGAAAAACCGAACAACACAAACACCACACAACATTTTCATAATAAATCACTGGCGAAATAAATCATTATCATTTTTAAATAATTTTTTATTTTCTAATTTACAGCAGAAACTAAGAAATTAACCAGCCAACAAAAAAACTAAAAAAAAGCTTAAACAACGCCAACTTATCAAACACAAATACAACAAATTAACAACATCTTCAGCCTACAAATTCAAGCGTCGAAAAAGCAACACTCAAACACAACCACGAAATTCAAGTGAATTTTTTTTTTCTTAAACAAAACAACAAGTGGCACCCACATGGAGAGAGCAGAAGAATGAGGAATAGAAAAAGGCCGCGGGACAGAATACAACTTGTGAATATGTGAAGCAAAAGACAAAAAAAAGTTAACAAAAACAAGAAATGGCTTTTAAGAAAACGAAAGAAGGAAAGAAAAAAAAAACAAACGCGGTAAAAGAAATGAAACAACAAAACAACGCCATTCGATATAGAAATAATATTTAAATAGAAAAAAATATATAAAACAGCAACCCTTCACAGAACTTTTATTCGTTCCAACAATCAAGAATAACAACGACGAAAAAGAAAAAAAATTGGCTTGAGAAAAACTTACTGAATTGTAAGAAGTTGCAGAGACGATTTAAAAAAGAAAAATCATGTTGCAAAACGAACGTATGAAATAATAATTATTCAAAATAAGAAATCGGAAGAAGAAGACTTTGTTTGTTGTATGACTCAGTTTGTATTTGGGTTAAGCGTACCCTACAACAACAACTAAATAATAATAACAATAACAATGAAAATAATAATAGAAAAAAATCAGATGGTGCTGAAACCCTGCAGCCGCTTCTTTATTCTAAACAGAGTGGACTGGGAGCGCAAAGTCGGTGACTCATTTGACACACATTTTACGGGAGGGACAAAAACCCCTTTTTAAAATTTTGTACTTCACAGAATTGTGCAGGGGTCAGTCCTCTCCTCTGGCTATCAGAAGAGGTCTTTAAGACCTGCTACTTTGCAGGCAGTCCTTTTCAGATATCAGCGCCAACAAATTTAAAATTTCCTATTCATTCTTCTAGTTTCTTGACCTTCTTTTATTAATAATATGGACTAATATTTTTAAGCTTAAGGTCTCTTTATTATTTTTAATAAAATTATAAATTGTATTTCAATATTGCGTCACTCCTTTGTGTGACTTCTTCAGGAAATTTGTTTTTTATTTGCTGTGAAATAATTATTTCTGTTTATGAAAATTTCTTATTCTTTCGAATTGTGGAGACTCAAACTGAAATAAATATTTGCAATGCGTTGTCTCTTTCTCTTTCGCATCAAAATGTGTTACCAAACGTGGACTTGGTAGTTTTACACTCTTAGCCAAGGACATTTCTAACAAATTACTTCAAGCTCGAAGACAACTAACGGCCAAAAGTACAGAAATTTTCTATTAAAAGTACTAATAAAAAGTACCAGTAAAAGTAAAAGTATTTAAAAGAGATGTGGGGAGGACCCCGCAACTGTCTGCCTGCCTGTTGTTTTCTTTTTTCTCAGCACTGAAACAAAAAAATATATTGAAAACGGTTGACTCTAAAGATCGAGCCTGCAACTTCCCACTAATTTTAACAGCAACGCTATTGTAACGCGTTTGAAGTACTGTTTTATACTCTACAGATCTTCGAGCTGAAACACCAACAATTTAATTGTCAAAACTTTTGCGTTAGATAACCGCTTCCTACTGGAGCTGTGCCGAACTTCATCAAACGCTGGTTTTTGACAACAACCTTGTAATTTAAATTAGAGCTGTACCGAACTGAATCAAACGCTCTCAAACACTCTCAAACGCTCGTTTTTGACAAGAACCTCTAATCAAACCCATGTAATTTAAATGGGTTTGATTAGAGGTTCTTGCCAAAAACGAGCGTTTGAGAGCGTTTGATTCAGTTCGGTACAGCTCTAATTTAAATGGGTTGTTGTCAAAAGCGAGCGTTTGATGACGTTCGGCACAGCTCTACTTCCTACCTCAGTTTTCGAGTCCTATAAAAGAACCGATGACACTGACTGATCTGATAAATAATTTCAGGTTGTTTTTAAATAAATTTCTCCTTAATTTTTTGGTTCCTGATTTAGCGCGAACGAAGTAGCAGATTTTAGCAAAATTTACGGCCATTGAAGTGGTTTCTTAATGTTAAGAAAATTTAAGTTTAAGGCGTCGATTAGAGTAACCGATCAAAAAAAGTATTTAAGAAAAAACCTAATTTGAAAAAATAATTTTTTTTTTGTTGTTTTCAAGCTTTTTTTAATCGACTGATTACAATCATATCTAATTCCCAGGAAATCTAAATTTAATAGAACAGTTTGTTTCGACTCGTTGAAGAGATCACATACTTATACGCACGCATACATACAGACATACTGGTACCCTCTCAAGAGTAATCGGCAACACTTCCCAGGGACTCAAAAGATCGACATCTGATGATAACTCGACTTAGTCATAACGGATCCAAACCAATAACAAATAAATAATAAAAAACCGATTTTTTTTCAATTTTAAATTTTCTCAGCAAAAAAGAGAAAAGAGAAGAGAAAAAGGAGGAGAGAAATTCATCAAAAAATAAAAATGTCTCTACAGATTCTAAATGGCAGAAAACATGATCGAAAACTAAATTTAAGTCCGAAAATTTATTTTTAAATTTTTTTAAATAAATTAGCATTGAATTTGAAAACGATTTCAGGCATATGGGCCCAGCTATTCCGGGTGAAGTTATGTCCGATTTTCTTGCAAATTATAAACAAAATTTCCCCGTATCAAGTGAAATGAAACCACAACACAACTACACGCTCTTCTACACTTAGAAAAATTTGCCGGCAAGCAAACTCGTATATGCAGATACGCCGCACATTTTTGTGGTACACTTTTGAGTTTCTAAACGTCCAGTAAAATTTATAAAATATACACCGTTCGAAAGGTATTTTCATGTAGATACTGAAAACTAAAATATTTTTTATAATAATTTTTTTAATCCCTTTTATGCTGCAACTATTTATTAACGTCACGTGAAAGCGTCATCTTAAAGACAACAACTCACTGCCGCTGACAGTTTGTGAATAATTTCTGAGGAATAGAATATCCCAACAGGCTGTTAGAAATAGTCAGTGGTGCAGAGAAGAACTACAGAAGTCTTTTATTAATGATATCATCATGACGTAACGTAAGCAAATAGTTGAAGAATAAAATTGATTATCCGGTCAAACAGAGAACATCTATTTTTTTCTTTTATTAAAATCGGTTGTATAATAAATCAAAGACTTTATCTAAATTTTTAAAATAAAACTACTGACGAACTTCTTCCCTCTGCCACAGTCCGTCGTAGACAACTTGTCAGTTTGAAAGATAAATATAATAAACAGCGATTTTGTTGCACAGTGTAAATGTTGTAACAAAGTACGGCACCATCAAGTGTCTGCCTTGTTACCCTTTTCCAAGTTTTTCCTGATTTTTTTTCATGAAAGCGGCATCATCACCAACCAGCATTAACAATTCGCCAATGAAAATCATATTCCCATGAAACAATTACGTGGAAACTTTTTTTTCCTTTTCAATTATTCACTTTTTTTTTAATTTTATGCTCCAGAACGGCAGACTAGAGCTTTTTGAAATAAAATCTTAACCCACAGAGGAGAGCAGCCGAACAGATACTCGAATTCGAGACACACTAAAACACGTTACACCTGGTTGATGATTTTGAATTATTGTTTTTTCCTGTTCAGTTCTCGCAGTACAAAAACAAAAAAGAAAACCTTTTTTATTATTTTTTTTCTCTTTTTAATTTAAATTTAACTAAAACAGAAAAAGCAACTACAACAAACTCATGTTTGTTTTTCAAGACTAGAAATCTCTGCTGCTAATTTTTATTATTTTTTTTCTTCTTAAACTTTAAACAATTATTTTATTCATGTTTTATGCAAAACAAACGAGTGAAACAATGAAAGAAAGAAATATTTTCCCTCTTCCAACACGACATGTGTTCGGGGCTAAAGTTTTTCTGATAGGAAAACTTTTTGATTTGCCAAGAAATTAAATTGAGAAAAAGGAGGCTGACTCACCTGAACGGCGCAATTGAGAAAACAATTGTTTTGTCCTGGGCCATTGAGCAGACCCTTCGACGGTGGTTGCATCGTGGGTGACGTGAGTATGTTCGGAGCTCTCAGTAATTCTATGAGGCGTGTCCGTTCTGCCATATTTTGCACGCTGCCCATGTTGTAGTGTTTGTTGGGAATCTGTTGGTATACCGGCCCGTTGGAAGGACGAGTTTGTGGTCCCTGCCGGTAAACGGTGGGAGACATGGGCGAGGCCATATTTAAGTTGTTCTAATTGCGGAATATCGAAGCGTTTGGAAATGGATACACTTTTTGGATTCTATTTGGCGGCCAACATGTCTGCAAGAGAAAAACGAAATTTAATATAAAAATTTTAAAAATTGGCATTAACAATTTTAATATAAAATTCACACGCAATTTTGTGAAAAACAAATCTTTTGTATTTTGATACGCATCATATTGAAGCCATTTACTTTTGCTGGCTATTTTTGCAAATTAATTGAAAATATTTTGCTTGGAATTAATTCTATATTCAAAATTAATTTTTTTGTTTGTATTTGCAATATAAATTCCCAAACAAAAGTTTTTATTTAATTTACAAAAAAAGGCACTTAATTACATAAACTATTTTCGTTCCTTAATTTGCAAAATTATTTCACTCTTAAAAATTTTTTCTTGTCCGATTTTCAAAGGGACGCAAATACGGATCGATATTTATAGATCATAAATAATTTAAATTTATAGTTTATAAAGAATTTATAAACAATTTATAATTTATATATAATGTATAATTTATAAATAATTTGTGAATAATTTATAAATAATTCATAAATAATTTTTAATTTATATAATTAATAAATTATAAATAATTTGTAAATTGTTTATAAATAATTTATAAAGGATCTATAAGCAATTTTTAATTTATAAATAATTTATATTTTATAAGTTATAAATAATTCGTAAGTAGTTTATAAACCATTTATAAATAATTTATAATTTATAACAAATTTATAAGCAATTTACAATTCATAAATAATTTGTGAATAGTTTATAAATATTTTATAATTTACAAATAACTTATAATTCATAAAAAAATTTATCCATTTTGACTAATTTAGAAATAATTTATAATATAAAATTAGTTTATGATATAAAAGTTATTTACAAATAATTTATAAATAATTTATAATTTATAAATAATTTATAATTTATAAATAATTTATAAATTATAATTTATAATTTATAAACAATTTATAAATAATTTGTAATTTATAAGGAATTTATAAACAATTTATAATTTATAAATTATATGTAATTTATAAATAATTTGTGCATAATTTATAAATAATTTTTAGTTTATATAATTTATGAACTATAAATAATTTGTAAATAATTTATAAATAATTTACAAATAATTTATAATTTATAAAGGTTTTATAAACAATTTATAAATAATTTATAAATCATTTATATTTTATATATAATTTATAAATTATAAATAATTCATAAATAGTTTATAAACCATTTATAAATAATTTTTAAAATTTATAACGAATTTATAAGCAATTTACAATTCATAAATAATTTGTGAATAGCTTATAAATAGTTTATAATTTACAAATAACTTATAATTCATAAAGGTTTATATAATTTATAAATTATGAATAATTCGTATATAGTTTATAAACCATTTATAAAGAATTTATAAACAATTTATAAATAATTTATAAATAATTTATAAATCACTTATATATTATTTATAATATGAAAAACAATATTTTTTATTTCGGTTGCGTACTTAAAAAATCTACTTTGAATGTGGTCGAATAACGACCACTGAGAAATTTTTTTTATAAATAAATAACAGATTTTTGGAAAAGGTTAATAATTAATTATATTTCATCAAATTAAATTTTCTATTGCTCAGGCCACGATCATGTTTTAAGAAAAACAATTCAAATAAAAATGTTCATTTTTTTAATGAAAGAAAAATTGTCTCTTTAAGAGACGGAATGTCTGCGTCACTTTAACCGTTGAAAGCCGCCGGCTACAAAATAATTTGCTTGCAACAGAACGACAACTGCAGTTCTCATGGTTTTATTTTCCATGTGTTGAGGATATTTTAAATATTTTCTAAATACTCGTATTCACAGCTGCTGCTACTGCTGCTGCTGTTGCTGCTGCTGTATTTTACAGAACCTGTTGCAAACGTTTAAAATATTTCAGATTTTCTGTTTTACTTGTCTTTTTTTTTCATAAATTAATGCAAATTTATGCAGTCATAAATGCGACAGCTTTTATTAGTGATTCAATGCAACATTAAGAGATTTGATTGATGTGTTTTGAAATGGAATTTCAAAAACTCAAATCCACGTTATTTCAGCAGAAGACTGACAGCAGAATATATTAAAAACAGAGAGAACTCTTTTTGTAGACCCCAAGCAAAAGATTGACCTCTTTATTCAAAATTTTTAAAATTATTATTATTTATTTGCTTTTATAAATTAGAAATAGGGTTTTTATAAATATGAGTCAAGTGTCTTATGTAAATAATTATGATGGATTATTTATAAAAATACGAGTGATGGTTGCTTCCGTTGGAAACACGGGAGAAGAAAAATATTTTTTGTTAAACAAGTAGAGGAGATTTTTTTTATCTGGTGCCACTGTGACAAAGATGAGATAAATATTGAAAATAAAGCTGAAATTTTTTAAAATTGTGTACCCAATAATAATAAGTCGAATTTTATAAAATGCATTAAGAAAAAGTTGAATCGTTTGAAGGAAACACAATTGGGACGAGCGACGCATTCTTAAGAGCGAATATTCGCCGCCAAATACAAAACATATTCCCAGGCGAATTAATAGCAGGTGGTCTCAAGAGCCCACATAATAAGAATTCGCTTTGTGTTAGCCCCGTCATATATGAAACATAAAAATATATATATTTTTGTAAAAACATTTTTTTAAGAAATTTTTTTTTTTTTTAAACTTCTTCAAGGAAAGTTTTACGATGTAGGATTTATAAAGGCCTGAGGCCATGGAAATATTTATATTGCAAAAAAGAGAAGTTATTTCACTACTATAAATTAATAGCAGAGATGGCCTTTTTGGGTGTTGCCATTGTATCGATATAATTCTCGAATTCTATTTCGTGATAAAATCTGAATATAAAAGAATTGTTATCAGAGTCAATTAGGCCACTTAATAACTGGCAATAAACAATTATACACATGACACACGTGTAGCGGCTTTCAAAAACAGCTGTTTTGCTTAGCTGTGCAATTTCAAATATTAAATTGATGGTGCCTTTTTCTTGTGTTTTGCGATATTTATCATGTCCTTCTGATTCAAAAACTCGTTACGAACACAATCTTAATTGAATTCACCATAAATTAATTAATTGATTATATCAATTACGTTCTCATTGTTATTTTTTTCATACTACGAGTTTAAACAACGATGTTCTACCAACAAGTCCATGGCGTCAAGTGGAGATCGCTGTGTATCCCCAGTTGTGTTCGTAGCATTAGATTTCTAGCACAATAGAATATTTAATTGTGATTTATGTTATAAAAATTAATCGATTATTATTTTTTTGCCTCCCAGATATACAGAAAAATTAAACATCTTGAAGTTATCAAAGGAAATATTATCAATTTGTTGGTTGTAAAATTAGTTATTGTATTGTTTTATTATTTAATTTATCCAGTCTTCTTTGAAAAATTCCTTTAATCACAATAATTAGCCATCAGATACTATTAAAGGCTGCAACTTTGGATACAAATTTTAACTACAACAACTGAAGAAAGTTAGAGTCTCTGTTTAGAGTTTGTGAAGCTCTTTCAACTCTGTTGACAGCCACACTGCCGGCCATACGTCAATCATGTTGTAGTTTTCTGCCTCTTACCATAAAGTGAAATAAGCCTGGTTTACAAAAAATATACACCAAAAAGTTAGAGACAAACATCGCGTGCTTTTAGTATCAAAAAATAAAATTATTTATGTTTCGTTTTCCTTTTTTTTCATCACAAACAAACTGAACGTTTAGAGTTTCACAGCTGAAGGAAAATGACTCAATTTGAATGAATTAAAGCTGCCAAAAATTTTGATTTCTCAACACTCCCCAATTTCAAATGAAGTGATGGCCCCCCTTTTTTATCTTGTTAACAGTTTGTTGTGGCAAATGATTAAGAGTTTTTAAAAGATACTTTTTTTATTCACACATTTTTATCAGTTTTTTACTACGAATAATATATAAAATATTTTGAGAGTTTTTTTAAGTCAATTCATGTGGGAACTTTTATTCGTTGGAAATTTATATTTTTCATGTAATAAAATTTACTGCAATCATGGAGTTTCTATATCGCAAATAATAATTTTAAAGAGCGTTAGAAAGAAGTAGGTACTTTCCACTGGGCCCAAAATATATCCCGCTTATCTGTTTTATCGCATTTTTTCCTCAGAAGTTATAAATAATAACTGACTCGTGGAAGAACAGCAGATTTTGCTGTTTGAGAATTGTTTTCTAAACAGATTTATTTTATTGGTGCGATTGATGTTCCCCTGACTCATTTTTGAGGAGCCAAATTTCCATGAGAGTGGCTCGATTCCTCGATGATGCAAGTGTAGTGGCTTTCGAAAACAGCTGTTCTGTACTGCTGCGCAAGTTGAATATATAATAATGATACTGACTTATTAATATTCATCATGTCTTTTTTTAATTAAAATCAATTTTTTCGAAAAAAAATTTATACAAAATTTCCGTAATTTAGAAGCGTTTTTCTGGCGTTAAGCCCACCGCTGCGGCACAGAAGTATCCAACACCCCTGACATTTTCAGCTGTCAAAGCGTAATTATCGATATCGATAAATCTCGTACAGTTAAAACGACACCCGTTAATAGAATGCATGTGTATTGCACGTTTGCTTCCTCAGTCTTTTGTTTTTGTTTTTGTTATTCAATAAATTTGATCGCAGCCAACTTCAGTTTAATTTATGCATCGAATTAATATGTTCGCATTAAAAATATATTTCATTGACGTTAAAAGCCTGTTTTGCTTTTATTTATTAAATCTTTTATTTATTTATTTTTTGTTTTTATTTAAAAGCCTGCAGTTACTGTTTTTTAAATGACACTTCAAATGCAAGTTATTTGTGATTTAAGTGGACAAACAACAACAAAAACCAGTGCAACAACCTGTGAAAATGCTGATTTTTTTATAAATTTTTTTCTTTTTTTGCTAAAACGAGTGTTTGTTTTAAAATTTTTTCTAAATCATCAATGAATGCAATAAATGAATGAAATGAAGAACGGCTGAATGTTTTGTGGGACTTTAAAGAGAATGTGAGTTAAATGACCGCTGCCTAAGAGTTTATTATGAATTGGAAATGTTTTATTGCAAAGCGGGTTTGTCTTTTTGTTAATTTTAAAATGCATTTGAAATGAAAAAAAAGAAAAATATTGAATCAGCGGCGACTGCCAGTTGGATTGAAATGTTTTATTGATGAGCGTTTAGGAAAAAATATATGTCAACTTGGAAATTTTTTTTTTTTTTGCTTTATTATTTATTAAAGATATTTTATTTGTAAATTTTTAATAAATCATTGGAAAGCTGCAGACTCCACCGTTATTGGCAGCAAACGTTTTTCTAATAACAATTACTTTTGCAGGCGAACAGAAGAGATGGTTTTATTGAAAGTTTTTGTAAAAAATTCTTTGCGATTTTAAGAAAGTATTTGCTTTGGAATTACAAATTCAATTGTCAATATCTTATAATATTTTATATATAATATAATATTTTATAACTTCAGAAAAATATATAACAAAGGCCTGCAATGGAGAACTACTGGCATGAAGACCTGCTGCCGCAATAAAATTATATGTGAACTGAAACAGGGTTTTGAAAAAAATATTTTGTATGGATATTCTGTTTTAAAAAACGTTTCAGATTCACAATATTTTTATTTTTATATGGAAAATAGTTTAACAAAATAAAAAATTCATTTGGCATGTTGCAGCAACTAAAGGGTGTTTATTATAGAGTGATACAAGTTTAAATCATAATAAAACATAGAAATATATTTTTGATATCAATGAAACGGTCTTTATGGATAGAAAATTTTATGACATTAAAGTTTAAATATGATTTCGGCCATGTGGCCGCCACAGCTGGCGCGTATAAGGCGCAATCTGGAACACCAATTCAAACAAACGGTAACATTCTGACCATCATCGTTTTTGAAGACATCTGGGTCAATAACTTCGCCAGTCGATCCATAATGAAATGCCAAAGCAAACTAAACAAAAATCAACTGTCAGCTGTTAAATGGGTGGTCAAATAAAGCAGTGATGGCAACTCAAAGTTGTAGCACTCTATAAAAAACACCCTATAGAAGCGCTTTCAACAGTGAACTAAATCTGTTTGGCTTCAATTAACTTATTTATTTTATTTTATTTGTTTAAATTTACCCCTCTGCTAAAACGCCTGATTGCTTAAATTATTATTTAATTTATAATTTCTCGCATATTAATTTTTTCATTCAAAACGTGACATAATTTTTATTATTTTCTTAACGACTGCAAGAAGAAGAAAAAAATCTACAGAAATATGAAACGCTGAAATGATTATTAACACACACACAGAAAACTAACAACTCTACATTAAGAAATTGCAACACGAACAATTTTGCAACAAAGAAAACAAATTTGAGTGGCTGCTCAAAAATTGTTTGCACGCTAAAATTATTTGCTGGCTTCGGCTTTGGCGCGCTGGATAAGAACGAATTGTGCAAAAATTGCAAAAGCAAAGTGGCTGAAAACGTGATTAGCAACAACTAAATTGTGTGAGAAATTAAGAAAAGTTGGGCGGTTTTAATTTGCAGTGGATGAGAGTTATTAGAGACCAGGAAAAAGGCATGTTGGAGTTTTTTGTTTCTCTTGTAAAATTCAAGCAAAACTTTTTGATAAACATTTTGCAACAAACGAAAGTGAAATTGATTAATTTTATTTATAATTTAAAATTAATTCATTATGTTTGTTAAGTTTTTGTATCATTTTGTATGGAAATAAATTACAAATTGAATTTATAAAAATTATAGGATTTTGAAAGACCATTTTCGTGGTTCCCCAATTCCATGAGCCACCGAAATCTGCTTCAAATAAAAAAAACGAGAATTTCAAAATCTTTCCAAGCCTATTATTTATGGACAGCAGCAGCCTATTATTCTGTCCTACACCTGTTTCGTATTTTATTTTATTTTTAAAGCAAACAAATTTACGTAAAAATTTATTTAATTTATTTTTTGTACAAAAAAGCCGAACAATTTAAATGCAAATTTTATTTAATTTATTTATATTCGAAACCAGTCTTAAATCTTTTCCTCGGCATTAAGGAAGCGAATGTGTTTAACTTGTTTTGAACTCGGCGTCTGAAGATCACTAAAAATCACACTGTTACAACATTCAAATGAATCAATAGATGGATGCAGTTTCTGAGTACCACAAAAGAATCGAGACCACTCACTGATTATTATAGTTTCCGACTTTTTTGAAAAATTACTTTTTTCGAATTGTTTTTGTTTACGATTTCTCAAAGAAACGACTTCTCATTCAATAAAAATTCTATACCCAATTATAATAAATAAAACTTTTATTATAAAACTTCTATAAAAAACATCTTAATGTAAAAATAAATTTAAGAAAAAATTTAAAAATTGATAAATATTTCACGATTTAAAAAGAAATTATCGGATTAACCGATATTGATCTATTTTTAATTTCTGTTATTAATCCGGAAAAGCGTTAAAAATTTATTAAAAATAAACAATTTTGAAAGTTTTTTTTCTTAGTTTATTTGGAATTTTTCAATATCTAACGGTTGTAAAAGGCCAGATCTGATAAGATGATTTATAAAAATTTTCCATTTAGCGGAAACTATTTCTTACAATAAAATCAAATCGTAGTATAACAATTATATATTGAATTTTATTGTAAATCTCGTAATTCTTACAGTCCCTGATTCCAATATATTTATAAAAATACTTCTCATCACGAACACTCATTTAATACTATTAAAATAACGATTTTGCAACAGTTTCAGTTGACAACAACAGTTTCGATTATAATCAACAGTTTCTTTAATAATTTTCACTTCCTCCTGTAAAGTTTCAATTTTGTGAGTTGGGGCCTTTTCCCTTTCAACCAACGTTATGTGAAAAACACTTTTTGCTTTATATTATTTTAATATATTTTTTTTAATCTGCCACTATTTTTAGTTTTGTCTTTCTAATCAATAAATTTTGTTATCTTTATTGTTTCCAAGTTTGGCATTGGACTCGAATAATTTAGATAATTTATGAACACTAAATTAAAAAAAAAAAAAAAAAAAAAAACTTTAAAAAGCTGCTCCAAATATAACAAAGAAACTAATAAATTTGTTAAAAATAAAATTATAAATTAATAATAAACGAGTTATTAGTTCACAATTAAATAATAGAAACTTATTTAATTCTTAGATAACAGGTTCAGATAAAATTGTCAATATTCAATAACTTTAAGTGGACAGTTAATATAATTGACTAATTGACTATTGCTTACCCATGTAAGCATCGAACGCACAGTGGGATATTTGGGTATAGAATATATTTGAACAATTATTTGTTTGTAATCTTTTTCATATATTAAATTCAATTGAAATTTTTTAGGCTCAGATTCTCGTTATATAAAGAGAAACAAGATAAATATTTCCAGCAACAAGGGAAAATCAAAATCAATTTAATTAGCCAAATCAGAACAGGTGTTTTAAGAGGCCACTACACTTTTATGACTATGAATTTGTTTGTTATAAGTTATAAATTATAAACTAAAATAATAATTTATAAATTATAATTTATAATTTAATTATAAATTATAATGTATAACTTATAATTTATAACTTATAATTTGTAAATTATAATTATAATTATAATTGTAAATTATAAATTATAATTCATAAATTATAATTTAGAATTTAGAATTTAATTATAAATTATAATTTATAAATTATAAATTATAATTAATAATTTGTAATTTATAATTAATTATTTATATTTTATAATTAAATTATAAATTATAATTTACAAATTATAATTTATAATTATATTATAATTTATAAATTTTACATTATATATTATAATTAATAATTTATAATTAAATTATAAATTATAATTTATAAATTATAATTTATAATTAAATTAAAATTCAAAATTTATAAATTATACATTATATATTATAATTTATAATTTATAATTTAAATTATATATTACAATTTATACATTAATTAAATTATAAATTATTATTTATAAATTATAATTTATAATTAAATTATAATTTAAAATTTATAAATTATATATTATACATTATATATTATAATTTATAATTAAATTATAAATAAATATAATTAAATTATAATTAAATTATAAAAATTATAATTTACAATATATAAATTATAAGTTATAAATTATACATTATAAACTATAATTTATAAATTATAATTTATAAATTATAAACTATGAATTATAATTTATAATTAAAATAAATTTAAGAAATTATAAATTATAATTTATAATTTAATTATAAATTATAATTTATAATGTATAATTTATAACTTATAATTTATAATTTATATATTGTAAATTATAATTTATTAATTATAAATAATAAATTATATATTATGAATTATAAATTATGAAGTTAGTTAATTTTTTATTTCACGGAGAATTCGAAATGCAACATCTAATAATTATCTGCAGCATTTTATCAGCGATAAAAGATAATCGTTGTGTCAAACATCTGCGACGTGTTTAAATAATCTTGGCCAAGTGGGTAGACGTGGGTACCGATGACGTGAGTGGCACATTAAAATTTATGTCTATAATTTTCAAAAATTATTTAAAAATAAATTCGAAATTTTAAATAAACTAACAAAACAATAGATAAATCATTTTAAAATCAATTTCTTTACGAATCTCTAATAATATAAGAGACAGAGAGAGAGAGAGAGAGAGATTTAAAGTTAAAACCATGAAAATAACATTTTTACACTCTCCTGCACCGCAGGTCTTCTATAAAAGCGTGTAGGCTGTCGTCATTTCCAATTTCATGGCGAATAGTTTCTTAACCCTCGCGAGTTACATTTTGACAGTCTTGTTAAGCTTATCAGCGTTTATAATTTAGTAGGAGTTGTTTTTTTTTCATTGTGAAGTCCAAGAAGAACGAACGCAACACCTACAAACTTGTTGGTCAATAAGTTGATCACACTTTGAATACTCTTATGTGAAGTTAAAGGTCAACATAAACAAGCAGGTAATAGAGCAACAAAAACAAAACAAAAATAACTTTTAAATTTTGTTTTATATCTACATGATCATTCTTGACAAAAACCGAAATAAACTGAAACCGATTTCGTCGTCGTCACCACGATGAAGTTGTTAAAGAAATTTTTATAAAATTTTATAAAAAAAACAGACGTATTGAGGAACTCGATGAAAAGCATTTATTTGTTATTAAAATTCCAGGAAAATTTGCGATTAAGAAAAAAGTTGTTTGTAACGAAATTGTAGCATTTTTTAATATTTTTTTTTAAATTTTATTTTTAAGTTCATCTTATTTTGCTGCGGATAAAACTTGTTTCGTAATTGTGGCCGTTTTACGTTTAATAAGCATTCGAACATGCAACATGCGTACACGCAACGGCATCTTCAAGTGCATACAAAACATGTTTCGACATGCTTAAGCGTCAGCAAATATTTAACCCTGTAGTGCGGTGGAACCACAAATGACTCATTATAAAACACCTTATTTAATCCATGTAGTCTACCAAATAGACGAGAGAAGAATATTATTGAAACTAAACTATCTGGTAATATACGAGGTCTGTTCAAAATATTAGGTGAGTTGTTATTTTTCTTAATGTAAATTTATTTTTTATATTGTGTCCATTTGAAAGTAGTGCCCCTAAGAGATAAAATACTTTTGCGCCGGCGCTTTTTCCAATCCTTGAAGCGATATTGATAAGCATTTTATGGCATGTCCTTGAACTCTCTCAGCGGTTCGGTTCTTATGTCCTTAAACGTTGCGAATCGCTGGTCTTTCTTTTGTCTCTTCAATTTAGGGAACTGGAAAAAGTCGTAGAGGACCAAACCTGATAAATACGGTGCACCAGGCGTGGAGAAAAAAATAATAAAATTTTACCTTATATTTTGAACAGACCTCGTATATTATGGGATAGTTCCCAGTTATTAATATAATTCTTTTTGCTCCCCAGTCAATGGCCAAATATTTGGATGAAATAATAAATATTATGATGAGTCTATTGTGGTTCCACCGGATTACAGGGTTAAATACTTATTGACACTGAAGCATTTCGATATGAAGATGCCGTTGCGTGTTTTTGACCAAAAAAATGAAATTTTTCCTTCACAAATTTCAAATCATGAGCCAGCGGATATGCTGCTTTCAACTTTTCGAATAGTGATTCGACGATTCTCCGTAAAAATTTTCTTTATAGAATTTTATAGAATTTCGCGAATCGCAGAGTATTTAAATAATTTTACAAGATTTGGATTGGAACTATTCCTGTTCGCTACACTATTGATAAATAATTTGTAATAAAAAAAATTATTTTTCAGTTGCTTCCAGGGTTAACAATCACACAAATCAATAGACTCATTTGGTTCTTGTCAGTATGCAAATGTGACAGACATATTAAATGCAGCATAAATATGTTGAAATAACTAAATTGTTTTTGTTTTTTTTTTTCTAAAAATTAAAATCCATGTTGCGTGTTCGAACGACGATCTTAAGAAGAAGAGATGGAACACATTTACTTAAATATCTTTGAGCAGTTTAAGGCAGGGCAAAAACGCTTTGAGCTATTTAAAATTTAATTCCAATACAGACCAGAATGTGTTCTTCGTTTTCTTGTCTTTGTTTTTGTTATTGTTGTTGTTGTTGTTATTGTTTTTGTAACCAGTAAAACAAGTGACTGCATGTGTGTCAATTCTGAATGTTGCAGTAAATTGAGGATCGATAAAATCAAAGTTCTAACGAACGCGCAGGTGCAGAGAAAAGTGCGTGTCCACGTTGGTTGAAATGTGCTGTAACTGGAGCATTTGAAATAGAAAAAATAAATTAAAAAATTTATTAAAAAGCAATTAAATCTGAGTTGGAGCTGTTGCTTGTTTGGA
The DNA here is from genome assembly GCA_963675445.1 of Linnaemya vulpina. Lineage (NCBI taxonomy): Eukaryota > Metazoa > Arthropoda > Insecta > Diptera > Tachinidae > Linnaemya > Linnaemya vulpina. Next base: position 16,718,029 of record OY776280.1, on the reverse strand, counting down.
GATCATTTTTTTAACCGGCTTTTTTTTTAATACAAAATAAAAAATTCCCACTCCCCAAACACTAATTTTTTTATATCTTTCAACAGCTTTTGAATCGTGTCATTATGAATTTATTTTAACATAAATTTTATGTATCTCCGGGCATCTTGAAACAGCTAAAAAGATGAGCCGCTAAGTAAAAAAGTTTGTCCGCCAGTGGCTGCCATTTCGGTTCGTAATAAAATGTTTATAAGCCGTTTTTAAAATCATAATTCGAATGCCGATACAAGCAGCACTTGTTTCAATGGGCTTTCCAACCAAACCATGTTGTTAATTATCGATTATAAATTTTATAATTTATTTCTGGTTGTTAAAATGAAATTGTAATTCTGTTGCGTAGCCACGCATTTTACAAGCGCTTGAAAACGTTTATGCTCCCAACCTTTTGCCGTTTACATAATTTAATATCGTGTCACACAAAAATAAAATAGAAAATAACTTTCTCTTGAGGAATTTTGTCTATTAAAATATTTAAAAATGTATTTCCCAAGAAATGCATGAATTTATTTGTATTTTTAGATGGATTTGATTAATTAAAGTCTCTGCTTTCTTCTTTCCGTCATTTAATAGTTTGTTAATCACGCCCCAACCGGCTTTTCAAAATATTTCATTTCAAATATGTAATTTAAAAAACTGTTTATTAAAAACTATTTATTAAAAACATAAATTTGAATAAGAAAATCTAACATGATTTGCATAAATTTATCGTTTATTAAATCACATCATGTGAATTTCATGTTGTCTTCGAGTTGTTTATTAAAAAAGAAAAGGAGTAAAAAAAATTTATAATAAAATGACATAAATTTGTATTAAATGACTTGGGGTGCATTTCGAATTGAAATCTTTATTGTTGACTACGAAAACTGACAACCAGCCAGTTGTCATTGGATTTATAAAAAGTTGCAAGTTGAGTTGGTTAGAAGTTGTGAATAGAAATGCTAACGAATTAATTACAGTGAGTGAGTGCATGACTGCTCCCTGATGTTTTGCATAAAATATATAAAAAATCAAACCCGGACAAGGATTTTCCACAACTTATTTCTGTTGTGCGCCCATAAAGTTTCTCTAGATCAACTCAAAAAATAAAATAAGTTATTTAATTCGTTAGACACGTTGCGCTATTTTGCAAACATTTTAATTTAAACGAAATTACATAAAAATCCTGAGGTAAAATGAAAAAAATAATCAAGCGGTAACACTGGAATTTTATGGTAACAGCTCCGTAGTTCATGTTGCTGGAAATAAGCCTGATCCACAGCACAAAATATATTCTTTTCTTTATAATATGCTGGTTTCAAAAAGTACCTTCCCCGAAAAAACTCTTGAACTAAATAACTTTCCTTAAAAGTACTTTTTTGAAAACGTATATTTTAAAAGTACCTTCTCTGAAAAAAAGCTTGAATTAAATAAATTTCCTTAAAAGTACCTTCTCCGAAAAAACTATTGAATTAAACAAATTTCCTAAAAAGTACTTTTTTGAAAAAGCATGTTTTAAAAGTACCTTCTCCGAAAAAACTATTGAATTAAATAAATTTCCCCAAAAGTACTTTTTGAAAAAGCATGTTTTAAAAGTACCTCCTCCGAAAAAATTCTTGAGTTAAGTAACTTTCCTTAAAAGTACCTTTTTGCAAAAGTATATTTTCAGAAACCACCTTTTGCAATTAAGCAAACATAAATTGACACGAAAAAAAGGGCCACTGCGGGGTACACTTTTACTCCTTATAACTGGGAACTTTAAAAAGTCTCAAAAGTTATTCCTATTTCTTTACAAAACCACAAAATGCGCTGAAAACCATTTCGCTTTGTACTATAAATCACAGGATGTGTACAGTGGAACAAAAGTACCAAATGAAATTTTTACTCCCCAAAAGTACATGCATAAAAGGGTACCAAATTTTCAAAAAGCACTAAAACCATTCTGGTGTTTTTGTCACTAAGATAAAACGCTTCAAAAAATGTTCTGCTTTATACTATAGTTTAGCAGATGTAGGGAGTCCAAAAAAGTACCAAATTTAATTTTTTCATTTTTTTCAAGGAAAACTTAATACATCAAAAAAAAAAAAGGATCAAAGTGGTGCCAAATTGTTTTTGCCATTATTTTATTTTATTTTTTTGTTTTTGCTTTTGAAATTTTAAGTGTATCTGTCATAGTATCCGACATATTTTGTTATCAATTTTACCCTTTTTGTCCCCTTGGCAATGAAATTTCCGAAAACTCATTCTTAGTGCTACTGGCCGGTAGAGAGTCACTGCTATTTTTGGGTGTATGTTTACATGTACTTTATTATTAACAAAAAACAAAAAGTAGAGAAAAGGGGTACGATTTTACCCCTTACAATTAAGAGTTTTCAAAAAGCACTAAAAGCCGTTTAGGTTTTTTCTTTCACAAGGATAAATCGCATTATAATTTTTTGTTTGTTATTTACTGCAGTTTAGAAAGTGTATGGGGTATAAAAAAAGTACCAAATTTTACCCCTCTTTACTACTTAAAAGAGTAAAAGGTGTATGTACTTTTAAGTAGCAAAAAGGGGTAAAATTTGGTACTTTTTTTTGTACCCAATACATTTTCTAAAGCGCAGTAAATAGCAGCAAAGTTTTTATGCTTTTGACATTTAGAGCCCGCCTAACGTAGTTTCCGAGATATCAAATTATCGAGCTTATAAATTCTTAACCCTTTTGGGATTTCCAAAAATCCCTTCAACCTTCAGTGGTTTGGGTTACCCGATGGTGAACCAGTCAGTCAACCAGTCAATTAGTCAGCCACTCAACAGCGTTACTTTTTTATATTAAATTAAATTATTTTGGTCTGATTACAATTTTTTTAAGGCCTTGCACTATGGGGATGTGGCGAAATAAAATTAAATTTTCAATAACACTTTTTATGTGATTTTCAATGGAATTTTCAAAATTTCGCAATAATTGTTACAATCAAACCAAAAGGAATCTGTTTGAGGTGACTACCCTGGACGTTTTGCCACTTCAAACTCTTTAGTTGCATGTTTTATTGAGTTGACCGAGATTTGACCCGAAGGTACACGCACACTTGTCAAATATTTGCCCAAAAAATTGTAACCACTCAAAGCTAATGGAATATTTTTAAGCTCTATCGGCCTGCAATTTTTTACTATTAATATTTTTTTACTAAAGTCTTGTTGTATCATTTAAAGTTGCATTTAAAAAGACAATCCAACAACAAAATCAAAGTATTTGTAAGCTTTTTTTTTTTTGATTTGGGAGCGATTTCTTTTGTTTTAAATTTCTTTTCAAATACAACTTCAACAGGTCTTGTGAATCCAGTAGCTGTTTAACAATTTAAGTCTTTCTATTTTACAAACTTATTTCGGATCTCAACACACAAAAATATAAGACAACATTTCCGCTCTAAGATCATTTAAACTTAAACGAACTTGGAAATCAAAACAAAGTCTGAAATACTTTGCCAAATTGCTTTTCGTCAAACAACCAAAATCTTTATCTCCAGCAAACGGGAACTGTTAACAACTTCAGGCGCAAATAAATATTATCGAGAAATATTAGCTGAAGCATTTGTGCGCAGCAAAAGGTGTGGAGCGTTGAATGAGATAAATAAAAACGAAAATAAAAATAAAAAACAAAATGAAATAAAAACTTTCAAACGAAATATTTAAATAAACACGTACTTCCTATTAAAACTGAAGCGGTTTACAAAAGACAGCCGACCGACGACCGGCTACAGGGCAGTTCGAGAAGAGCAAATAATTAAATAATTAAAACTGTAAATTTATTAATTATTTTTACATAATAATTAATTATGAATGGATGTGATTAAAACAGGTTGGAGTTGGTCAAATCCGATTAATTTTAATGAGAAGGAAATATTGTGAACAGCTAATTAATTCCGAAATGAATTGTGTTTGAGATGCTTTTTGAGATATTGAATAAATGAATTGAATAAATGAATTGAACAAATTCGACAAAAATATGAAATTTTTAATGAGACATTTTTAAAATTTTTCTTGTTTTTATAAAATACTTAAACAGAAAAAAGTCTCTGAGCGAATTTCCTGCAAATCGAAAAAGGTCGTAATCTAACTCTTTGCCGATTTGGCATGGAATAACCCATATTATTTTCAATTATTATTAATGGAGTAATAATTCGTAAGATAAAATTTTAATTCCACATTTCAGTGCGCAATAATTTCAGCCCTGATATTTTTATAAAACAAAAAAATTCTTTGCAATTCGATGCCGTGTTTGTTTCACTTATTCGAATACTTTCGGTTCTACACTTTCCACTTCATTCTTTCTGCTTCTTTTTATTAAATTTTGCATTCGATATTTTTATTTTTATTTTGATTTTTTAAACAACAACACGCGCACTTTTCAAAGCAGATATATTTGCAACCGCTGGGCTGTCGTTTGATATTTTTATTATAATTTTTTTTTCTCAAGTTGGTTTTTGAACTTGTCAATTTATATCAATTTTATTTGCTGTTTCAATTGTCCACAAACTCCGACTTCATATGCCTGCCCATTGTTGGCATTTTCCTTCTCTGAAGTTGTTGTTGCTTTAGGTGAATGTCAGAAAAGTGTTGTTGTTTCATGTTGTCATTTTTAAATGTTGATTGTTTTGTTCGTAGTTTTGGAATGTACAACAACTTTAACAATGAAATTGATTTCAAAAAAAATTTATTCACTTTCATTTTTAAATGTTTAAAAACGCTAAATAACACTTCGCATGACAGAGTGAAAATACATTTGTCTGGTGTTTTTTATAGTGATACAACTTTGAGTTGCCATCACTGCTTTGTTTGAGCACCCATTTAACAGCCGATAGTTGCTTTTTGTTTAGTTTGCTTTGACATTTCATTATGGATCGACTTACATCAGAGCAACGCGTGCTAATTGTGGAAATTTTTAATCAAAATAATGCTTCTGTTCGTCAAACTTATCGTGCACTTCGTCCATTCAAAATTTTATTTTCCGATGAAGCCCATTTTTTGTTGAATGGGTACGTAAATAAACAGATTTGTAGCATTTGGAGTGAGGGGAATCCACAAGCTTTTGTCGCAACACCACTACATCCACAGAAAATTACTGTTTGGTGTGCTTTATGGGCTGGCGGAGTCATTGGCCCAGATGTCTTCAAAAACGATGATGGTCAGAATGTTACCGTTTGTTTGAATTGGTGTTCCAGATTGCGCCTTGTACGCGCCAGCCGTGGCGGCCACCTGACCGAAATCATATTTAAACTTTAATGTCGTAAAATTTTCTATCCAACAAAGACCGTTTCATTGATATCAAAAATATATTTCTATGTTTTATAATGATTTAAACTTGTATCACTCTATAAAAAACACCCTTTATTATATTTTTTAACAAAAAAAAAACTTTTTATTTCAGCACATTTTCTTAAAAGTAGCTCATTAAACAAATTCACATACACACACACATATACACACATCCATATACTCACACTCACCCATATACACATACATGCAGACGTAGTAATAGGTTCCCAGAATTAGTCAGGGAAGCTTCTTAGGATTTAAAAACGTCAAGATCTGAAGAGAACAACATTTTTGCCAAACGGGTTGAGACCAATAATTTCCCGACTTTTTTAAATTTTCGAAGCGGGAAGTTAAAAAAAGAACCCCAAATTTTTATGAAAGAATAATTTGTGGGTCTTACAGAAAAAGATTTTCAATTGTAAATCGATTAATCAATATAAAATCCATAAAATATCTAAAAACTCTTCAAACTTCAATATTCACTTCAATATCTGTTTGAATTATAAGAAAATGAAAATTTATTTTTACGTGTTTAATAAAACTTTTTCTTATGATCTGCGAATATAAACAAAAATGTCCAGTGAAATTCATTTTTAATGCAGAGTCTTGATCTTAACGAAAAAAAAATAATTAAAAACCATAAAATAAATAGAACCTAAAAAAATTATAAAATAAATACGAGTGTGCCCGCAACATGTGCCGAAAAACAGACCTCCAACTCGAATCTCCGGAGTATCACAAAATTCACTTGTTTGACTCTGCTGCTCGTAAATATGAGCGCGAGTGCATGCAAATACGCGCCGTCTGCCTCTGGATTTTATTTCCATTTTATCTAAAAATAAGTTTTCCTTCTTCTTGTTTTTCTCTGCTTTTTCGTTCTTTCTTTCTTTCGAACAAATAAAAACAATGAAAATGTGTTACAAAACATGAAGCACGAGCAGATCATGCGCCACCAAAACACTTGAACAAATACTGGAGCCGGAGCCCACAGGCTATTTTATTGAAAGAAATGTTGGTTTGGCTTTACAAAATCTTTTTGTTTAATTTTTTTTTTTTTTCGTTATGGGCGTTTAGTTTTTTGTTACAATTTCTTTTTTTATTTCAAATTGATACAATTATAACACTTAAAATTTTCTTCTCATTTCAGTTAAATAATTTTTAAAGAAAAAAAAATTGGAAATAATAAAATATATTTTTGTTTGATTCTCCAACTTATTAAATGAAGTTCTTTCCATAATGATTTTTACGTTACGTTGGATACACACGCACGTACGCATGTACACTCCTGTAGCTGCCATGTTTTGACGTTTAACGAAGGGATCATCACATGACATTGACAAATTACGTTGTGGCGAATACAACAAAAACATGTGGCGTATGAAACAAAAGACTCGGTAGTTTGAAACGCCATTGACTGCGTAGTAGTACTTCGGGTTCTTAAAAATAACAAAAACGTTCTTGAAATTACCGTGATCTCCAACCACCTTTTGTTAAAATAAAAAATCTATTACACTAGGCTACAAAAAAATTTTTGTTGTATAGGTAAATGGAATTAGTTTTTGTGTGTAAAAATTACTGGAAATATTGATGGAAATTGTGAAAAAGCGCTGCGCCCTGTGCGTTAGTAAAGGGTGTTTTTTATAGAGTGATACAAGTTTAAATCCTAATAAAACATAGTCGATCCATAATGAAATGTCAAAGCAAACTAAGCAAAAAGCAACTATCAGCTGTTAAATGGGTGGTCAAATAAGGCGGTGATGCCAACTCAAAGTTGTATCACTCTATAAAAAACACCCTATACAATTTATTTATTTAAAAAATGCTAATTAACGCAAAGCGATTTATAAAATCAGGGCCTCAACATATAAATTTATGCAGTTAAAGAAATCTAAAGCGTCAAATAAAGGCATGAATGTTTTCAAATGCCACAGCATTGTCACAAGTGCTATTTCTTCCAAATTATTTTAGTTTTTAAAATTGGTTTAATTTAATAGCATTATTTAATGATTAGAAATGCAGGAATTTTATCGACGTTTCCTGTTCCTGTTTACAATTTTTAACAGCAAAATAATCGCACAACATTTTTGTTAAAATATTCTGTGACTGATTTACATTTAAAAATCTGCATTTTTGTTTTACTAACAAATTGTTTCAGCGATCATTTAAAAGATAAAAAAAAACAAATTCCAAAAAGAAATGAAATTCCTATGAAATCGAAGTGTCAGCTATTCCTCTCACACCACGCCCCACAATTTCCTTTTTTAATGGCTGGAAAACAACATGAGTTTTCTTTTCGAGATTAACAAAAACCACTTCAATTTGTTTAAGTATTAGAAAATAATTATGAGTTCTGAGGCACGCACATGTTGGAATTTTCTTAATAGTTTCATACGAAATATTTCAGATAAAACGCACTGGATTTCCAAACAGCAACAGTCGATATTAAATGAATTTTTAAATTGCATTATTGTTTTCAGTACGTTTCGCCACTTGACACCACAACTTTTAAGGGAATTAAAAACGTTTGGCGCCAAATAAATCACAAGAAGTTTTTTATTCGTAACAGAAAATTAAATAAAAATATAGTGATTAGAATTACATTAAAACAGCACCAACAACAACGCGTTATATTCAACTAACATTCGCTTCGACTATATAATTAATTTGAAGTTTCAAATGTTATAGCACATTCGCCACCAAATAAATGAGCCTGCGTTTTGTGAAAACACAAACTGATTTATCCTGCAATAAATTTAAGAAAAAGCTCTTCGCTTATACAGATCATTTGCGATATAAAACAAACACTCCTGCTCACCACGCCAAGAAAAAAATCTTTAAACGCCATCAATCATCAATTGAAAATCTATTAACTTTAACAAGGCAAAAACAAACACAAAAACAATTTATTAACACAACAACAACAACAACACAGCGGAAAATAAGATCTGGAGCAGCCACATTAATTAATAAGATCGAATATATTTTTAGAAACCACGTACCAGCGTTGGAAATAAGTGAGCAAATTTTTATGTCCGAAAACTTCAACCAGAAAAAAAGTTTCGAACAGGCACAACAGAATTCTAAAATTTAAGCGCACCACTTTAAATTCAAATGAAATCAAATTAAATAAATATTAAATTGGAAATAAACAACAACAACAACAACAACAACGTCCCCACTATACACTCCTTCACTTGCAAGACATGAGTCAAATGAAACCAGATAATTCGAAGAATTTTCTAGTTTAAGTTCGAAAACAAAATTATAGTCTTTCAAATGACCGCTGCGCTAACTTTGACACCATAATCGGCTTTAGAAAAAATATTTAATGTTAGAAATAATAGTTAACAAGACAACAGCCATGATTTACAACAACAACAAATACAAGTTTGGAGATTCTTTTTTTTCCATAAACTCAACTAATCACCCACTCTAGTGAACACACATGGTCATACAATTCATACGATTTGAAAGCAGGGGCGTTGCCGCAAAGGGATCGTACATGACCAATTTAAGGCACACAAAATATGGACTATTTTAGTAGTTGTTGTGCGCTTCTGGTTGTTCATTTTACGATTGTAAAATTTATTTTATTATTTTTCTTTTCTCATTTCAATCAACGTCGCATTTTAAATTGCCATCGTTGCCGCCTTTAAAACATGTACGGGCATGAACACACGATATTGATAGTGAATAACAACAAAAACAACAACAATAATATAAATATTGAATAAATAATATTGAAAAGTAAAACAATATCTCATCGATTTGTGTGTGTTTAAGATAAACGATAACCAAAAAGAGTTTCGCAAACAATCGTTTCAAGGAAAAAGATAAAATAAAAAAACGACACTCTGAACAATTCGAATTTGAAATCTCAAAACTTCTCAGTTTTGAAATACATATATAATATACTAACTTGTTTAGAGTAGAAAATAATAACACATTTTTCATTAAAACGCTTTTTAATTATCTTGACAATCAAAGTTTTATATTAAATTAAATTAAGGGCACAGCAGAACAGCTGTTTTCGAAAGCCACTACACTTTCATCAAAAGCATTCTTATATATTTGTAATTATTACTGGTTTGGCGGCTTAAATGAGTGTGATAACATCTTCTATTGTTAGAAAGTTAATTAGGCATAGCAGGGCAGAACAGTTGTTTTCGAAAGCCGCTACACTTTCAGCATCAGCACTCGTATCTATTTTTATTTATTACCACTTCTTAGGCGGCTCAATTGAGGTGATACTATCTCTTATTTGTACAAATTTTATTATGGAAAAAGCATACGAGAATTGCAATCAAATCGATAGTAACAGAATTTTGTTAAATCGCTGCATTGCCGTTCGGTTATTTTCTTCATGTCCTATTTTTTGGAGTTATTAATTCCAGGTTTCTTAAGCCAAACATCTTTGCCAGGAATTTTAAAATAAAAAAATCAAACCACGCTAGATATTTTAAAGTCCAAGTTCGAAAATTCGAAATTAAGTTTGAAAGTTCGAAAGTTCGAAGTTAAAATCAAAAAGCATTTACCAATTGTTTAGACTTTTGACATACAAATTAAACACAAAATAGAATAATTTTGTGGAAATTCAGATATTCGAAGTTCAGTTCGAACATTGCAGGTTGAGCTAGAAAATTTAAGATCAAGTTCAAAGTTAAGTTCGAATATTGCAAGTTGAGCCAGAAAATTTCTGATCAAGTTCGAAAGTTAATTCGAACATTCAAAGCTGAGTTCGAATATTCGAAGCTCAGTTTATCTAGAATATTACAATTTAAAAATTCAAAAGGAATTTACCAACTTTTTAGACTTTTTCTATACAAATTAAACACATATTGTTACATAATAGAATAATTTTGTAGAGAAAAGACAGAAAATTTGAGATAAAATTCGAAAATTCGAAGTTAATTTCGAAAATTCGAAGTTAAGTTCAAAAGCTCGAAAACGCGACTTCGATCTCGAATACTAATGTTTAAAATCGAAAATTCGAATTTAAATACAAAAATTCGAAATCAAGTGCGAAAATTCAAAGTTAATTTAAAAATTTCCTCCTAAATTTTTTATATTTTGGCGCAATAAATTCGAAAGCAGTGTATTAAAATATAAAAGGATTCGAGTTTCCCTTGTAGCTATTAACTACACAAATCGATGCTTTTAATTTAATTTTTATTCGAAAATAAGTCCGAGGCCTGTAAGACAATTAAAAATATATTAAATGTACTAATTGAATTGGAAAATGAAAAAATTGCGCATCGATGACACTAAGTCTACTGAAAAATTTTGGCTTCTGTCTTGTTGTTTCTAGAAATAAATACATAATGATTTTGAACTCATTTTTGAAACTCATTTATTTCTTTCACTGCTTTTGATACACTGAAATATATTATTTTCAATCTTTTGTAAACAGGCGTGGGAATTCATTCATTTTTTTTTATTTTATTTTAAGAGTCGAGCTCAAAACGAACTAAATAAGTTCGATTTAAAAATAAAAACATTCGGTAGATATAAAAGCAATTCGAGATGTTTTCAAATGGAAAAACAATTTAATAAAATAAACATTTTTTTTTTGGTTTTTTTTAGGAGCAACACAATTATCGCTGAAAACACTTGAAATAACTATTCATGTTCCCTTGGGGACTTTCCTTTTTCATTAATTTTCTTTAATTTGCTAACAAGTGCTTTTGTTATTTAAAAAAAATAAAAAATAAAAAAGGGGGAAAATGCTGTCAGACGTGCTTGTTGTGTCTGAAGAAAATTGTTAGAAAATTTGAAATTATTTTAACATAAAATTATCCTATTATTTGGCAATTTTGATGGAAAAAATCTTTCATATAATTTATTTTGTGTATTCAAAAGAAACAATTTTCATTTCTTGCAAACGCTACTCCACTGCTGCTGCTGCTGCTGCTGCTGCTGCTGCTGCTGCTGCTGCTGCTGTCATGTGCTGGCATGTACGGAGCACCATCACACGAACTAATTTGATGTATTCATTCATCGTTTTTTTGGACAATTTAAAGTTTTTTTTCCATTTTTGTTTCGTTATTCCGGTAATCAAAGTTGTTGTCGTTTTCTGTAGCATAAAGAAACCGAAACTTCGTCTAGTGTAAATTGTTCAACACTTGAAGAAATAAAATGCGAATAGACAAAACGATTGAGTTACAAAACAATAAGAAAAAGAGACAAAAAATTTTTGAAATTTTTGAAATAAGTGGAAGCGCTATTTCGAAATATAATACAACTTCACTTTGTGAACTTAATTCAAGCTTCGACTTCTAATTAAAATCTTTTGGCCATCTTTAGGGAGAGAGAGAGAGAGGGAGAGACTGAAATTCTGTAAATCATTTATAATTTAATTAATTTTATATACTTGTTTTTATTTTGTAGACAATTTGTCGGCAGATATGAAAAAAATGTTTTAAAATTTTATCAAATCAAATAGAGTAAAAAAGAGTAAAAGAGTGAAATTATTTGAATTTTTTTTTTAGATATAAAAAATTATTTTATAAAACTGGGACCTCAGTTCCCAACATCGAGTTTAAAAATTAATAATTAAAAAACTGAAAAATACAAAACCAGAGAAAAGCAGGAGTAAATAGTTCACGCGTCACCGCGTGATTACAATTTCGAAAAAAGTTAACTTGTCTTCGAATATATATTGAAAAAGTTTAATTCCAAACAATAAAATACAATGGTTTTGTGTATTTAATGCTTCAAAATGACGTTTAACAACTTTCGAAATTTTCGAAGTTAAGTTCGAAATCGATAATTTATGTACAGTTGGAAGTAGAAATGAAAGTGATAACCACATTAATTTCATAATTTAAAGAATTAAAGCTTTAATCCCGAAAATACAAGAATTGATAGAACATATCGCCACCTAAAATGCAAAATAGCGTAACAAAAGAAGCAAAAAACATTATTAAGTGGAAACTATTTGGAATATTGAAACAAAATTTTCAACTCTACATTGAAATCAAACAATTTAATTTTGAACTTTTCCCGTGTTTCCACTTTCAAACACAATCACTATTATTTCTCTTAGTGTACTTTAGCATTTTGCTGCTCATCTTCAGCCTCGTCACATAAAAATTTTGAAAGCTTCCAAGTGGTACATGATTTCATGTATCTATTTATGCTTATTTTTGTTTATGTATGGTTGTGTGTGTGTGTGTGTGTGTGTGCCTCTGTGTGTTGTGGTCATCATCATCATCGTCTTGGCTTCAAATTATGTACGTTTTACATTTTTTCGGTTTTGAGGTCAAAAACGGCAAAATTACCAGCAACAGCCAGCCGCAGCCAACACAATTCTGAACATCTTGGCCAATAAAAGAGCCAAATACTCGTCTCATTGTTTCTTGTTGGAATTGTGTGTGTGTGTTTCAGAAGACGAAATAACTTTAACTGGCTGTCTGACAGTCCATTTGTTTTGCACAACAACGTGAGTTTTTTTTGCTGTTTTTTTATCGATAATTCGTTTGTTTTTCTTAAACTCAAACCTGTCAAGTCAACAGTACGAGTTTGTGGTCAAGTCATGCTGCCAAGAAGTTTGCGAAATCAAGTTAATGATTAGAGTTATTTTCCTTTTAGAAAGACGAACAGAGAATGTGTTAAAATAATCGCACACTTAATTGCCGATTTCCTATGACAATTGAAAAATATTTGGCAAATATTTAAGAAGAGAAACATTTTAAGAATTAAAGAAAAGTTTTAAGTTTGTTCACGTTTCTTAACAACTGCAGCCTAATCGTTTGATATCTTTAAAGTTTCAACTGAAATCATTCAAGCGTTTAAACAGCACATTCGTGTGTTGTATTTTGCCCACTATTTCAGTTTTGCCTTGACTTAAAAACAAGTGACACACGCACACAACAAGATTTGAGACCTCATCAACATTTTGGCCATTAACTGACGTTTGAGTGATTTTTTAGCTGTTAAGACATTTTTGCTTTTCCATAAAAAAAAACAACTTTAAAATGAGAGCTAAAATTAAAGTTTTACAATTAAATGTCATTAACACCAGAGGTTTGCTGTTTAATGTAGCGTTGACAAAAACTTCAACACCCGCTACAACAATAAGACACTGTTTTCTTTGTTTCATAAAAGTTGTCAGGGAAGAATACTCGAAAATATATTCCGGAAACATTTACAAATTAAGAGAAACTTAATATATCTTAAGCTAAAAGCCGATTTAATGATTTTTTCAAGTTTTCGAATATTCGAACTTAATTTCGAATTTTCGAAAATGTTTCGAATTTCACTTCTGCAGTCTATATAGAAAATAATTAACTTTAGAAAGAGCATTTTTATATTTTTTTGTTGGTATTAAAATTTTCGAAGATCTAAAATCAATGTTTGCGTCATTGATGTTTATGTATAAAACAAAAAGCAATTTTTAAAATATTTGTATTGGGATACATTTTAAGCTAAGATTTCATTAAAGGCTTATTTTAATTTTCGAATATTCTAACTTAATTTCGAACTTTTGAACATTATCGGAATTTCGCATCTACGAATATTTTTTAAATATTTATATTTGAATATATTTTAAGCTAAAATTTCATTATATGCTTTTTTTAATTTTCGAATTTATTTTACTTAATTTAGAATCTTCGAACGTTTTCTAAGTTTTGCATCTGTCATTAGAAAGAGAATTTTCAGCTTTTTTCGATATTAATGTTTTCGAAGATCTCAAATCGAGTGTTAAGAGTTTGTATATTTATGAAAAAAATTAAATAAAAATATTTGTAAATTATTTATATTAATAAATATATTAAGCTAAAATTTTATTAAATACTTTATTTTAGTATTTCGAAAATTCGAACTTAGTTTCGAATTTTCGAACATTATCGGAATATCGCATCCGCAGCCTATATATAAAAACTATCCTCAGAAAGATTATTTCAAATATTTTTTTTATCTTGTCATTTTCGAAGATCTTAAATCGATTTTTAAAATATATTTATTTTTAAAATATTTATATTTGAATATATCCCAAGCTAATATTTTATTAAACGGTGTATTTTAAATTTTTCGAATTTTCGAACGTTTTCGGAATTTCGAATCTGCAGCCTTCATATGTAACAATTATCATTTGAAGAGAATTTTTTATATATTAAGATTTTCGAAAATCTAAAATTAATTTGTCATATGTGGCGTTTTGTATTTTTTTTGTAAATCATACCATTTACTAAGTGAAATATTGTTTTAGATAAAAATACGTTTTTTTATAAAAATTTTCTTTAAACAAAAAAATTAAATTTTTAATTTAAAAAAAATTTTGTAATAATTTCAAACAATAACGAATTCGTTGCAACAAATCAAAAAAAAAATTGCCAAATTTTCGAATCTATTTTTGCATTCTCTAATTTGGAGCAATAAAATCTTGAATATCAAAAACTTTAAATATAAAATTCAATTATTAAATTTTACAAACTGTTAAACAAACTTCCCCACTCAGCACGAATCATAAATTTTTTATCGAATTAAACACAAGAAATCTCATTAAAATTGTGAGATGTAGTTAAAAAATTATAGTAAATTAAATAAAAACAAAAAAAAAATACTTTAAATGTTGTCTGTCAATTGCGCTGGCATCAGAGATGGTTTCAAATAACAGAAATGCACACGCATGCACACAAACATGTCTTCAATAACATTAACAACACAACAACAACAGTTGTTGTTGTTGAGTTGTTTTATATTTCAATGCCAAAAACTCTGTACTTCACAGCAAAACAAAAACAAAAAAGTATTACAAAATGAAACGAGACAACAAAATGCTGACAGCGAATTGAAAAAAGAAATCTGCTGGAATATTTCAAATACGATTTTAAATGTTATTTAATAATTTCAAATGGTTGTTACACAAAATATAGTATTTAAGTCTGTCGGCGGTCTGCTGCTTTTACTCTTCTCAAATTCCATTTGAAGTGCAACCATGAAGCGCGTTAGTGAAAGACAGATTTTGTTGAGGGACGCAAATGAAGTGGAAGTAGGGGTGGAGTGCAAGTCGTTGCACACACTCTCATTTGAAACGTATTTAATGCAGCGTTGCCGTGATCGAATTTAATTTTCCTTAGTCGGAGCTGAAATTTCCTTAATTATTACAAGAATATATTTTAATTTATGAGTCCTTCACATACTTTTCTCAAATTGATCTGATGCTGGGTAAAGGAACTCACTGTGTCGCACCATAGAGTTCGCAGTCGCTAAAAGTTTGCAACATTTTGTGTTGAGTTTTGTTGAACATTTAAAAAATGTTTAATGTGAACTTTTAATGCTTCTTTTATTTCAAGAATTAAGGAATTCCTGTATAATTTATTATTTACAAAACCTTTTAAAAGTAAAATATTGGGGATTCCTCCCAGTCCAAAAATGTCAGTCGATGAATGCTTTTTAGAAATATTCTTTTTTGGCAACACTGTTTTTAGCAGTTCAGCTGTTTTTGGAAACTGAACTATTTTTAGCAAAACAGTTGTTCTTCTCAGCTCAATTGTTGTTGGGAGCTCAATTGCTTTTGTCAGTTCAGCTGTTTTCAGCAGTTCAGCTGTTTTTGCCTGCCCAGCTATTTTTGGCATATCAGCTGTTTTTGGTACTTCAACTGTTGTTGATAGTTCAGCGGTTTTTGGCAGCTCAGCTGTTTTCATGCAACATTCTACTTTGAACATGTTCAGTTTATAAGTCGATTTAAATATGAATCGACTTATAAAAGGACATCATCAGTTTACGATGAAACTCATTTCTGCATGAATGGAAATAGGCGAAATTTTTATATTTAATGTAAAAGGGCTCCGTAAAGGCGAGTCCGGGAACGATTACCACCATGGAGGGGTAAAAAAGGACAATCGGACAAAAAAGGGCACTTTTTTTAGTAAAACGAGAAGAGTTTTCCCAGAGGAAATCGTGGCCAGAAACATTACAAGAGCTGCCAATGCATTCCGAAAAGTGCACTGCCTGGTGTAGATTATGAGCAGATGGCATCATTAATTGAACCGTACCTTTTTAAAGACGAAAAAGGCAGGAACGTTACTGCGAATGGCGAGCTCTGCCGTGCATTAATTAAAAATTATTATTATTATTTTTTTATTTTATTGTTTTTTTCTTTTTTCTCAAAATTTTAGATCTTGACTTGGCTGCGATGTGCTTTCAAAACAGACGTTGCCACATGCTACACAGCACGCGAAACAAAGACCCAACAGAGAGACGATTTGATGAAGATATTATTTCAAGTTTAGCGTCGATAGGCCGCCTAAATCGCACGATTTAACAACTTTAGAAATTTTTCTCTAGGGCAACTCAACAGCGCCCAACGGGCTACGCATTGGAAGTCGATATTGAAGAATTTATTTGTGAGATACCGGCCGATATTTAGGATTTATTGGGCCGAGTATACGCGCCGTAAATATGTGCATGAAATGATCTTTAAAGAACCCATTAATTTCTCTAAATTTTATCTATTTTTATACTAAATCCGAAAACCATTGAAAGCTCACACGTTACAGTATAGGATTGAAGCCTTTTGACAAAATACTTTCCACATTAAAAATCTGTGGTGTTGCCCCATTAAAACTTCCGGCATATTTTGATTAAAACTTATCGCACCAAATATTCTGTTGGTTTAAATATCTCGTTATTAAAAAAATTAATTGAAAGACAATCAGATATGATATATATTTTTTTTCAACTGAAATTGATGTCAAATATTTTGCACAACATCCGATATATTTGAGCAACGAACGGTGCACAAAAAAGTTGTGTATATCCAATTGCAGATAATCTGGACTGATTTATAATGAACTATTTTGGATGAGGAAAGTTGTAACCTTTTTTTTTAATTTGCAATTTTTAAAGCTAAAAAATATTATGTGTTTTTCTTCAGAGGAGCCAAGCAAAAGAAAAAAATACACCCAAAGAAAAACTTCTATTTTAGGCACTTAATTTACCAGTTTGTTGTCTTAACATGGAAAACCTCTACCCAACAAACAAAACGCTCTAAAAACAAATTCAAGTCTAATAAATTTACAAGAGATGGCCAGTAGATGATGGCCATACAGATGATATAAAAAATAATCCCAAAAAACTTTATAGTTACGCATAAAATTCATTACGCATCGTGTTCATATCTCATTATTAATAAATAATTCAGTTTCGTTTCGAACGGACTTATAGCGCCCCTAGAGGCAAGACAAAACTCTTCATGTTATAGTTCCCCCAGTTACAGAGAATTGACATAAATTTTTATTAACACCAACACCTCGTGTTTGTTGGGTTACTTATGGAAGAGCGTGTACCCAGCGGTTCCTTAATGAAATTTCAATTGAATTTCATACCAAATCCTTAAGACTTTCAGAACCCCTGTGCGAAAAGAAATTTATTTATAATTTTACTTTTTTTACTTTAAAGTCTTTATCAAGTTTCTTGTCTACTCTGCATGTTTGCTTTTCTTTCTTCCTCTCTTTTTTTGCAATTTTTCTTTCCAAAACGACAGGTGAAAATCGATTTTTATGCGTGTTTTTGCCAGTTTTTCCTCTACTGTAACAGGTTGCTTCAGCACCGAAAACGCATTCTGTCTGGCAGCAACAGCGAACTAACAATTTCAGAAAAGAGCGTGTAAAATTAAAATATTATGGGAAAAATATTGTTGCACGTTGTCGTCTTTTAAATGCTGAAAAGTGGTTTCGGTAGTCGCAATTATTTGGAGACAAACAATGTGCGCGCCTGTCTCGCTGTTAAACCGTCAGTCTTTTAGTTTTATTTTTGCTTAAGTGGCATATCATATTATAGACATGATCATGATGTCTTGCTGCGTCTATTTATTCGTTCGTTATTATTTAGTTTGTGCGACGATCGAATTATGACAACAACAGTTTGTGTAACCGCAACACAATCAAAATAATTACCCGCAATGGAAAGTTTGTCAACAACGGTGAAGGCATATTTTTCAAGCCAAATTAGCAGCAACTCATTATAGATGAACACAATAAAGAGTTCATGAGGTGTGTAAAATTTTTACAGAAATTGTTGTTATTCAAAATGAAGAAAAAAGCAAATGACGCAGCGCGTACTACTGCCGATAGGACATCCGTGTGAACGCTTTCCATAAAAAAAAACTGCTCCAAAACAGAGATAACAAGTCCAAATTAATTATCAACTAGTTTAATTAGTGACGCACAAGCCATTCTAATAATTTGACAGAACGCAAGTCACACGACTCAAGTATTTATCTACAGGGCATTATCTACAGGATTGGCTTTGAGACTGAGTAAAGGAAATTAATGAATTCGAGGCTCGAAAAATACTCAAGCAAATCCCTGAGCTCAAAGCCGATAGCCAACGTCAAGCTGTGACGGGGAATGTTACGATTTTACTAACTTCGCTTTTACGGTCTCCTGTTATTTTCAGTTTTAATAACTCCTTAAAATTCATCGGACTGTTCAATTCCTTGTTAACAGAATTGCAAACTTTTTTTATTCTAAAAATAATTTTGTTTAATTTACAACAGTTTTTGAGCAACTGTTTGGTGCGGAATTTTGTACAATAAAATAAGTTCTTTAAAACTCACCTTCTCTTCACATTGAAGTTATATTTTTTATATATAATCCACTTAAATGAGGTTGATGGTGATGATGAAGTTTTGGTGGTTAGTTGATTGGAATCCTTAAAAGGCAAGAAGCGAGAAACCACAATAACAAACAGGGGTTGACAGGATGTAACAGGTTAATTGGCAAATGTCAACTGTCAACGGGAGGAAGAGTGATTAACAAAAACAGGCACTTGTCTTGAAACACAAGAGGGTAACTTTTTGGTCATACGATTGAAGTATGTTTTCAATCGATCATTACAAATTGCCTACACTTGGTTTTTAAAATTTTAAAACATCTATTTCCCCGTTTCCTTGCAAAATGTACTGCATAAAGAAATTACCCCGTGGGTGTATAAATTTAATTTTTTGTAATTAAATACTAATTGTGACTATTCGTTTTTTCACAACATATTTTTTTTTTCTCAATTGCACTGCAATTTTTACAACAATGACTTGAATTTTTGCAATGTGACTTCCTCAGTTAAATTACAGTTTTTATTTATTGAAGAAAGTTTTCTCTTGTTTTATTAAATAATTCTTCTTTTCATTCACACACTTTCACTTTAAGGTCCCACTGCAAAAATTTGTATGTTGTTTTCTTAATGTTTAACAACTTTTTAAGTTAAAAGTAAACAAACTCATTATTTAGAAAAGAAAAAAAACACTTTAATATTCAATTTGTATTTTGTTTGGTACACAAGGGAGTTAAACTCTATTCATAATTCTGTTTTGAAAACTGCATTCGTAAACAAATATTGCCTATTGTTGTTGTTGTTGTTGTTACTATTTCGTATATTTATTTTTGAGGAATATTTATTTTTGCTGCCTCTCTCACTTATCACACTTTTGCTCACTTTGAGTCGTTAAAAAAACTTATTGTTTTTGTTTGCTACGAGAAATAACACAAGTGCAATTGTTGGTGTTGTTGTACATTTCAATTCTTTTATTTCTTTAATTTCTTCTATCGTATCGATAGAAAGTTTAGTTTTTTTGATATTTCGCTACACACATTTTATTTAATTATAAAAATTATGCCGTAATTAAACAACAAAAGTTAAATATGGAGAAAATACTTTTTAAGCACCGTTAAATTGGCGAACACAAATTAAATAACAAAACACACACGTTTCACACACAAACAAAATTACAAATTCCAATCACCCGATTATTAAGAAATGCGCTCTATGCCGCTGCACGTACGGGCATGAAATGTAAACAACGAACGAACATTTTACGTTTAACAGATGTGACGAGCGCTAATCATCTCTTGTTTGGTTACTGAAACAAGCAAAAATGTTAACAGCGCGTATTCACCAGAGTGCCAGTAACAGTGTGGTGTGGTTTAACTTTCTGTTAAGCTTTAATTTCTTTTATGGCGATTTTACACAATGAAATGCTGATTAACAGTCATGGAGCAGAAAAGTGATTTTAATTGTGATATTTTGAGCGCGTAGGTCCACAATATTTTAGAAATTCAACATGCATTCAAATTTATAACAGTTAATCTCGATGAGTAGATTAAAGGTCTGATTCGTAAAGAATATTTCATGATTATAAACTGCCCATTTGAAAGATATTATAAAGAAATTTTTCAAATAAGAAGGTTGACAATTTTTAGTCAGGTTCTTAACTTCAAATCTGCAAATTTGAATTGGTCTGAGATATTTTATTAGTGGTGAAATTATCTAATTTCTTCAAATTAATTAGCAGAACGAGGTCGCCAAGTTATAACGTCAGCGTTCTTTGTTCAGTGTTTTTTTTTTTTGTAATTCTCAGTTGGTTTCTGATAGTTTGTGCAAAAGTTATGAAATTTTTTAGTTTTTTTAATTATACTGAAGGGTGCTGATGGTTTTGTACACTTATAAGATCAAACGAAACACAGGCATGTAGACGTACTTAACCTATAACAAAGAAAAGAATTTCTTTTTTTTTGATATATTAATTTAAAAAAATTTTTATTTAAAATCTTAGACTTAAGATATTTTTTTAGAATATTTTTTTTATTATAACGAACTTTTTTGGGTTGACCCCTTTATATGGAATGGTGTTCTGAGAACAGAAGAGAAGGCAGAGAATTTTTTGTTGTTTTTCTTACACTTTTACCTTGCATAAATTTTTTCTTTTATAGGAATATATCGTTGGTTTAGAGTGCATACCCGTTAACCACTCAACACAAATTTTCCGGGAGCGGCAAAATAAGTTTCATAAATAAAGAGCTTCGGCCAATAAATTAGTTTTCTTGATTCATATTAAAGTAAAAATTATAGTGGGTCAGTGAGGCGTCCCACGTTCCAGAAGGTGGACTTTGAGCAGTCAATATTTCTAAGTTTAAGTGTTAACCGGAAAAAGTTGTCTCGGGTAAAAGTGTGTAACCCTCTCCCCCGGTCTGCACTGCAACGAGGCACGCACCAAGTTGCCTATCATGACCCGGAGCGGAACACACAATTATTACAAGTTGTGATTGATCCGTTAGGAGTCAAGTTCTCATAAAATGGTGGATTCCTAAACATCAAAATATCCCGCAGTGATACACACTGTTTACAAATGCAGATCACACACGAGTTTCCATCACTTCAAAGCATTTTCATGTTTCGCAACTCAGTCCAACTCTAGTATTAAGAAAATTAAACACCGAAAAATGGCTCACTGCCAAAATCGGTCCGCATACAACCCAATTTTTATGTTCTCACTAGATATTTTCAACTCTTAATTTTTGCAAATGAATTTGCTTGTATTGTAATTTCTTGCCTCATGCAATAAAAATTATGTTGGATCTTCATTAATCCCATTATAACAACATAATAAATACAAATTAATTAAGAACGTACTCGTACTTGTGCGGCTGGATGTTGGCAAATATTTTTTTATAAAAATATATATATTTTTTCATCAAAGTTGTTGACGACGAGGCTGCTGAAAACTGTGTTGAGCTAAATTTTGGAATTTGCTTTATATTTTGTTGTTGTTTTTTCTTTTTTGTTAGCACACATTCTTGGCAGAATGCAACAAGTGAGGCAGGCAGGCAGGCAGACAGACAGACTGACAGACAAACAAGCCTAACAGACGGACGACAACTCAAACAAGTTATGACACAATTTGAAATTGTTTTAATTCTGCAATTTCTGTGTAGTTTTTTTCGCTGTTGTTGTTGTTTTGTTTGCTTTCTTTTTGCCACATAAAATTATAAAATAATATATGAATTATTTTAGTGGAGCATCTCGTTGCAAACTTTTTCCCATAATATGAAAAGCCAGCGAATTAAAAATTAGTTTCGCTCAAACCAGTTGCATCTTGAGTTTATTGTGTGTAAAATAAGTTGATTAATTGATTAAAACCTTCTAAGAAGTGTTTTCTTTTTCGTCTTCTTTTTTCTTTTAATTTTTTTATTTTTTATTTTTATTTATTTTTTTTTTTTTGGAAAAGAAAAACATATTTTTAATTAAACAGTTTTATGAGCGATACAACAGTCACCTCCGCGTGTCATTTGGATATGATTTATGTGACCAAATAAAGAGATTTTTTCTTCCAAAATTAACAGATTTAAAATATTAAAAGCGCTCAGATATTTCATAAACCTCGTTGACAAAGTAAATCTGTTGGTTGCAAAAGCGTTATTGGAAAAGATAAACTCTTGTAAAACATGTCAAATAAAAATCCTAAAAAATATATGAATGAATTTACGGCCCACGGCACAGTGGGTCGAATTGTATTATTATTATAATATATTAGGTGTAACTTTTAACTTGAAGTAATTGATTCTTAAGTTTTGAGAAAATAAATTAAAAAATTAAACAAATTTTTGTAAAATATTATATATTTTTTTATTTCAAATGGCTTTTGTAAGTTTCTAAATGACAGTTTATTGTCATTGTGACTTTTCGAGATTCCGAGATGACCAATTTATGGTCTCATGCCGTCAAGATAAACTAAGCAAAACTCTTTTAAATAGTGTATGATCTATTATTGCAATCGGACTATCCGTTTAGTAACTCGGGAATTATTGAAATTTTTTTCCCGAAATTGGCCCGTGGCCAATTTGTTACAGAACAGTAAATAGTTGTAGAATATTAAGTTGAAACTAAATTTCCAGTCTTAAAAATTTAAATAACAATTAGTTTTGATATATTTAAATTTAAGCCAAGTAAATGAATTTTATGAATAGGCTGCGATATAAGAATTCTGAATGCTATTAAACCCATATTTTACCACACGACAATTCCTACACTCACATGGCAAGTATATGCTTTCATATACAAGCCCACAGTGCAATGCTAGGCGAAAGACATAAAGAAAAATATGCACTCCTGCCCCTTTGAAAATTTATTAAATAAATATATTATTTCCTACAAAAACATTTAGTAGTCACACCCATTTTTTAGTCAACAAAAAAAACACAAGAGACTAGAAAATTTATTCGTAAAGTAGAGCAAAAAATAAAAATTAAATTGTGTGCAACAACATAATAAAATTTGAAACCAGTTCACACAGCGCTAATAAAGTCGCTCATAGAAAATATTGTTTGTGAAATTTTATGTAAATTGCAGGCCAGATAATTTCAAAATGTGAAAAATAGTCAAAATAAATCCATTTATGGCACATATTAAATAATTGGCAAGACTTGTGGCAGAGAAGCGAATAAAAAAAATATGTTAAAAGGCGTTTGAAATTATGAAGGTTCGAGTTTGGAATGATTAAAGTCAGGAAATAAAACTTATAATTAAAAACTAACAGATTTTTAATTCTTAAAGATAAAAAGTTAAATAATCATTTCAATTAAATAAAATAAAAGTCTCTGGATCAATTAAAATGCAACTAAAATAGCTGACGCTTTATTAGAAAATTCTCAGTTTCATTACAGAAATGTAGAAAACTTTGAATCGCCTGGAAAAAGCATGAAAATTCGGTGGGAGTAGCCGCCTCAGAAGATCGCCCCAACTGATGGAAGAGGTCCACGGTGCATTTTCTTAGCTGAGCATGAATTTAGATAATGAAATTTAATAATCTGCTAGAGTTATTCGTTTGCAAGTCTATTCATAATTAAATTTAGGACAAAACTGAACATGTTTAACAGCTGCACTGCCAAAAACAGTGTTGCCAAAAAGAAAGTTACCATAATAAACTCGCAACACATTACAAAACCTCCCTTCATCGGGATTGTTCAACATTCTTCTAGTACGGACACAATATTTTCCTTTCTCTAGGGTTCTTAGCCTGAGTGCTTTCCCTTGTGGAAAAAAATTCACCACCGACGTAAAACAATCCTTTCCTTTTCGGAGTTCCGGCACATTTCATTGCATGAGTAGGGATCAACACCTGAATGTCGGCCTCAGTTAAAACAAAAACCATTTTAGCTCAAATCCCTAATATTTACACCGCACATTTTCTTATGAATGAATTTTCAGAGGTTTTTTCGGATTCTATTTAGCGTAGGTATTTAAAAAAATATGTATTTTAGCAAAGACGCAGCACTGCCCGTTTCCCTTTTCCGATTCGGAACTCAGTGTATTTATAGAAAATAGGTGTTGAAAAATAGTATTTTTTTAAGAGAGGACAGTGTCCTCACTCTAACTCTCTTTCCCTTTTTGTGACCAAATTGGGTGTGCCAAGTTTTATTTACGAAAAAACTTATGAATAGCATTTATTTACCGTTATTTCCTTTGTTGCGCGTGATCTTTGAATAACTTTTGCTGACAAACTTTAAACGAATCGTTTTAATCGAACTATTTGAAATAGTACGTGGCACTAACACTTTATGTGACAACTTAAACTCGCTGTCACAGGAAAGCGATTCAATGAAAGAGAATATTCCTTTTTTATAAAAGTGTTACACTGTGAAATATTTTTGGCTTTTCAATAACACGCAAACAACAACTTCAGCTGCACTTTTTTGCAATTCAACAACGTATAAGAAGTTTATGAATTTTGTCAATGAGAAATAAAAAGTTCTTTGACTGCTGCTTGTTCTTGTCATAAGAAATTTCTTCATAAATTAATTTGTTCGTTCGTTCGTTCTTTATTTTCAATTCAGCTTCTTTTTAGCATCTGAACATGATATTTGATATCATCAATCTTATTTGATTATGGACTGAAATCTAAAACAGTAGTTGAATTCCTTTCCATTAAACGAGCACATGTGAAGGGGAGAATTTTCTAAGATTTTTGTGGTTTTATTAAGTCGCAGAAACCGGTACAGAAATAAATCGATGGCAAAAAGAAACTGCAGTTTCAATTGAACTTCTAGAAAAATGTGTAAGTGGATGGCATTTTATGATGATTAAAATAAATAAAATAAAACAAAATAACATAAAATAATTAATAGGGAAAAGAAGCAATTGAAGAGAGAAAATAAGATGAACTTATCAAACAACATCGCTCGCATTGAGTGTGTGAGTCGTGTTTTAAAGAAGAGAAATTTTTATAAGATCTGAAAGATCAAATTACTTTTGGGTTTTCTCCTTCCGCTTGTACAATAATTTTATGCAACAATTTTTGCTAAAAGAAACTATAAAGAAGATCTCAGTGCTCGCACTTCAAAGAATATTTTCGCACTCTTGTTATGGGAGTTGATTTCGTGTGAAATCTAATAAAAAATGTATCAATTTCTTTTCTAATAAGACTTCTGAGCTAAAAGAAAAGAATTCTTTAAAATATTTTACAATCCTTTTCAAATACGCAAGAGAATAGCAAATTTGTGCAACGAAGTTTATCTTCGACAAGCATCTGATCTCCAAAAACATTTTTCGGCATTTTTGCCGACTACAATAAAGTTAAATAACAACAAAAGCAACAACAAACACATCGCTGTTTGTTAATCTTTTGGCACGTTCCATTAGCTTCAATTACTTGTCTACGAAATAGTTTACAGGGTGTTTCGTAATGGGCCGTTATTCAAATTTAACTTGAATATTTATTTCATTAAGTCGTACGTGTTAATGCTGCGTGCCTGTAAGAATCTGCAACTGGACCATTTTATGTACAAAAATAAATACGTGTTGAGGAGGAGTGTTTATTAACACAATTTATTATATCACCCTTTAAGGCAGCCGATATATCATCGTTTAATGGAATATCGCTGTTTCGATTTATTTCTCCTACACGATTTCTAAAAATTTGTTTCGTTATCTGCAGCAGTTTTTCAATACACTCACTACGGATTTTAAACAATAACATTAAATCACAACTAAACTCCTACACACACAGAAGCAGTTGTTTAATTGTTAATTTTTTAAAGTAAAACACTTTTTTTGCAAATTTACTATTTTTATTATATTCCAGTAACCTTCTGCACAGAGTTCCCAGTTTATGGGATTTTTATCTAAAGTGGGCATTTAATTTCTAGATTAAGATTGCGAAATTTCGATTCTAGGGATCTCAAGTTGGTTTGGGAAATGTTTTAAGAAATTCCCAAGATGTTGCTTTTACACCGTTTTGCGAAAAATGAGTCTCATCAGATCGCGATGTTTGCTAGGAAGCTTCCTGCAGACTAAGAGACTGTCACTATGTCTGTGTGTGTGTGTGTGTGTGTGTATGAATTGGTGTGTGTAAGTATATGACCCGCTTGTAACTTTAGAACGGCTTAGCTGAATTTAGCCAAACCGGTAATTTTTCAAAGAGTTTTATTTTGAATTTTCTGTGAATTGAATCTGATTTGAACCGGTAGATTTCGAAATATATATAATTCAAGTGTTTCTAATTCTAAACGGCTTATCCGATCGATTTTATAACTCTTGACATAGAAAAACCACATCAATTGCTGTTAGTCGGGTCAAAATCGTTTGATCCATTACTGAGATATCGTGAGTAAATAATTAGAAATAAGTTTTTTTATTATATTATTTTTATAATGAGCTTGAGCCCACTGATTTATGATATTATATTAAAGTTTCTTATTGCCGATATTTCGATATCCTTTGGGTATCTTGGCAGGACAGAATATTGCTTTTGGTTTTTATATCACGATCGATATCGAAATTTACTCGCTATTTGTATATACAATTAACCACATGTTAGCGTGGTGTACAAAATAATTCCAGGTGTGTAACATTTCACCAAAATGTACTAACAAATAATTGCCAGCATATAAGATGAGGTGAGTTATTGCAAACTACAGTTTTTAACAGCCTCTTAACTAAAAATATATGCTGTTAAGCTGGAATTTATGTAAACTCTTAAATAACATTCAGCTACACTGACGGAAATGTTTACATGATTAAACCTTTTTTTGCCGCTGGGATCAAAAGAAATGCCGTGCTATACCTAATTTTTCCAAACACATATCAATTACTGAATCATTCATAAAAGGTAACTATTTCGGAAAAATATGTACTTTTTAAAAATGTCCCTAGAAAAAACGAAATTGTCGTTAGCACCCTCCTTTTTGCCAGCAGTTTTAAATTTTTTATATACATCGTAAAAATTATTCTTTTATAATGAAAAGGAAATTTTAGTTTGAAATAATATTCTGTTACTGATGCTATTAAAGAAACCATGATATAATATTGATATGTAGATGGCGGTAGCTGATAACAGTAAGTTAAATAACATAAAAGATATGGTGGTGAAAAACAATGACAGTAGTAACAGGTGTGCTAAACACACCATGTTCAACATATTTATTAATGGTGATTAATAACAGCGTTTCATACATACGAGGATGTATATAAAAATATATTTGAAAATTAATATCCAAATTTTTTATTATATAAAAATCTGGTTTAATTTTTGTAAATTCTACCTTAAACTTAATAGATCATGAATCATGAGATCTTATTATTTCTAGCCAGAATGCATCTACATGCATGTAGAAAATATTTTCATAATTTTTAATTGGAAAACAATTCAAATAATTTACGACAATATTTTATTCACCACTTTTTTATCGAATAATTTCTATTGAAATAATTTATGTTGATATAATTTTTTTGCTCATCCAACAATTTTATTGGAATTAATTTCAATTATTCTTTATATCATTTGCTTATATTTTTAGTGAATATTTTAGTCGAATAGCGTTTACTTTATTCGAATCGTTTGGAAATTTTTGTAGGAATAATTTGTATATAATTGCATGTGTTATATTGACTATAACAATTTTATTAGTATTTTTAGTGATTATTTTATTCGAATAATATTTAATTTATTCCAACTGAATTATAGTAATTTTCCACGAATAATTTTTATTAAATTGAATGATTTATACTGACTATGACAATTTAATTCTGATAATTTTTATTCGAATATTTTAATTGTTATTCGAATAGCTTTTCTTATATATAAGAGATCATTTTTATTCGAATAATTCTTTGTTGGTGATTTAGCTCGAATAATTTTTATTAACACAACTTTCATGCTGATGTATTTACTTATTCGAATGGCTTTTAATCGCCTGATATTCTGATATAAAATGTTTTCCTTTATTCTTTTTTGTAACAATTTTATGCCATTCACTTGTATTGAAATAATTACATTGAATTGAATTGAACATGTAATTTTATTAAAATAATTTTACTTTAATTGCTTATAATATTTTACAACATATTTTAGAAGTATATTTATATATTGTCGTTGTTGTAATAACAAATCGATTAATTTTTGATGTTATTAGAATTTTTTTCTCAAAGAATTTTGTTTCTATTGGAACTATAAACGAAAGTGATGTTTGAAAATTATATAAACACAATTTTATTCGAATAATATTATTCGATTACTTTTTGTTTGCACTTTAAATAAAATAGCAACAGCCCTGTTTTTCATGCAACACTGTAGCGAAGTGTTGCAACAAAAGTCTTGCTTTAAGGACGTAAAAAATTTGTTAAACTTTTTTGTGGATCTCCGTTTTTTATTAGGAAATTATGAATTAATGAAATTAGTACACAATTAATTGTCTCACACACCGCCTTTTCCAAAGAACTGTATGTAACAAGAAACTATAATGAACTTATGAGTGGCTTTTAAAGCGTGTTAGCGATCAGTATCTCTTTTCTCGTGGGGGGAAGTACAAATTTGCCTGACAGTGAAAATCCAAAGAGCAGACGATGGGAATGATTCAGTGTTCTGCCGTTAATGTTTTACAAATCTGAGTTTATTTTTAATATAAAAATTAATACCACAAACAATTATAAAACGAACGGCATGCGGATCACAATTGTAATCAAATACACACACACACACATTTATATACAGCCAAAACACTTTCGACATACAAGCACACATATTTACGCACCTTTTGTATCAAATCCCCAGTTAGTTATAAATTGTTTATTGATATGCCGTGCGAGACATAATAAATTCATTCTATAGCAAATAAATGAGAAGTAAAAGAGAAACTTACCAATTTTTGCTCCCCTCTCTCATGCAAGAGTAAACACAGGAAACTGGTTGGTATAAAATTCAAAAACATTTCCAGTATCAGCTCAGTTTCAAATACGAGCTGAAACACACAAATCGCCAACTAGAAAATAAATATTAAAACCGGGGAACAGTAAAAATAAAGTAGAGAAAATGTATAAAAAAGTTTTATTTGTTTTTGTAATAATTTTCTTAAATTATTGCGTTAATGGTAAAAAATCGGACTGCCCGAAAATCAAATTGAAACGACAATGGGGTGGCCATTTGAGTAAAATTATTGATTATCGTCCCATACCAATCAAATATGTGATCATACATCACACGGTGACACCGGAGTGCACAACATTCTTAGAATGTTCTGAAATTTTACAAAATATGCAGCACTATCACATGAACGAATTGGAATACAACGATATCGGTTACAAGTGAGTAGAGTGGGACATTTCCTAGAAATTCACCACAACTGCGATCTGAATAACACTGTGCAACAACCGCGAAATATTATATGTAACAATAATTTAATAAAGATTGATTCTAATGGCACGTGTACCGGCGTTTCGAAAGTTTACGCATGAGCTTCACATTCGCACGTTTTTACCGTGAAACGCTATAGAAAAGCGTGTAGACTTTACGTGTTACGAATATGGTGAGTTTAGCAGGTTCATGTAAAATAATACGGGGAAAAACTTGTTTTCAAACCTGCAATCGTGCAGTGGGTACGTTTCAAGAAAACAGTTAAAAGAGGAAATTTGTCGAAATATATAACGGAATAAAACGATTCACAAAATTGTATCCCTTTTTTGATGACACGCTTCAATACGTTACACCGCCGTTTTTCATGGAGAGAACATTATGGAGAGTTTAACAGATTCATGTAAAATAATACGGGGAAGAACTTCTGTTATATCCTGTAACAGTACGGTGGGTATTCTTTTGTAAAAAAGAAAAAAGAATACCGAAATATGTCCCAAAATAAATAATGGAAGAAAATATTTGACAAAACTGAATTCCTATTTTTCTAACACACTTCAATACGTTACACCGTCGTTTTTCATGCAACAGCATTTTGCACTTTTTCATGAAGAGAACAATAAAAAAAGTAGGGAAATTTTGACTTCGCCTTAAATGAGACTTTCGAAACGCCGATAATAAAAAATTTTCATTTGTTCCCTCTATCCGAATCAAACCAAAATATATTGGAAAAATTTCGATTGTGTTGTACAGTGTAATCAATGATGGATGGCTGCTTATCAGTTGTGGATTTTTATTAAAAAAATTTTTAATTTAAAGCTTCTTAATTGGCAACGATGGTGTTGTCTACGAGGGCACAGGTTGGCTTGTTGCGGGCGCACACACGTACGGCTACAACGCCAACGGCACCGGCATTGCATTTATTGGCAATTTTAGTGGTATTTACAAGTAAATTTATTTTAACAATTATTTATTATAATTTTATTGTTAATTTTTAGCCAAATTGCCTAAGCAAATGGCTTTAACTGCTGCCAAACAGCTTTTGGAATGCGGAGTCAAAAATGGCCAATTAGATCCCAATTACGAGCTGTTTGCTGCCTCGCAAGTGATTTCAACCAAAAGCCCTGGACTAATTCTATACAATGAGATTCAGGAATGGGATCACTGGTCGCCTAATCCATAGTGAAATGGTGTTTTGAATTGTAAATAATTTTAAGATAATTTAGTTTTAAATAAAAATTTAAATAATTGAATGGAATCTTTCGAAGAGTTTGCATATTCATTTTGAAATTTTTGCTCCCACTAAATAAATGAGGGGATTCTTGAGTTTATATCCAGTGAGAAAGAGCGAAAAAGGAATAGAAAAAGCCACTCTCACATAAAATAAGAGCTGCTGCAACAAAAGCTTCATAGTGTAAATTGGGACTTTATTGATTTTTTTTCGTAAAAATAATTGGAAAAATTTGTATATGGATTCAATAGGAAATTAAAAAAGTCAAGGCGATTTTTTTGTTTACGAATACAGTGAAAGCTCTCCTAGGTGGACACCCTCCGTCGACGAAGATTTTGTCCGCGAGGTGGAGATGTCCGGTTATTCGAACGAAATAAAAAACAATTATATTTAAAATTTTATGAAATCGGTTCTGGAGATTTAAGAATTGTCCGCTTTAAAGAGATGTTCGCTTATAAGAGCTGTCCGCAAAGAGAGCTTTCACTGTATTGAATTACATGTGAACCAGTCCAGTGGGGAATATTTCCTACGAATTTGTCTCCCCTCAGAACATATTTTTCTACTCAAAAAATTTCTTTAATTATAAGGTCTGTTCCAGGTGCATAACAAAACAGAGTTCGGATTTTTGGAAATAACAAGAAAACTACTCTCTGTAGTCACCAAAATTGTAAAAAATCGCTGGAACGTTAAAAAGCATAATTAGACATCTTGAAATACGCTTGCTGCTTAATTTTTCAAATTAAATTTTATGTTAGAAATTTTGGAGGCTAAAATCACAAAACTAAAAAATCTGCATCATTTGCAAAAATTATTTTTTAAATAAAAGGGAGAAATAGGCACAAACGTTTAAGCGATTTTTTTAAACTTCCCGTTTTGGTTTTTTAAAAATGTTTGTATCAAATTCTTTTTCTTTCTTTCAAAATTTCCTTATTGCTTTTTCATTTTTTAATGTAAATTAAAAACAGCTGATAGTTAAATTCTAGTCGGAACTTAACCCAAGAAAAAAGTGCTTACAACTCTCGTATGCTCTCTCAGTTTCTCTCAAAATTGAAAAACTAGTATCTGATACACTTTTAGAGTGACTTTGAACTGTTCTCCTGAGCACCTGCAGTACATCCCCATAAATTCCACGCGAGCCGAAAAATATTAAAATTGGCATCACTGAATCATCAAATGCAGTGGCAATAATTTTTCCCCATTAATCATGGGGAATGTAAAATAATAGCAGGAATTAGAAAGAGGGAAAATATTCCAAGGGAATTACTGTTCGTAAATGGGGCTCATTTCAAGGGAAAAATTATTTGAGATTTAATTTTCGGGAAAAGGGAGAATATTTTGAGCGAAAAATAACTGCCGTGGCAGAAATCATATTTAAACATTTTAATTTTATAATATTTTCTCTCAAATAAAGTCCGTTTCATGATATCAAAAATATTTTTTCTTGTTGTAGTGAGACTTAAACTTGTGTCACTCCATAAAAAAACACCCTTTATTTATTGACAAGGAGTTTGACACGATGCCTTTCGCTTCAATATCTCAAAAATCATTTCACACAGAAATATTTTAAAGAAAATACTGGAGAATGCAAAATATTAGAAATAATTTTTTTTTTTTTTTAAAATCTATTTTTCGCAAAATTTTGAAATTTCACACATTTAATTAAGTAGATGAGTGTTGGTTTATTAATAACGCCATCTGTGGTTTAAAGGTCTTAAAATTTCGAAAGATGCGTTTTTTCCTTCTTAAGTTAAATTATTTTTCTTTTAAAACCTTTAATAATATGATCCAAGCCCACTTGACACTTCCTTTTATTAAAAGTTTTTTCAGGAAAATAAATTAAATTTAAAAAGAAACAAAACGCACTTTTAAAAACTTCCGGGTCTTTACACAAAATTTGGCGTTTAAAGAAAATCAGCCATAAGATGTCGTTTTTTAATTCGGCGTATTCCGTGAAATTTTGAATATCATTGAGAAAATTTTTAGAAATTAAGCTGAACGACAGAGACTCGCTAAAACGAATTTCTTGCAAATCGAGAAAAGTCGTGTTTAACTCTCTGTCGATTTGACGTGGAATTAATTAGTCCCCTATAACTTTTTGAATGCTGAAACTGACACATGAAGTCGGTCTAAATAAAAAACAACAATAAAATATTTTAATATGTTTCAAAAGTGTCTGGGGAATACAGGGCCCCAGTTACCCCATTCTCTAGTGATGGAAATATAAAAACAAATTTCGATCGATATGGAATAATGCGATTTGACGGTATTATAAAATAAGAAAAGAACTGGAATTTGATAAATTATTGAATTATTGGGGGTTTTCAAATATGCCAGCAGAATTCACTTCGAATAAAATAAAATGCGTCACTTTTTGTTATCCAAGAATTTAATGATTAAAATAATAAAAAATAATAACTTTAATTTTGCTGAAATAATTATCCAAATAAAAAAAGTTTGAATGGATTAATTTGAAGGGGAATTCTTTTTATTAATTTAGAAAGAAATAAATAAAATTAATTACTTTCACAAAGCAAATTTGAAGGCTAAAAGAGAACCCAATTTTGACAGTCATGACAAAAAGGGAATCCCCAATTCAATTCAACGAACTTTTTGTAACAAATCAATCCAGTGTTAAGCGGAAGCGCACACCTGTTTAGCCTTTCAAGGATTTGTATTTATTTCACATACGAATGGTCAATTGAAAGGCAGCACAAACAGGACTACGCACAGCTAAATTGTCATAAATTACACGGTTCATTGGCTCAGCAACACCCTGTAAGGGAAAGTGCACAAGAGACAAGTTGGAAACAAAACCATATGGTTATTGTGCGCCTTCTAATGCGATTGATACGGCCAATTTGTGAATGAAAGGAAGGCAAAGAAGTGCGACCAACCATGAAAACGTTGAATAAGACAAACGAAAATGAAGTGCTGTCTCTCTCTCTCTCTCTCTCTATCTCTCTCTGGCTGTAAATGATTGAGGACAATGAGTGAGCATGTGAAATGAGAAAGAGTAATTGCGCAAAAATAAGAATTATAATAAAAAAAATATTATATTAAAGGAAATAGTTTTTGTGGCAGAAGGAAATTCAGTTTAACTAAAACTGCGGCAATGAAAACACTTTCGAAGCAAACAAACGGCTCACAAAACGGTTAAGAAACGGTTCAGAAACGTACAAAAATAGTGAGAAAATTGTGTTGAAAAATGTTTTATTATTTTGGATTGTAAAAGTATTTTATTTGAAATTATAAATAAATAAAGAGAAAATTGTAAGAAAAATATTTGAAGAAATGATTCTCAATATGCCCGTGAATAGTGGCGTAGCCAATAACTCTGGGTCGCAGGGTCAAAATGAATACGCCAATTTTCTTAAGCGCAAGTACTCCGAGCGAGAAACGGAGCACTGCAGTCCGCCTAATAGTTCCTCAGAATTCGAAGCACACAAAGACAATTGGAAAAAACGTCATATGGAACGGGAAGAACAAACAAATTATATTGAGTCGGAAAGCGCCTACTCCCAACAGCCCTATAAGTCCACGCATCACAATAGTTTGACTAGCGAGCCACTGCAGGATAGCGAAGCACATGATGCCAATGCGGGGGCCTTTAATATAATTGCAAATAGTTCATTTATCAACGACCTGTTTGCGTACGATGCCAATTTAATAGTGCCAGTTTCGGTAAATGCTTTGGGCGCCAGTGTTCTGGCAGAGCAGCCTATTTTCAGCACACCCTCCACAGTGTGTGCCAATGCGACAGTGGATTATGAGAATAGCGGTGATCATTGGCAGGCTTCCGATTTGTTGGAATTAGATCACCGTTACAACTCCAGTCTGCAAACGGAAATCTCCCAACTGCATCCCACAGTGAACTTGAAAAGTCCACAAGAAATGAACTCCTTAAACGCAAACACTAGGCCAGAGTTGAGCCAGCAGCAGCAGCAGCAACGGACACAATTTTTATTACCGGCCAAATCAATAAGCCAACAAACATCCCCCATTACGGACAACAAACATTTGGGATCATCCAACCCAGCAGCCATTGCAACAACAGCAACTTCCCCGCCTGCAACTTCTGCGAACTCCTTCAGCAACGACAACCCTGAACAGGATTGTGATTTCGAAGACAAAAATCTTTCTTGGCTGTTGAATTTTAAATTTGATGAATTTCCTCATCTCAATCCCGACATGGCGGCGACGGCCAATACCAATTCCCATGCAAAGACGTCAAAGTCCCAATCCCATACCGACTACAGCGACATGAATAGTTCCACTGCGCCATACGCTTCGTCCTCGTCATCTGTGTGTGTGGGAAAATCGCTTCAAAGCAACACTTCCAGTGCAAATGGCTCCGTTATGAGCGAACGCTCAAAGTCTCCCAAGAATTCAAGTAAAACGGGTAAAAAATTTGAAGAACTTGTTTTGGAGGTCACTTCGGAACTGGATGGAAACGATATGACGGTGGCTGAAAATGTTGTCATTGAAGAATCCGCTTCTTCTAATCGAGTGTAAGTACGAACAAGCAAATCAGATACTTCAATTAGGCAGTGCTCCCAATTTATTAGTCAGTAGTGCAGTAGTTGGCCTTTAAATAGTTTTGTCATATAGTGATCTTAAAACTGGGTGATTTTTTTAAGGCTTTCAAATTTGATTTTATAAAAGAAGACATAAAATTTAGAGAAGTGCATGAAACCTGAAAAAGTCCAACACGGGGTCAAATCGCACAAACTCGGCACCCATTTCACTTCAGCTGCAAATGAGATAACCATGCCCACAAATTGTTCATGTAGAATATTTAATATATCATGAGTGCTGACTGGCACGTGGCGACGTCCCGTTGAAACCACATGTCGTGGATGCCCAGATCATCGAATTGATGTCAATAGAAATCGGCTGTCATCGACCTACAGCGCTCGTTGGCGATACGTTTCCTGAAAAGAACACCCATTTTGATAAAACAATTTTGTTATCTGCACGTGTTTTTGAACTCCATATTCGTCCAGTGATGTGGCAACAGAGAGTGAACAACTGACAGCTGATTTGACAGCTGTAGCTACAGCAAGATGACCGTTGTCAACTGTCAAGGTTCAAAATACGCTGTTCGAAAGCTCTTTATTATTCTATTTCATATGATTACGGGCGAAGGAGTCTGCTTCAAAATATTTATAGAAAAATACTAGTGCCTTCCAGCTATTCCATAACATTATCTGTCCTCCGCTTTAGTTCGTGGCTTGACTTGAATCAGTAAGAAAACACCGTAGAAAATTAAAAAGTTTTCAGCAGCAACAACTTTTCCAATATTTTCTTCTTCAAAATGTATTTGAATTTAAATATCGTAAAATATTTCTTTTCTTTAATAAATTAATTATAAAAACATGATTTTTTCTTTTATATTTTCTTTTCAACCTCTTCTCCACCACCCCTAAAATAATCAACTTCAAAAAACCACCACCACCTCTTCACCACTTTGGGGATGCACAATCTGGACAACAAACCACAAAACGGCATCATCATTGCGCGAACGTGTTTCCATTAAAAAGGCCTAAAAAACCACCATTCACGTACACGGAGCTCATTGAATACGCCCTTGAGGATAAGGGTGAATTAACAGTCTCCGGCATTTATCAATGGATATCGTGAGTATATAAACAACGCCATTTTGTTAATTATCGATTTCTAAAGGAAATCTTGAATGCGTGATTTAATGAATCTTTAAAGAAGGAATTCCGAATTTCACTTTTGCGCTGCAAATGCAACAACAACTTTCGGTTATTTCTTTAGAGGCATAATTATTTGTTGTTGCAACGGTTGTTAAGTCAAACTTAAAAGGAACACTCTCTTCAATTGTTCACAATTTCATATGATTTTTTATTTATTTATTTGTTTTTCTTCACATACACTTGCCAACATACAATTGCAAGGGCAATTAATTTGTTTGTTTTTGTTTTTTTTTTTTGTTTTTTTGCATAAGTTTAAGTGTAAGTAAATAATTTATGAGTTCCGTAGTTTTGTGGAACTTAGAAAATTGTTGCTTCAGCTGTTCTTTTGCAAGGCTTGAAGGAATTTTGTTATTTCATTTAATCTTTATTGTTTTAACGTTCTTTTTTTTTCTTTTTGTTGATTTTTGATTTCAACAAGTTGCCAACAAATGAATGTCAAACAAATCGTATATATCAGAAGCTTGCACTTTCAAATTGTGTTACGTTTTAAAAGGACATTATCAAAGATAAAACGTAGAGAAGCAATGCGGCATGAATTCAGAGGTCGTGAGAAGAAATATCCCGCTGTTTGAATATCCTTATTAACATCTGAATAACCCTGTTTGCATTGCAATTTGGAAACAAGTCGTTTCTAATTTTCCAAAGCCTCCACAATATCCTTTGAACAACAAGTCTCTTAATGCCTTTGAAGAACTACAACCATAATAATTAGAAAAGTGCCACAAAGTGCTGATAGACGACACTCCCTGTTTTGTTTACCTCCTGCTCAATGATCGCTACTAAACGATTATAAACTACGGAGGCAATGAAGCGTGTTTAGCACCCCATCAATGAGAACGAAAATGAACGATTGATTACATTTTTTTATTTAGAAAATATAAAATTAAACGAAAAGGTCAGGCCAGTGGTCAGATAGGAAATGCACATGAATTTTAATATCCGTTTAATTTTACAGCAAAAAAAAAACATGTGCAGGCTGTGCTCAAGAAAAATAATATGAATAAAACATGTGGCACCTGATCCTGCAAAAAAGGATACAAAACTATTCAAGCATGTTGAGAGCAAAGAAAGGATATAGGAAAACGCTGAAAGCCACGTGGCGGGTGTTAAATATTTTTAGATAAATACAGTTTTCTCAGATAATTAAAGTTTTATGTGAAATATTTTTCATAAAATATTTTTTCTATTCTTGGCAGCTGCAGTTGTTGCAACAGGAATGGTTCGAAGGACCATTTAAAGTATAAAATGAATTCCGATTTTGGGAACTACTTACAAATAAGAGAATTTAAATTCTATCGTTTGTAAAAGCAGAGTTTATGCACTCCAGATAAATCGCAATGTGATATAATTTTTTAGTGGCTTCAATTGAAACTCTTCGTGTCATGCTTAATGGATGAATACCGCAGCGCCTCTGGGGTCAAGTAGACACATTAATCGTATTTTCAATAAATTGTGGTTTTAACGTTAAAACCAACTCCTGAAAATATGGAAAACAGCCGTCCCCGTAACTTCCCGCTAGTTTTAGCCGCTAAATTATCGCAACCTGGTTTTTGGGCTATACTGTGCTTTTGAGCTCCTTTTTCACTACTATTTCAATTTCAAAATCAACCGATTCCCACGTTACAAACGGTGATGGAATTAATTTTTTTTATATAAAAGAATGGAGGAGACTAAATGATCAGAATTTAAAGTTTTTCAAAAACAAAATCACTTTTTTCGAATTTTTTCGTTCATAATATCTCACTAGCGGATTAATCGATTTTAACCCGACGTGGTTATTAAATCTTGAGAGCGGATTAGTTTCTAGAATCGATCGGTAAAGCCGCTTAAGACTTATTTAAAAAAATACTTTAAAAATGTTTTTTATTAGTTTTGTTGAAATTTCTTGAACTCTACCGGTTGGAATCGGTTCAAATTCACAGGAAATCTAAGTTCAGCAGTCCCTTTAAAATGCAGGATATATAAGTTCAGTAGAACCCTTTAGCTTGGTTGAAATCGGTCAAGCCGTTCCACAGTTAGAAGCGGGTCTCCAACTTACACGCACACACATACATAAAGCCATAGTGAGAAGTTCTCAGAATTAATCAGGGAAGCTTACCAAGACCTCAAAACGTCGAGATCTCATGAGACCTGGATTTTTTTCAAAACGGATTAAAACCAATAATTTACCGATTTTTTAAATTTTTAATTTTCGTAGAGAGAAATTTAAAATAATAAATAAAATTACAAATAAAATATTCATGAGGAATACGCCACGCTTATTAAAAATTTACTATAAAAAAATGTAGAAAAATTAATAAAACAAGTATTTTATTTTACAAACGAAACACATGTTTTTGGGGTACACTTTTAAGTATCCTGCCATCCATTAACTTCGATTAAAGTTATATGGTTTGAAAGGTATTTTCATGCTGTTGAGCAAAACAAAAATAATTTCTACAAGTTCTTGGAATAAAACCTGTAAAAAACGGTTGAACTGGCTTAACAAGCAACAACAGTCAGTTTTAGCATTTCATTCTTGTTTTATAGCTGCCAATACTCTTGTATGGTTATTCAAAAGTCTCTACAACAATTTTTAAACTGGGGGACAAATTATTCGAAATTTGTATTTAAATTGTATTGAAATATTGATCGATGTCGACTGCTGTAATTTGATCCGTGTTTTCTTAAAATTTGCTGTGTAAAGAACACGAGTTAAGCATTAAACACAATAACGGCAGCAGGCTACACGAACACCGACTACAAAATTCGTTGGCTACAATCGTCGCTTCGTAGTCGGCTACTTAATTATTTTTAGAACGACAGCACCAAATCAATAGCCATGTGTTGTTAATTGTAGTGGAATTCTCTTCATGTAGCTGCTTTCATGTATGTAACACATGACATTTTATTCCAATAAAAAATATTTAGAGTCCACAGTATATGACAAGAAATCATTTCATTAGCTTGGAAATATAGTTTGTTGTTTCTTTTTGTATAATAAAGCAGCATATTTTCAAGTTTACAATAATTGAATTTATTTATATTACACTGGCAACATTGCATTTACTCATTGTCGCCCACCAAAATAGAAACAGATACTGTCCGATTGGCTACAACCCGAAAACAGCTGGGACAACAACCCGTAGCCGTGTTGTCTGTAGTAGTAAAAATGATCATTCTCATATACACACTTGTATTCTATTTTTGACAACTTGTAGTCTGTAGTCTGCTGTCGTTATTGTGTTTAATGCTTTAATATGAAAATAGAGTTTTTATTATTCATAAATTCCAGTAGTCCTGATTTGAGGAATGAATAACTAGTTTTTAATGAAACTGTCAAGTGAGCGAATGATCCAAACCGAAAAACATTTCGCATGAATAAAGGGAAAATAGCGGAAATGCTTCACTAACATTTCAAAGCTAAACAAGCGTTTTAATTTATAAAATTAAACTTCTTGTTCAAGCAGAATAATTCTAAAATAAATAAAAAATTCTTCTTATAATAATTCTTCAGGCTCTAAGTCTAAGACTCGAAAATAATATTTGTAAATATTTTATTATTTCGATATTTCGAACACCTTCGGTGTTCTTCTTCAGGACAAATATTGAGCAAAGTCGTCTAATTTTGAAAACTAGATGACTTTACTCAATATTCAATATTTTTCCTGAAGAACACCGAAGGTGTTCGAAATAATAAAATATTTACAAATATAACGAGATAAAACATAACAAGAGTTTTATTTTCGAGTCTTAGACCTACAGCCTGAAAAATAATTATAAGAAGAATTTAAGTAAAAAACAAGGTCGAATAAAATACAAAAAATAATTGATAAATAAAAAATTTCATTAAAAATTTCTTGAGATTTAAAGAAGTTGAAGAAACAACCCCCGAATTTAGTTTTCGTCATTGTCAATCTGAAACTGTCATCCTGATTTTAGTTGAGCAAATAAAAAGAAATAGACTCTCCTTCCAGTTTGTAGTCGTCCATGCAGGGGTTATTAAATTTGTGTGCAACCAAATTACAAATAATATTTATTTTTAGGCCATATAAAAGCAAATTTGTTCTCTGTTGCACGGTTGATTGGCCGGGGGCGGTTGGGGGTTTCTTTTCATGTGAAAATAAAGTTCATAAAATATCTTTTTATGACGTTCTTTGGCTGTAAATTTTGAATCTTTGCAAAGGGGCGGGCGGGTTGCTTTTCATCGGTTTGTTGAAAGAAAATCAAATAAAAGTGGTGGAGTAAAAGCAGGTGAATATGTCGTGGGCGGCAGGGGGTGGTGGTGGTGGTGGCAAGACAGTCAATTGCAAAAGTATGTAAATTTATTCAAAATGCAACTCATGCACGCAAACTTTATTAAAACATTCCACTTTAAGTGGTTTTGTTTTGGACTCCTGTTCCTATTTGTTGTTGTTGTTTTTGTTTTTGTTTTTGTTTTAGTTTGAGTTTCTTGTTTCTTTCTTTGGAGCAGATTTTGTTGCTTTAATGATTTTTGCATTTTTCTGCATGGGAACCTTGAAAATATTAATGGAATTCGGCGGTAAATCTTGGAGGAATAAATTTGAAGACGCCAAATCATTTAATTGTTTTCGTAGTCAAGTGATTCGATGGAAATCCTGTGTTTGGGGGTAAAAGTTTTTGCACTTTAAATATGGCGTTGTAAAGTTTTTGCATCTTTTTAAGCGCCACCCTACTACTGAATATCCTTAAGTTTCATTATTCTGCCAGTTTATATATCATTTAATGATGGTAATAAAAGCAATTAATATTCTTCGCTTCTTTCCTCCTTTTTCACTTTTCCGTCAAAACGTTTAGCGTTCAGCGATTAATTCAACAATTTAGCAAAAAGGGTGAGTACACGAAACCTGTGAGGTTGAGGGTTGCAGTTCGCTTATACACCCAAACACGTATGAAAACGTTGTTGTCGTTCCTTAAAAGGGGTCCAATTGACGCAGTGGCTTGTCGTTTAGCCTGTGCGTCTGTTAATTGAACAGGTTGTTGTTGTTGACGATTTTTGTTGTGTAATTTCTATGAATTTTTTTTTTTATTAATTTTTATAAAAACTGTACAACTCTATTTCAGTTGATATTAAAGTTCTATCAAAATAATTTGATTTCCGTTTGGCTTAAGTAGAGCAGAGCGTGGAGTACAACGCAAGTCATAATTTCAAGAGCCCGACTTTTTTTCACATACTTTAATTTCATTCAGTTGTACAACGATAACGACCACAGATCCGAC
The DNA here is from genome assembly GCA_963675445.1 of Linnaemya vulpina. Taxonomy (NCBI): domain Eukaryota; kingdom Metazoa; phylum Arthropoda; class Insecta; order Diptera; family Tachinidae; genus Linnaemya; species Linnaemya vulpina. The sequence goes on along the minus strand of OY776280.1, from coordinate 16,676,146 downwards.
CGGGACTACAAAACTATGTCGCCTTCTACAAACATGAAATTGGAAGGCAGACATTTTTCAAAATGCCCTTTGGTCTTGGCTAAAATATTTAAAATTTAGAAAAACAGGTTCTCAAATAAATTTACTCACAATAAATTAAATCTTTCTTAAAAACTGGTGTATTTGTTGTTGTAATTTCTCTTTACATTTTATAATACTTAATGCACAAACTGTACTGCGGCTGGTTTTCTTTTTAATAAAAAATTACTTGAGAGTTTAAAAAAGAAATCATTCTATATTTTGCAAATTAATATTTTCATGAATAATCGCTCTTGGCAGTACCAGTGAGGCGGCTCTTTTCGGTATTGAAAGTCGAGGATTTTCAAGTTCAATGTTTTTAGGAGTCCTGGTCGTGGGATATTAAAAACCGAAGCGGTTGCGCGGAATTTCAGAGCCCGCAAGCGAATTATATTTACACTCGGTCCATCACTTATTCGCCGAATATAGAACTCTGAACAAAATTGTCGACAAGCAATTACGCAAGAAGCATCACCCTCTCTCTCTCTCTCGACCACTGCAACATCGCACAATCGATAATTCCAATGGCGCCAACCTCCCTCCGCACCGTTTATTACCCCCCGAAATAATCGTATTTAAAAATATGAATTTCCCACCAGACGCCCTGATTCGTTAATAACTTTTCATTGTGATACGAGAGAACTTGATTTGTTTCGTATATATTTTGGTTTTTTAGTATAATTTTCATAAATTTAATTTTTAATAAAAAATAATTTTCAAACCGATTAGCTTTTGGCAAATAATTGTTTTCCATAATGAATTTCTTTAGCCCTGTTTTTTTTAACTAAAAACAGCTGCATTACATGTCTGACGAGATATTGAATAAAACCGCCCACTAGTGCCACCATGGCCAAAGTAGGGTGCCCACAATTGAATAGCCATACAAATTACCTCATGGTTAGTTTGCACTTTTGCAAAGTCCTGAAAACTCTTTGCAAAAAATGAAAATCAGTTGGTTGCTACTTTAAGTGGATTGTAGTCAGCCAGTCAGCCAGTCAGCCAGTCAGCCAGTCAGTCAGTCTGTCTGATTGGCTGTCTGTCTGCAATATTCTATTCCATTTTATTCAGCCCAGTTTGGCTCAATATGATTCTGTTGTTGCAAACCATTAACTCATTTCTTCAGCGAACCATCCACACTGACGACTTTTTTTTTTTTTGGTTTTCCGTACCATTCAGTAACACGGCACCACCAACAGTCAGTCGTCAGTCCATTATAAAAATGGAAAAATAAATTTAAAAAAAATTTATTTTTTGTAGATGGAACATCACATGCAGGCGTTGCAATTGATGTTTGATTGTGATAGTTGGAAAGCAGCAACAACACACTCGAACAATTCGATACTTGCAGTCGTTTCATGGTTCATATTTATTTTGCAAAATACGTTTTATACAAAATGTTTGTTTGATAATTAATTGGTTTAGTAATTATTCAATTAAATAATTAATTAATTTAATTTTCATTTAATTTAAAAATATGGAAAACAGTTGGTCCTAAAGGCCATCCCTGCAACTTCCCAGTTTGTAACCTGGTTTTTATGTCATTCTTCGACCTAAAACGCTATTATTTGAGTTTTCAAACCAACCGATTCCCACGTGATGTAGTTTTTCTTTTACCACAAGAGAATCGAGAACACTAATTGATCAGTTATATAATTTCGGAGTTTGAGAAAAATCCCTTCTTTACAATTTTTTCGCTCACAATCTCTCACGAATGGATTAACCGATTCTGAATCGGTTTACGGTGATCGATGCGGTTCTTAAATTCTAGAATAGATCAGTGAAGCCGTTTAAGAGTTATTCTAAAAGACCCACTTTGAAATATATGTTTCCCAGTCTTCTGGGATATTTCGAAATCTATCGGTTCGAATCGGTTAAGATTCATAGGAAATCTGAGTTCAAGAACGCTTTTCTGAAAGTCGCTGAAAAGTTATAAGCGGTTTACATACTTACACGCATACACATACAGACATAGTGAACACTTTCCAGCGACCCAAAACTTCAAGATTTGTTGAGAAGTCAATTTTCACAAGAACGAAATAAAACAAATAACTTTCCGGTTTTTGAAAATTTTTTAAATTTTTCTGGCGGAAAGTTAAAAGTTAATCTAGATTTGATCTCCATAATTTATTTACTGTGGCAAGTTTTTAAATGGTCCGTAAGATGTGGCAACATTTACTGTATAAAATGTGGTTAATCAATAATAACACTGTCCAACAATACCAAACTTTTTCTTAAGGCAAGAAGAAATATCATTCTGATAGAGAGGACACATAATAACAAAAATATGAAACAAAAATAAATTTTAAAAATTGTTTTTATTTTTGCTTGCGACATCGGCGTCAAAAAGGTAAACACGCCTGTGGCAAAATAAATTCTTCTGCTTTCCATCGTCTAAGTATGTCAAGCAAATAATTTAAATAATTTAAATAATTAACCTGGTGAAAAAAAAATCATGGTCATACTGCTGCTACGCAACATCACAATCTTGTTCGGTCAAAACTGAAATACTTATCGAAATTGTTTGATTAACTGAATGAGAATTTCAACATGTTTCAACAGGCTAAATGATATTTAGTTTTCTCTTGCTAAGTTTTTAATAAAAATCAATTTATAAAAATCAAATTATCTAATTATAAGAAAATAAAATTGTTTTTTTTCGCGTTTAAGTTTTCTTTTCTGGAAAACATGTAACATTTTTCACTTCTATTCAAAAAAAGTGGCAGTTTCGAGGAGTTTTAAAACAGAAATTATTTTTTTACAGGATGTCAGGATGTTAAATACATTTCTAGGAAATTCTTTATTTTTAAATGTTAGAGTGTTGCCATTTTGTATAAAAAAGTGTGAGAAATGTTGCATTATTTTCCAGAAAAGAACTCAACCTTGAAATCTATAATTGAAATTATTCCACCCACGGACTTTAATTTTAGTTTTTTAATTCTTTAAATCGACTCCTTCAATTTGCTTATAATTAACCAAGAAATTGCGTTTCTGCTTGACTTGATTTGAATATTTTGTAAATAAATTAAATATTTACAAGAGTATGTGTATGTGTGTGTGTGGATGTGTGTGTATGTGTGAGCGCTTTCTGTTGGTGTTTAACCAGCCAACAAAATGGAAAAACCTTCTTCATTTTTTTATTAAATTTTTTGGAATGGAAACTTTTTTTACGTTCGCCTGCTGGGGGCAATTATGACATGAGATTGAACAAGAAACGGAACTTTTTAATGGGATTCGCTTTTTTGTGTTTGCGAAATTATGAAACGACCTTCGTGGCGGTAACAAATAGCCAAACAATTTGTCATAAAATTACAAACTTCGTTTTTGTTGAATGTAAAATTAAAGATAATTTAAAAGAATTTGATGAAGTCTCCCCGTCCGATTTATGCGAAAAATATTTGGAATATCTCTTTCAAAAATAAGAACGAAAGACTTCACATGAAATTTTCAGTGATTCCACATGTCTATCGTGTTAGTGCGGAGATCGTAGGTTCGATTCCCACCAAAGAATGTAGACGTTTTCTAGTTTTCAGGCAACACAACGAAGCTAATCAAGACCCAAGTTGGCTTAACTTATTATTTAAGACTGGGGTAACTTGTCCGATTCAAACTTCGGGAAAAAGACGAAACGAGACATACACTCCATTCGATTTGATAGCGCTACTCAATTCGCAATCGATATCGTTTTATTTTTATTGTTTTATTTTTGTTTTTTTTAATATTTCCAGACTGTCCTTAAGGCCGTAATTCACTATCCTACACAATCTTGTCATTAGCGGGCCACGCGATTATAACATGTCTGCTAAAGAAGTGCCGTAGTTTAGCCTAAAAATGTGTGATAATTATTTTTGGAAAGTTGTGCGATTTGTAAAAGTTTACGAAAATTTTCATAAAATTATAGCCTTCATGCGATCAGAGTTGTATTTATTGGAAGTCAGGGGTGAAATTTGTTGGCTCCAAAGGCAACAGATGTTTTTGCGTATCAGCTGCAACACCATTTTGAAACGATTTTGTTTTTAATGTCGATCAGATTTCGACAAGATTTTCCTGTGAATCAGTCGCCCGATTGCGACAAATATTTTTTTTATATTCTTAAGTGTAGGGTGTTTTTTTTTAGAGTGATGCAAGTTTAAAATTTAATAAAGCATATAAATATATTTTTGTTATCAATGTTGGATAGAAAACTTTATGACATTAAAGTTTAAATATGATTTCGGTGAGGTGGCCGCCACGACTGGCGCGTACAAGGCGCAATCGGGAACACCAATTTTCACAAACAGTAACATTCTGACCATCATCGCTTCTGAAGACGTCTGGGCCAATGACTCCGCCAGCCCATAAAGCGCGGCAAACAGTAATTTTCTGTAGATGTAGTGGTGTTGCGACAAAAGCTTGTGGATTCTCCTCCTTCCAAATGCGACAATTCTGTTTATTTACGTACCCATTCAACAAAAAATGGGCTTCATCGGAAAATAAAATTTTAAAGGGACAAAGTGCACGATAAGTTTGACGAACAGAACCATTTTTTTGATTAAAAATTGCCACAATTTGCACGCGTTGCTCTGTTGTAAGTCGATCCACAATGAAATGTCGAAGCAAACTAAACCAAAAGCAACTATCAGCTGTTAAATGGGTGGTCAAATAAAGCAGTGATGCCAACTCAAAGTTGTATCACTCTATAAAAAAACACCCTCTATTTTCAAAGATTATGCCGCAATATTGACATATAAATTATAAGAAACAAAAACTGTTCTGATCGCTAAATGCTAACAAAATGGGGTCTTTAAAATTGCCCTCACTTTTTTGTGACCATTTCAGCCTGAATATTTTTATTTATTTAGTTTTATTTTATTTTCTTATTTTGGTTCAGTTAATTCCTCTTTCCTAAAAGAAATTTTTGGAGAAAAAAACTTAAATGGTCGCGTGCTACTTCATGTTTATTACCAAAAAAGATTTTTTTTTTCAAATCAAATAAAATAAAATGAAATGAAAAAATGATTTCGAAGACTAACGAGAGGGGGGAAGGGAGAGTTTTATTATACGCTTTATAAAATGTGATTTACAAACCAATGACATACTGACTGTACCCCAGCCCCGGATTCTTGCAACGGTGGTGGCGAAGCCTCCTCCCCCTTGGAAAAGTTTTGCGTGTTTGATGGGAAATATTAGGGAGTTTTTTCCATGTTTTTTTTCTTTCTCTTGTGCCGTATTGAAGTTGAAAATAAATATGTACGCGTTTTCCCATGTTGGTATATAAAATAGCGAGTGTAGAGTAATTTCCCATTGTATATAACAAACATGCACACACACTCGTGTTTTTGTATGTGTATATAAGTTTTGGGGAGCGTGCGCACTACACGCGATGTCCTTTCCGTTTTAGTTTGAAATTTATATTTCATATTTTTTGTACATTAAAATTGTTTCTCTAGTTGCTGGCAGCATGGGAAAATTGGATGGCAAGACAGACGTCGGACGACCTGTCGTGTAGCAAGCAAAAGCAGTGCACGTACAACAAAACAAGCAAGAACAGCAACAGCAACAGCAACAACAACAACCACAACAGCAAGAGAGGACGTTGAATAAAAGTTTTCGTTGAAATTTATGTGAAACGTGCGCCAGTATATAAAATTGTATGGAAAAAGTTTTAATTGCTACTGGTCAAAAAGTTTTAATGGGCTCGACGGTTGTGAGTGTATCTGTGCAGGTGTGTGTGTGAGGAAGCGAATATTCGTAAGCACATGCAAAGAAACTTGGCAAGTAGAAAATGGGATATGAGTTAGATTTTGACGAAGTATTTGCGCTCGAACTCTACAGGGGCAATTAAATAGAATAGCCAATAGAAAATGAGGGCATTGGGCACACACTCACTCAGCCATTGAAATCGAATGCCTCACGTTTATAGCGATTAAACACATTAAATTATAAGGGTCAGGATCCAAAAGCTATTGCATGGTTTCTTTGCATTTGGTTACAACGACTTTTGGTTTTAGGAATTCATATCAAAACGACCTGAAAAGTCTTGGAGCTCAGAAGTGTAATGAGAGTTTGATCAAACAAGATTATATCAATCAACATTAAAATCAACCGGCTTCCATGTTTTTAGAGTTACAAAAGAATCGAGAACATTAATTGTTCAGTAGCAGTGAGAGAAGCTCATCATCGGAGATCTGATGAGAACTTGAATTTCTCAAAATGGTGCAGAGCCAACAACTTTCCGATTTCTTTAAGTTTTCAATTTTCCCAACGGGAAGTTAAAAATTAATTTTGAGTTAATACAGTACTCATGAACTGGTTCGGCATTTTTATTTTTATAAAAAAAGATATTGGCTTGAATAAAAATTTAATTGAACAGGCATAAAAGCTTTTTATAACTCTAAAAATTATTAAAAAATAAAATTATTATAATTAACGGCAGTAGAGCTTAAGCCTGAATTGCCTTTCATTTATATTAACTGCCCCTGCTATTGTTAAGGTCAACGAGACTTGCAGCCACATCGTTTACGCTCTTTCGAGAGTCTTGCGTCTAAAGGCCATGATTAACTACCCTTCACAATTGCGCCTCTCATTCTCAGGAAAATCTTATGGAAATCTGAAAACGGATGACCTTAAAAATCAGCCCTGCCGCTAATTTGAACAGCAAAGCTCCCGTAACGTGGCTTGTTGGGCTGTTCTGTGCTTTTGAGTTCCTGCAACTTTTAAATAAATCAACCGATTCCTACGTGATTTATAAATTTTTCGAGAGCACTCACTGATCAGATATATAATTCAGATTTTTTTTTTTCATAAATCATTTTATTCGTTCACGGTATCTCACGCGAGGATTGGCCGATTTTCAATTGATCTGCAACGATTGACGAGGTTTTTCAATATTAAAAGCGGTTTAGTTGGGGGAAGCGATCGGAGAGGCTGTTCGAAAATTATTTCAAACGGATTTCTTGCAAATAAAATTTCTTGACTTTTTTTTTCCTTTTCCAAAAGTTTATTGGAACGAATCGGCTCCAATTTCTAGGCAGAACTCTTTGGAATGCCAGCAGTTTGGTTCGATTCGGTCAAGCCGTTCGTAACTTCTAAGCGGGTCATATACTTGCATACTCACGCAAACACACAAGCGCACAGAACTAGTGGCAGGCTCTCAGAAATAGGCAGGGAAATTTGCTCAAAACGTATGAAGAAAACTCGTGTATATAAAAATGGAGTAGAGTAAACAACTTCCCGATTTTAGAAAGATTTCAATTCTCTCAGCTGGAAGTTGAAAATAAAAATCAATGAAGAGCTTTTATTTTGTGATAAATAAAAAAATTTCTAATCAAGAAATAATAATTAAAATGTGATATTCGAAATAAATTTTGTAGCCGTTACGGTCCCTGGTCAAAACAAGTTCGAGATTTTTATTATTATTTTTATTTATTTTTTTTCTTAGGCCGGCGCGCCGCGCCGTTGTGCCGGAGGTGTGAGAAGTGCTGGCAAATAATGCCGCTGTAGTGTGCCCTCTAGTACATGCAAATGTTGTTCTAGTCTAGTCTTTGCACTAAAAAAATAATTGAGAGCCACAAATCGTAACAGAAATAAGAACAGTAAAATTCTTGCACAATTTCAGTGATCGTTTTCCCTTTTACAAATCGAACGATGATCGTTGGAAGAACTCCGTTCGACACAATCTATCGATTAATCCTCATTTTCGGAAGGGTCACAAAGCGCCACAAGGTGCTGGTCATCTGTGGACAATATCCAGTGGAGATTCAGCAGAAAATGTTTTAGCGTGGGAGCACGTAAGTCCTTTTACTGAAGAGCAATTGAAACATCTTTTTAATATCTCTAAAATAAAATATTTATCGTCGCTGCAGAAGAAGCAACGTTTGGATTTATTTTTCAAAATGGAATCTATCAACCGCGAACGTTTGGAACAGCATCACCAAAAGCAACAACAAGAACGTTTGCTACGAAATGGCAGCGGCAAACACAAGCACCACATCGATTGTCAACAAGATCAGTGTTTGTACGACGAAGCAGCCGTGGCAGCGGCAGCCATACAACAGGAAATGCTGCAACAAAATCAAAACAACAACGATGCTTCAATACAAAATCAAAACTCGATGAATGTGTTGGACTCGGCGGAGGTTAGTGTTTTACATGATTTGCCCTACAACGATCTATTAACGGATGAGGAGTTGCGCAAGACGGCGGGGCAAATTTTGAATGGCATTCACAGAGAAGTGGAGGTGCAGTCGGTCAATCAAACGTTGATTGGCACATACCAGGACGTGTTGCTGGATAATGGCAAGTGTTTATGAGTGAATTAATTTATTTACTTTCTGCTGACTAACATTTTTTTCCCCCCTCTTCTGTTTACCCACTCCAAAGATTACCTCAATCCCATACACAAAGATGTGGTTGTCAATGAGAGCGGCCTACGTCATTCCTCACAGTCCACAGTCCTGTCTGCACACTGCCATAGCAATCATTCGTCGTCGTCTGGTCCCTATTATGTTACCGAAATCGATCCCATGGAATTGGGCATACAAATATCCAGCAGTCAGCATCATCACAATCAGCATCTCCAGGATCATCATCATCATCATCATCATAACGCTGATCCTTCAAACTCCGTGTCTGATGATTCCGATGTTGTTTTGTTTAACGATGAGTTCAATTTAAATTATTTTACTTACAATCCATCGAACGACATCGTTGCCTGACCTAAAGACCAACAGGCCACGCCCCTTATCCTTATGGTTCCGCCCAGTTTGTAAGCTTATAAATATTTAAGGAAGAAGATAAAAGAGAACACCGATTCTAGTCACGTCATTTACTCCTCTCCCCTATCGAAAACCTACTTTCCAATGCTGTAATTTTGCAAATGCCTCTTCAGTTGTCTGATGATCCTCCCAGAGACGGAGATTTTGTAAAAACTATTTAACAATCGGCCTTTCTAGTCGTTGTGTAATTTAATGGCAAATTTAATTTTATTATTATATAATAAATACGAGTAATAAGTAGATGTTTGTATTTATTCAATCCACGATCACCAAGATTTAATTTAGTTTAAGTGAAACTTTAAACTTAGTTATTTGCACAGTGGGACTCACTAGCCTGTTTATGGAATTCGAAATTCATCGTTCGTTTGTTATTACTTTCTTCTCAAAACCGACTAAAATATAAGAAAATTTCTTCTACTTTTCCATTTTCAATACAATTTTATTGTAAATTCTATGAGCAGGCTGAATAATTTGTATGAGAAATGATAGTAAAATTAGCTGTAACATAATTAAATCATAATAAAATAATTTAATATATTAAATTGAATTTTAATTCATATAATAAATTTAATTGATTTCAAAACACCTAAACGACTCAACCGATTTCTTTGAAACAACACAAAATACAATCCAAAATATAAAACATAAATTACCTTTTTCCAAAAAAATCTACAGCACAAATTTTATTTACACCTTTCACAGACTGTCGAATTTGTAGGCGTAAAACGCCAAACGTAATCAGGCTGAATAATTTTCGATTCCCATGAAATTTTTATTATCCTCGATGAGAAAAATCTCCGGTGAACGATTTTTCGGTCTACCATTTCTCAGTGAATGTTAAAGCAGACAGAAAATTTAAAATCAATGAAATCTTTGTTGCAAAATAAAGAACATTAAAAAAAAGTTATAAATATTTAGCATGGGGGCAATAGGTTGACTGCAACGCTGGTATATCGTTGCACTATTTATTTTTTAAAATAAAAAAAATCTCGGCTATATTTTTAGAAAAAATATTTTTAAAGAACTAATTACATATTCTGTTTTATTAACCAGCATATATAAAATCAAAATAGGATTTAGCGTACTTCCTCATTATGGTTGGCGCAGTCGTGACGAACCCGACAAATTGTGGCAGCACTTGCCACATATTTAACAGTGGAGTCGTTTTATTTTATGCCCACACTTGTTTATTGAATAAAAAAATCTTCCAATAATATTGATTCTGCGCCACTGACTATTAATTACACTGGTTTACAGCAAAAAAAATACCAAGAACGTCACATGCCTAGATAAGTTAATTTGGACCTCCTGAACACGAAAACGATGTATTTTTTTTTTTTTTCTTAAGTACCGTCTTTTAGATAACGGTACTTTTGTGTCTTTCGGCGTATGGTCCCCGGTGTTTTTCGGTATGGTTTTCCGGTGTATTTATGAAACTCTTTTTCTTAAGATCAAAATCAAAATATTTTTCTTTGCTGTTTAGTGGTTGCGATATTTTGGCCAAATGCCTGCCAAGTGTGACCGTGTGCCTTTGGTATTAAATTGTATTTGATTGGTTTACGTGACTGCCCACTGTGCGCCTTTATTATAGTACAATCTAGATAAATCCATTTTGTTATTGCATTATATGCTTATGAAAGTTCATGATTTCCAACACTGCACGTGCCACTGCCCTCAAGTGGAAAGCTGAAGCCTATTTTATTCTATTTCGAGCGCAACTAAATGTGTGCGTAGGTATCAAATGATATGTAAGTCGCAAAACTTACATTTAAGATGTACGAAATCATTTCCCATGTCAATAGGCATTGTTTACCTCATCTAAGGCGAGTTCTGATTAAAAACACAACATCCAGCGAATTCGCCCACAAGCTGATGTTTTATGCCAGTGTAATTATGAATGTGTGTTCCGGCACATAAGAAGCATTTTCACCACTGCAAAATTTCAACTTAATCAGACGTGTTCAAATCGCTCACAATAACCTTGAAACACTATTTAGAATGACAAAAACAAACGAACGCACATTGAGATTCATTCGGGCGAGTAAATTTATGTATTTCGAGCACTAAAGAAATGTTCTATCAAGCAAACCATTCAACTTGCAGTGGTGGGTGGGATACTAGTTGGCACTGAGTGCAAGACTTCAGAAAGAAGAAGCACATATACAATATTGCAAATATGTATGATCTAATAATTTTCAACTTTTCCAGCTTAAATGTCTATATCTTGAAATGACTAAACAGAAATGCTTTTCACTTCAACATTTCACCGAAATGCATAACAAATACTATACAGACCACAAAAATACATGAATATGTGTGTGCGGATGTGCGTACTTACGAAATGTATAGCGGCAGCAGCCAAGAATCCAACTTTCCATTTAGTGCGTTCGATGTCCATGGAGATCTTGTTGCACCATTAATTGATATCACGACCGATAAAGATGAATTTGCAGACCATATATTCACTCGCGATTCGTTATTTCTAAATTTAACAGGCACAAATAAATTTGTGGCCAACGCAAGTGGACGGCACATTTTGCAAACAGTTTATAAGAAACACAATTATTGCCAATGATTTCATTTGACAACATAATTATACACAAACTATCACAACTATCTCACTTGGTTTTCACGCGTTTTAACTAAAAACGATATTTTTCACTCAAATAAATAAGACTTACCGACCGGCGTGTTGATTGTTTACTAACAGAAGAGCGGATGCAGAAACACTGAAGAAATTAAGATAAACAACGCGGTGATGCCAGCCTGGCTGTTGTCGAATATTCGTGTAGACGACTTTTAAAGTTAAACGTGTTTTTGCAGTAGTTGATACGTATCAAACAAGAAAATATATTTGATGGATATCTCATATATTTTATTTTTCACGGAACTGAGTTTTTCAGTGATTCTCATACAAGGACACAAATATTTCATGCAGTACCATCAAATATAACGATTTTACAAACAGTTAATATCTACAGTTTCTGCTATGGATCAGCGCAGACTCTGTAGAGCACCTGCAGTCGAGGAACGTTGCCCAGATTAATCCCGCAGTTGTAAATTCTTTTTTTGAAACTTGTTTCCCCTTTTTATTTTCGATCATGCTTCTTGTATATTACGCGCTTACGCACATATGCATATTTAGGGTACGGATGAACATATTCTTCTGTTTTATTATTCTTGTATAAAATTTAACTTTCAAAATTACAATTAAATACATTTCCAAACGAAAAATTCACACACAAAAATAATTTTTATTGCGCAATTTACCCATAATATACTTAATAATGAAATGAAACTTTGTTGATCTATTCTCTACAACAATATATATCATAGAATATTTATTACACAAATTAAATTTTTTATTCCAAATGGTTTCAAGTCAATTAATATAAATTTTAATTTTTAACTTGCGAAAAAAAACTTAAAACGGCGACCTAAAGAGATGAACGTTAGAAAAAGCTTCATAAGATGGACTACTGGGTGAATAAGTGGGACTAGTTGGTGAATAACCATGTGAGGGTGCCGTGGGCGAAGTTGGCGAATAATTTGTTGGTGTATACGTTGGAGGGGACGAGGGTGAATATTTTGTGCTACTGGGCGAGTAGATAGACGTATTCGGTGAATAGCGAGGCGAAGCAGCAGAGTAACTGGAACCAGTAGGGCTGTATTGATTGACTGGTGAATGTTGTGGAGAAGGCGGAGAATATAGTGATGTTGGTGAATATTTAGGTGAAACTGGAGAGGAGTAGTGTGGTGAACCAGGTGTGTATTGTGGGGAGCCTGGCGAGCCATCGTACGATGGTGAAGGTGGTGAATATTTAGGTGATGTGGGTGAATATATCACACCAGTTTGTGAATAAAAAGGGGAGGTCGGGGAATAATCTGTTGAAGCTGAACAATTGGATGAAGAGAAAGGAGATGTACTTCCCGTATACGACGGACTTGATGGAAAATAGCCACTTGTTGATGAAATATATCCCGTTGATTGAGGATTGAATTGAGTTGGTAAATATCTTGGTGAACAGTTAGGACTGCATGGTGACCACCTTTGGTCATTTGGTGATGGCGATAAATTTGTTGACATTGCCGGCCCTGGTGATGATTGCGATGATCCTCCATGAGCTGGAGACGAAATTGGCGATATTCGAGAAGCTTCGGAAGCTGCAGACGGTGAAAAGCTGGGACAACCCGTTGTCATGCCACTCACTGCAATTAAAAAGAATGGGTATTATAACTTAATTTCGAATGTCCTCAATGTTTTATTCTGTTATTTTGTGTTTTATAATAATGAAAATGAGTTTTTGTAAACTTACTTTTGTTGTATGTTCAAAATCACATATATTACTAAATATCCAATCTATATTGGATACACACATTAGTGATCTTAATAAATTGGTTGAATAAGTACTGAGTATCAGTTACCAATTACAAGGTACAATGCAACCATTTAATAATATTAGAGTGTCCCGAAGGTGACAAATATTTCGGAGTACCTCACTGTATCCATGTGTGTTTTCAACGCTTGATGATTTTCTGTACATAATATTTATCCTATATGAAAAAAAAATATTTGATGGATATCACATATATTTTATTTTTTACGAAATTTAGTTTTTCAGTGATTCTCATACATGTCATGCAACACATATATGTATATAGTGCAATACTATCATATATAACGATTTTCCAAAAAGTTCATAACATCAGTTTCTATGATCAGCGCAGACCCTGTTGTATTTGAAATACTTTGCAAGCGTAAAAATCGGTGCCCAGATGCTGGCTGGTGGCTTTGACCATTGGCGTGTTGTTGTTAACTGTGGCTGACTTTACACGATTTAGTATGTCTTCACATAAGAAGTGGCAACGTAGTTAAATACGGGACGATTCCACAGAACAACCGTAATCCTATACAGTTGTCTACGGTGTAGAAGATAAATAGTGCAAACGAATCGAAGGAGTAAAAAGCATTGAGTGGCCTGACTGCTCTTAAAAAATGAACGAAACTACCTCGCAGGTTGTCATGCTTAACTTATGTAAAAAAAATATTGCTACCAACGAAAAAAATTTATGTTTTAGCCGTTTGTGTTGGCTAGAGCACCTGCAGTCGACAAATGCTGCCAAAATTAATCCTGCAGTTTCAATTTGGTGTTTTAAACTTGTCTCCCCTGTATATTTTCCAGCATGCTTCTGGTATCTTATGCACATGGGCATACATAAGGATGAATGAACATATTCCAAGTTTTCTTATTCTTGTATAAAACTTAAGTCTCGAAATTGCGACTAAAAATATTTCAAACAAACGAAAAATTCACGCACAAAAATCGTTTTCATTGCACAGTTTACCCATAATATACTTAATAATGAAATAAAACTTTGTTGATCTATTCTCTACAATAGTGTATATCATAGAATATTTATTAAATATAAATTACATTTTTATTATTCCAAATGGTTTCAAGTCAATTAATATAATTTTAATTTTTTAACTTACGAAAAGAAAAACAATTGAAACGGCGACAGAACGAGATGAAAGGTACAAAATTCTTACTATATAATCCATAAAAGAAGAATCTTAGATAATAAATGTGCAAGCGCACCACGATTCAGGTGCATAATTGTGTGTATGTGCCGTGTTTGGAACCTTGTCCATTTTCAATTGATAATATGCATTGAATTATAAAAAGAAAATGCGTTTTTCAAGGTAATAAAATAAACAATGTTTTTAAGAAATTGCATACAATTGGCCATAATTTGATAGATTAGGCTGATGCCTTTTAATCTTCACTTTCTTCATAAGATGGACTACTGGGTGAATAAGTGGGACTAGTTGGTGAATAACCATGTGAGGGTGCCGTGGGCGAATACATGGGCGAAGCTGGCGAATAATTTGTTGGTGTATACGTTGCAGGGGACGAGGGTGAATATTTTGTGCTACTGGGCGAGTAGATAGACGTATTCGGTGAATAGCGAGGCGAAGCAGCAGAGTAACTGGAACCAGTAGGGCTGTATTGATTGACTGGTGAATGTTGTGGAGAAGGCGGAGAATATAGTGGAGATGTTGGTGAATATTTAGGTGAAACTGGAGAGGAGTAGTGTGGTGAACCAGGTGTGTATTGTGGGGAGCCTGGCGAGCCATCGTACGATGGTGAAGGTGGTGAATATTTAGGTGATGTGGGTGAATATATCACACCAGTTTGTGAATATGCAGGGGAGGCCGGGGAATAATGTGGTGAAGCTGAACAATTCGGTGAAGAGGGTGAGTAAGAAGGTGTAGCTGGAGTATAAGTTGGTGAAGAGGGTGAATACGAGGGAGATGTAGGCGAATAACCGGGTGAAGATGGTGAATATGAACGGCTTGATGGTGTATAGGAAGGAGATGTAGGTGAATAAGAAGGAGAATTAGGTGAGTAGTTTGAAGAGGTGGGTGAATAAGCACTAGCTGGTGAATACATGTTTGAACTACTTCCCGTATAGGAGGGACTTGATGACTGATGAAAATTCGACGCTGGCGAATAAAGTGGGGAAGATGGTGAATAGCCACTTGTTGATGATAAATATCCAGTTGATTGAGGATTGAATTGAGTTGCTAAATATCTAGGAGAACTAGCTGGATAGCCCGGACTGGTTGGTGAGTAGTTAGGACTGAGTGGTGAATAGCTCGGAGAGGCATTGGCTGGCGATGATGCTGTATAGTTGGGGCTCGTTGGAGAGTACGAGGGTGGTGACACATTTGGTGATGGCGATAAAAATGGTGACATCGCCGGTCCTGGTGATGAAGGCGATGATCCGCCATGAGCAGGAGACCAAATCGGCGACATTCCAGAAGCTTCGGAAGCTGCAGAAGGTGAAAAGCTGGGACCACCCGGTGTCATGCCACTCACTGCAATTAAAAAGAATGAATATATAATTTAATTTCGAATGTTCTCAATGATGTATTTTGTTATTTTGTGCCAATTGTTCATTTTAATAATAATAATAATAATAATAATAACAATAATAATAATAATAATAATAATAATAATAATAATAATAATCATAATAATAATAATAATAATAATAATAATAATAATAATAATAATAATAATAATAATAATAATAATAATAATAATAATCATAATAATAATAAATGTTTTCTCTAAACTTACTTTGGCCAGAAGGTGACAAATATTTCGGCGTACCACCCTGAATCCATGGAGTACGTGGTGGCGACATGCTAGGCGTAGCTACTGCGCCGAAAAACATGGCTGAACCGCCCAACATGGTGGAGCCTAAAGTGTTGGCAATTTCAATACCATATCGACACTTCTCCGCATCCAATAAAAGATCAAAGCAGCCTTAAATATTAAAAACAAATATTAAAAAATTAAAACAAATTCCACTAACGATCTCCCTCTCTCTCTCGCTTTGCTTGCTTACCTGTTCCCATTTTTGGCAATTGACCCATTATAATATTTTCTGATACACCTCTCATAGGATCGGTTTCAGCATGCGCTGATGCATCCATTAACACATCCACAGTTTCTTCAAAGGAACATCTCATAAGAGCACCAGTGTCTTGTCTGTTGATACCGTGACGTGTGATAGCCATCAAATGGCCTTTAGCTGTCATTACGTCACACAACAAAGCCAAGTGACGATAGTTTACATACAAACCGTAGAATTGTAGCACGGCGTTCATTTCTTTTTCAACAGACTTACGCACAGCCTCAATGCCAAGTACTTGGAAAATTTCACATATATCATTCGAAGACGTGCGCACTGGATCGACATCACGTTCAGATAGAACTTTCATCATGGAGGTACCATCAGTCTCCAACAACCATTCGCCGATGGCCTTAAATTCACCTGTTTCTGTGATGACTATACGCTTCTTACTATCTGTTTGTGGCAGATGCATGTAGACTTTGCCAATGGCTTCAATGCCCTGCAGTGTCATATCGGACAGCATGTTGGCTTCTATGCATCTCAAGAACATGTCATCTTCCATTTTATCAACAGCCTCCTCCTCATCTTGGAATTTATTTTCTTCGTTGTTCATGATACGGATACGCAAAACCAATTTGTCAGCATTGTCATCATTGAAGATACAATTAAGATCGTCACCGAAACCGGCGTTGATCTTTTCCGCTATTTGTTCCATGGTCAATTTCTTATCAGTCATTCTCTTTCGATCAAGTTCGATACGCAATAGCCAAGGTGATATGCGCGTTGGATCGAAATCAGGCATTTCATAATAGACATTAACGAATTCTTGATCCTCGGCAATTACGGTACGCTGGGGATCGGGATCATAGTAGATAGCAGTGTTGGCTGTGACTTTACGCAGTGTGGTGTGTTCCAAGCGACACAACACATTTTTGGCTTTTTCGGCATCACGAGCAGCACCACCGGTCAAGAACACCGTTAAGGACGGAGCTTTCGGTTTTTTGGAAATATTTATGATTTCCTTAAGTCTGGGTACACCCAGAGTTACATTCTTTGAGGATACACCAGCAAAATGGAAAGTGTTCAATGTCATCTGAGTGGCGGGCTCACCTAAACTCTGGGCAGCTAAGGCTCCCACCATTTCACCTGGATTGGCTTGAGCTTGTTGAAATCTTGTCTCTATTTCTCCTATCAACCATTCAAAGGCCTCCGTAGACAAACGGAATTCTTCAGCAACATATTTCGTGCATAAAGTGGATCTCACCAGACACTGGAACAACAGGGTGGCGTTTTCGTTGGCCTGCTTTGATAGATGATCGTTACCCACCACAATAACGCACCGTTGCAGCAGATCTCTCACACCATTTATAACTCTTAAAGGCGATAGATCAGTCGGCATTCTCTTATTAATATGAAATATCTTTTGCACGTTCCATATCATTCGTTGCAAATTACAGGGTAACACAACTTTTGAGTCACCATTAGGGAAAATTTCTCTTAAAGCTTCTCGATCGCGACACAACTGTTCCCATTCCACTTCCAACTGAGGCAAGGCATTGCCACTTTCTCCCAACTCTTTGATAACCTCATCGGTAAACACCTTGCGCATGTAGCGCTCATTGGACCAATCGAATTTGAATCGTTTTTCAAAAGATTTATTAGACAGCTTAACAGTAGGAAGATTTTGAAACTCTACCGTTTCACCAGCCAAACCGTCTTCACCGTAACGCAGCTGAATAAGCTGACCCACAGAATTACGCACAGTACCATCATAATTTACCATTACCGACTCCATAGCCTTTATAAGACGACGTTGGATGTAACCAGTTTCAGCTGTTTTTACAGCAGTATCGATAAGACCTTCACGACCACCCATAGCGTGGAAATAAAACTCGGAAGGGGTCAAACCGGCTAGATATGAATTTTCTACAAAACCTCTAGATTCAGGCCCGTAATCGTCTTTGATGAAATGTGGCAAGGTGCGCTTACGAAAACCATAAGGAATGCGCTTACCTTCGACGTTCTGTTGGCCTACACAAGCAATAACCTGGGAAATATTAATGTTGGAACCCTTTGAACCAGACACCACCATAGCCTTTAGATTGTTGTATTCAGTAAGAGATTTCTTAGCTGAGCCACCAGTTTTGTCACGAGCATCGTTCAAAATGCGATTTACTTGATTCTCGAAAGTTTGACGCAGTGTATTACCGGGCGTTGGTTCCAGTTCCATATTGTGAGCTTTCTGAATAACGTTTATGACATCGTCTTTGGCTTTCTTAATGGCCATCTGAATTTCATTATAAGTCTGGGGATCGGCAATTGTGTCACCAATACCGATACTGTGACCTTCCAAAAGCAGCCAGTTATTGATGACAGTCTGAATGTTACCATAGAATCGACCGGCGATTTCATGACCCAGTTCTAAGAAAACAATATGAAGTAGAGAGCCAGCGGAAGTACCCAGAGTCTTTTTACATAAAATTCCCATTATGAGTTCACCATGTTCTACCATTACTTTCGTATCACCAGGTGAAATCCATTTATAGGGACCATCATCTTCATCGTCCGGATGTGTGGAATGTGTGCGTATCATATTTACATTGCCGGGAATAATAAGTGAGAATATTTGTTTGCCAGTCCACAATGGTTTGGGTTTTAAGATGCAAGGTTGTGGCATTTTACCATCCCAAGTGGGCAAGAACATGAGCAAGTTCATCATTTGTTCACGCGTTATGAAAACATCACGTTTTGTCATTTTACGGACGGCTGTTAGCGTATCCTGCACAATACCCATGACGGGCTTGTTGGCCTGTAAAATATATAAAAAGCTTTATGATGGAAAGTGTTCTAGGCCTTTAAAGTTATTATGTAATTATCAGGTATGTCTATAAGATGCATTTCTTTGGTTCTTGCACGAAATCATCAGCAGACTACGATCTACGGACTCTTAAAAAATACTTGAGAATTACTAAAGAAAAGGCGTAGTAACAAACAAACAATATTTGTTCGATGAGAAGTTACTTTATCTTCTTTGCAATCTTCAATTAAGTGCATACTATTTGCAGCCCTCAATTTAATTTTAATATCTTTTTAATATCTTGGTTGAGTTCGTAGCAAGTCAAGTATAATATATATTTCATATATAATATGAAATTTATTTGTTGGGTGGTTAAGCAATGTCTATATGCATTTCATTGGCGCTTCTTACCAAATCGTCAGTAGACTTCAACCACAGTTTTGCAAAGTTTCAAACTTCTCAACTTATTAAAAGACTTCCAAAAACCATCTGAGAATTATGTTAAATAAATTAACTATAAAAATTCACAAACAATTTCAAAAAATCACATTATAATAAGTGTAGCAGGCTATGAAACTACTGACGATTTGGTAAGAAGCGCCAATGAAATGCATATAGACATTGCTTAACCACCCAACAAATAAATTTCATATTATAATAGTACAATGACAATATGTCAAAAAATTAGTTTATTATATTTCATATATTTTAAGAAATAATCTGATGCACCGATAAATGATAAATAGGGATATTATTATTTTGTTTCCGACTGGGTTAATTTTGTTCAATTATAACATTGAACCAACCACAGTCATATTAATATTTTAATTATTCTTACCTGTGGAGTAATAATCTGACGAGGGGTTATATGTATATTCTCTACTTCAGCTCTCGTTTCCATAGATTGCGGCACATGCAAGTTCATTTCATCTCCATCAAAATCAGCATTGTAGGGTGACGTACACGACAAGTTCATACGGAATGTTGACCATGGTAAGACTTTAACACGATGACCCATCATACTCATTTTGTGCAAAGTAGGTTGACGATTGAAAATAACTAAGTCATCATCGCGCAAATGTCTTTCTACTTTGTAGCCACATTGCAAATGTAAATCAGAGGGCTTAGGATGAAACCGTAAATCGATACGTTCACCATTATCTCGTACGATATATTTAGCACCGGGATATTGCGAATTACCACGTCTTACCAATTCTTGCATACGATCAATATTAAATGGCGTAACAAGCTCAGGAAATGTTAAATTCTGCGCAATGGATCGGGGCACACCAACCTGATCAATACGTAAATTAGGATCGGGTGTAATGACAGTACGTGCAGAGAAATCTACACGTTTTCCCATCAAATTTCCACGAATACGACCTTCTTTGCCTTTTAGACGTGATTTTAGGGCTTTAAGCGGTTTTCCCGACTTCTGCATCGCTCTTGGCATACCTGGCATATCATTGTCGACTAGTGTGGCGACATGAAATTGCAACATTTTTATATTCTCCATGATTACATGGGCTGCTGCACCAGTGCCTTCGTTTTTACGTAATTCATTGTTGGCCTTTATGATGTCAGAAAGTTTGTGAGTTAAATCATCCTGATTCTTGGCGGCACCAAACATAACAACAGCCGGACGCACGGCCAATGGAGGTACGGGCAGAACCGTAACAATCATCCAATCGGGACGCGCATATTTGGGATCCATACCCAAAATAAAACATTCTTCGTCTGTTATTTGTTTAAGAATTTCCCATACTTTTTCGGCTGTTATGGCAACTTTCTTTTCCTACAAAATATAGTATATTATTATAATTCCATTCTTTCCTATATTTTTCAGGAATAAAAATCAAAAT
Organism: Linnaemya vulpina; assembly: GCA_963675445.1. NCBI lineage: Eukaryota > Metazoa > Arthropoda > Insecta > Diptera > Tachinidae > Linnaemya > Linnaemya vulpina. The sequence goes on along the minus strand of OY776280.1, from coordinate 16,655,249 downwards.
ATGTATAATATTGATATGATTTAAGTCTTCATTTCAATACATATTGAATTATTAACAAATTATTTGTTTCATATTGTGTATAAGTATTTTTATTTTTCTTTCTAAAGGACACATTACCCGTTTGGCTTACGTACTTCCCGCCATCATCTAGTGAAATAAAAGCTAGTTTGTTTGCATGGTAGCTCGTACTGAAGGTACCTCCAACAAAAACAATTATAATTGAAATTTATTGACATTAGGTGCGTTTGTTTACTTTTCCAGTAAAATCCAGTAGTTGAGTAAATTCTGGGTCATTTCAAAATTTTACTCTCCAGAATGTCTCTTGCACAAAAAAGTACGCGAACGGAAAAATTATATAAACTTGCAGGTTAATCAAGACTACCCAGTATATAATGTTTTTGGTACTTGATATAATGTATTTTAATAATTACAAATTCGTAGCGAAATATTTTATTAATAGTACTTCTATGGAAGGTTTTAAACTTTTTTTTGGCACATAATTTATAGTTTCCCTTCCGGTTAAATAACATACGACAATACATCAATATCTAATTTTTGATATCCGGTACCCTGAATAATAATATGCCATAAGAAGTATTCATATATATATTTCCTTTACGTCTCTAACACATTAATGTAAATAAAGCAATTAAAAGACAAACATTTTATCATGGATGCCAAAAAAGAAAACTTGATATTGTATGGTCTCCTGGAATATTTCGGAACATACCAAGTGATTATTACACACTTATTTAATTTGTTTCAAGTTGAAAGTAAGTATTTTCGTTTTTTGCTGCACTTTTAATTCAGCTTTTTTTCTTTTAAATATTTTTTATTAAAAATTTGATACTTTTTGTTTGCTTGTTTACTTTATTGAATCAAATGTTTTTCTTTTCTACTGGATTTTACTGGCAAAAACTTGTCCAGTAAAAATTTGCAGACTCTCAGTCAACTAACTGTCACTTTACTCTCTCAACTGATGCTCTCTTTTGCAAATTTTTGTGTAAACGAACGCATTTCAGTAAAATCCAGTACAAATTTGTGCAAATTTTGGGGTAAACGAACACACTTATTGTTGGGAGTATTTTTATATTATTATTTTCAAGTAGTTTTATTAGAAGGAATTTTGTTTTTTAAGTAGGTTCATTTATTAATAAATACTACACACAATATGTTGATGAAGTACTAAATATTTTTAATAATTAGGAAGCAGTTACATTTGCTGTGTGCATTAACACATATGAAATCAATACGTGACCCAAACGCAGTATGGAATATATTTTAAGTTTTATATTCTAATATAATGAAAAAAGTACAAGTGCTAAGAATTTAAAACCCCTGATACAAATACTCTATCAAAAAGAAAATTATTATTTACCTTTACTAATACATAATAATAAAGTCGTACCTGTGAATCTTCATTGACATGTTTCCATTCGGCTGTCAAATCCAAGCCAGTTCTTCTGATTGATGGTTGGTAATGACCGCAACCACCATGTCCAGGTTTTTTATTTGGATCAACCGGTTGGCCATCTTTAGTCATATCCATATCTTCGCCGCCTTCGCAAATCTTTTTACCTTTGCAAAGATCATACACATAAGCTAGACGTTTTCTGGGCTGACCCTTCGTTTTCATAACGATTTCTTTGATTTTTGGATTGTTAGGCGATACCAACATTTTGGAACAATAGAAGCAAACACATCGTAAAATTTTTATAGTTTTTGTGATGAACCCAATGTGAAAAACAGGCTTAGCCAAATCAATATGACCAAAGTGGCCGGGACATTCGGTCATGTTACCAGCACATGTTTGGCAACGTGATGTACGATCAATAACACCTTGTCGAGGATCCATCAGACCACCCAGTTTAGGACGGCCCCCTTCCATGGTTTCGGCAAACTGCACTCCACCTTCAGTGACTGACATACGTCTCTAAATTTGGAAGAGTATTTCTTAATGTATGTAAATTGAAAAAGGCTTAGCGTATCAACTCACAATTTCATCAGGAGACAATATACCAAACTGGACACGTTTCACCTGCCTAAGCGGTGCTTTAGAATCATTTGTAGCCATAGTTATTTATAGTTTATTAAAATCTATTCAATAATTATACAGGATTTAAATCTTTCAATTATAAACTAAAAATGTTACTAGCACTCTGCTTAAAGCTGAGGCTCCGCTGAAAATTTTTATTAACAGTTCGTAAGCTGTCGTTTTTGCGATACTTCGTGGTTTAATGAATTTCATCAACTCAACAAAGAAATTTTCAATTGTAATTTTTCATAAAAAAATACATTTATTTTCTCAAACTGTTATTTGGAAAACATTCTTATATACTCAATAAACACTTTTATACTGTTCTTCGTATTTTATATGCTTTTTTTCCTAATTATTAGCCAGACAACTTTCGCACGTACGCAGCAAATTGTGACAGCCGTCTGAATTTAAAGTATTTCTTGTTCGCCTTTGTTTTTCACCGCCATTTGTATTTTACACAGTTGCATAAAAATGCATTATATACTCTTGAATTATATCATATATGGCTGCCAAAATACATGGGATATGTATATGGATATCATATTATATGAATGTATATATATATATATTCAGACCGAGTCTTAAAATCCTCCAATATATGACATATCTTTCAACATGGTAGTGGTGGAGTTAATATGTAGCTGTGTGACATATATATGTATATATATATATATATATATATATATAAATATATATATATATATATATATATGTATATATATATATATATATATATATATATATATATATATATATATATCTATATATATATATATATATATATATATATATATTTGTATATATATATATGTATATATATATATATATATATATATATATATATATATGACTCTCCTATGTATAAAGTGTGCGATTGTGCGGGATGGTTATTCAAGATTTGTGGCACTTATGAACGCGACTGTAATGTTCCTTCAATACGACGTGGTGTAACCCTGCAATGGCATCGCATATGCAGTTAAGTGTAACAGCTGTTGGCGCGTAAACATACGGAAAAAATAGAAAACAGAATGTCCAAACAGTAAGAAGCTTTCATTTTAAAAAATTTTCTACAACTTTATTTCTATACTATATTCCAGATATGGCCTTATACTGCCAGGACAACAAAGGAAAGCAGCTTCTAGGGAAGTGGCTCGAGAATTTACGAAGCCATCGATATTTGACGAAAGCAGTTCGGGGTCGGATGATAATGGCCCACCCCAAATGCAAATGAAAAAAACGTTTATGGGTCCCAGCCTGATGGAGAAGCGAAAAGCAAAGAATTTACAAGAAAAAGCCTTAGCAGAAGATCCCACTATATTTCAGTACGATGAGCTTTATGATGACATGGAAAATAAACGAGAGGAGGAGAAACAGATCAAAAGTCAGGAGCCGAAAAAAGCACGCTATATAACTAAACTTATGGAAGCTGCCGAAAGACGTAAATTAGAAAATGAGTTGAGAGTAGAAAGACAGGTGCAAAAAGAGCGTGAAGCTGAGGGCGAAGAATTTAAAGATAAAGAGGCGTTTGTTACTTCGGCTTATCGTACTAAATTGGAGGAAATGCGTAAGATGGAGGAGCAAAATAAGAGAGACGACTATTTGGAAACTATAGGTGATGTAACGAAACAAAAGGACTTGGATGGATTTTACCGTCATATATATGAACAGAAAACAGGCACATCAAAAGATATTAAAAAACCGGAATTGCCAAATGTTACAACAGCTGGAGACACTGGCGAAGGCGGGGCTGCTTATAAACCTATAAAGTCGGGAAAAGTTCAAATGCAAAGATCTTATCGCAAGAGAAAATCTTCTGATGAGGAAGCCGAAAACGAAAAGATTGAATCCCTAAAAGACGACCAAGAAAAAAAAGTACACTTGACTAATAATATTGATGCAGATTCTGATTTTAGTATAGATGACTCATCAACAGAGTCTGAAGCTGATGAAGAGAGTCAAACTAAATCAGAAAAAAGTAAAACTTCAGAAATTCTTTTGGAGAAATCTAATCTATGCAAAACACCCAATAATTCCATAGCACTTAATTTGGAATCTCTTAAGCCGGACGAAAAACCTGAAAGTAAATGTACAACCACTGAAAAAGAAGATAAGCAGTTGCCAATTCCTTCGGTAGAGATAGAAGGAGAAAATGTTCCAACTCCCAAACCAAAGCGCGATAAAGCAGAAATATGGCGTAAACGCACAGTTGGTGATGTGTATACTGCAGCTGTAAAAAGATATTATGAACGTAAAGCAGCCAGAAATCAAGCATAAATTTGAAAAAAGCAAGATTTCAGGTAATTATTTTCTATTCACTTATATTAAAATATATCTGTGCAAACAAAAATGCGTTTTTCTATAAATGAAACCACATACGAGCTGCCACACATTCACAATAGTCCATAGTAAACTCGTAAACCACAATGCTTGATGTACACCCTGTGTCCGCAGTTGATACTTATATAATATATTATTCAGGCTGTGAAAACTCGTTTGTAGAAACGTTTAATGTTTAAAATTAAAAAAAATTTCAAATCTTTAAGCTTTTTGAATACAGGCATAGTTTATTTCTCATGGAATATACATGCGAATAGAAGCTAGAATGAAAGCGCAGGATAATATTCTAATAGATTAAGAACCAAACAGTAATCAAGTAGCAATAATAAGCCTTCAATAAGTGATTATGCCAAGTATTTCGTGCGGATTTTTTAGGTAAACTCCCAAGAATAAGTGATCGTGATAAACATTATTACGTTTTACTACAAAATGTGCAAGTCCCTTATTAAAATTAGTTTTGCTCCAAAGATAATATGTGATACTCACCGTTGGCATATATATTTAATTAATATGAAAGTGTGAGACGAGTATTGACACTCTTTAGCACATTAATGTGCTGCCACAATTTATGCTAAGATCAGATACAATTTTTGTAAGGGATAACTTCCATACGAGAAACCTTAATGTTCTTATAGCTATCAAAGTAGCAGTATGAACATGAAAAAAAGCTATTCTCAAAATGTTACTTGTTTGTTTAATCTTTCATTTGAAAGCAGCACTCAATTTATATTCTATACATCCATACGAAAGGGTAACGTTATTGAGTGACTGACTGCTTCATAATGTATATGATGCATAGAGGAGATTTTATATATTAGAAACTCCAATGGATAGACCAAAAGTTCAAAACGGGTTATAAAATAAATTTGGTGCTTTTCTTTACACTCCATACATATTCTAAATTATTGTGCATAGCGAAATGCTGTTTAGCGAGTTCTATTCTTCTGAAAAAATATCGAATATGTTGTGACAATTCTTACTTATTTTTGTCAAATTATATTTACTTAATTGAAAAAGGTACTTTATTAAAATATATATATTTGCAAAAGGTACCTTTAATCTTATTGGAAAAGGTACTTTTTTTTAACAAGTACAACAAAAGATCCTATTTTTCGAGGTGAATTAGGCTTTCGTAGTAGAGAACCTAACAATTCGCTCTTAATCTGTTGACTACCGGTTTGAAAGAATATCTTGAGTTTTCTTATAAAATCTTTGGCAAAAAATATCGCTGAGCATCTATCTGCATTAATAAAATAATCAATAAAATTAAAATTTAAAAATTTTTAATTTATTTAATTGCTACAAGTTGTTCATGTAACTTGCTGCGGAAGGATCTTTGTTCCAAACGACTGTTCTCTCACAATTCATTCAAATTCGGTACTTATAATAATCCTTATTGCATTCGATAGTTGTTCCTTAAATATTTTACTAAAAAAATTTAAAAAGCAAAACTCAACCCACTTACGTGTTTTGTATGCTTTTGTTTTACTTGACTATATTTTATAATATTCGATGCTCAAGGACATTTTTACTTTTCGTATTCTTATCCTGTTAATGTTTCGTTTGACTAAACTTTTGAATGAGATAGTGTGTGTGTATGTGCTTTTAAATTATCTTATTTAATGAGGGTACTATCATAGTTTTGTTTTTGCTTTTGTTTTCTAAAGAAACTTACGTGCTAAAAATAAAGTTGCAAAAAGAAAAACTTTTTGTTTCTATATAAACGTGAATGCATTATGATTGTGTCATAACCAAATGTTTTGTAATGATTTATTTTCATTTTATGATATCGAATGGTACATTTGATGTTTGTTATGGAAAATCATGAAGGATGTTAAATAGTAATTTACATCAGTCAGTCGTGTGCAATATCAATTATAATATTGTATAAATAAAACGTTTTCGAAGAACGTAAAAGTGCAGCGTATTTCTTCAACTGCTGCTACAACTGCAAGCAAAAATTATAGAGCAAGATTCATTGCTGTTATATACAAGGAAGGTGACGCTGGCTTAAAAAATTTCATAATAATAGCCAAACGTTAAAGTCGGTTATTAAAAATCTGTAGAAATTTTTTTTATACAAGAGGGTGTTTTAAGTTAAACAGGTTCTGTTCGGAGGGCTTTGCACATCATAAGAAAATCAAAGTAAAATATAAAATGAAGAGAAACTGAAACTATAGATTTTATCAGTTAACATTCTTTTAATTTTTTCAATCTCACTTTATTTGGTCTGATTTTTTCAGGCAAAGGATCCGCTCTATTTCTGTATACCAAAAACAGCAATAAATATTTAATTGTTCTAATATTTCGATGGAAGTTTTGCGAAATCTGTTTCTGAACAAATGTAAAACCTTACAGAGTGGCCCTTTATGTACTCGTAGTAAAGATAATATGTCGCATATGGTTCATGGCAATTTCATTTTTTAATCCCACTTACATATATATATATATATATATATATACATATATATATATATATATATATATATATATATATATATATATATATATATTGTGTGCATGTGTGCATTAATGAGTTATTATTAGGGAAAACACCCTTGAATTAGCTAAACATGTCTTTTCTCATCCTCAAAATGTCCTTAATAAAAAAAATTAACGTCAAAACTCAGTGAAGTCTCACTGTTAATGTATTCCCCCCATATAAACTCGCACGCATACACACACATTCGTACGTTGGTAATGAAATGAGGCAGCAAACTAAGTGAACAAAAACTTTGCTGTGTCCCATTTAAAGCAGATGGATCCAAACATAAGTACACACATACACCCAAATATTTTCACGTTGACAGGTAATTGTCATCATCTAGTAACCTTAAAGTAACAACAAAACTGCAACTGTAAAACAACTTAAGGCAGTCATTTTCAGAAACAGCAAAAACAACAATAAAAAACAAAGCAGACTAAACTACATTGCGATCATCGTTTTGAATAAAAATTCAAAAGTGAAATACTTTTTTGGTAGGTTTGTAGGTAAATAAATACACATGCAGCTTGAAAATCTAGGCTGATGATACGAAATTGCAAGGAAATTCGTTGAAACAACAATTTCAAAAACAACCTGCAGGTACAATGCGAATAATGCTGACGTATCATTTCATTTTCTGGAGAAAGGATAACCGTAGACACACGAACTAACGAATGTAAAATGCACTGATACAAAATGGAGAGGGTGACCAGAGCTTATATTAATTACAGAAATGACTAAAAATCTGTTTATAAAGTTTGTTTATTTAAGCGTATAATTGTTAAGATAAAAGGAGGGCCTTCAGCTCATCATTTCATAATAGAAAAACAGACGTGCAGGCAGGCTGATGGCTATCGCTTCTTGGGCTCGAACTGTTTTTCTTAATATTAAAAAAAAAACGTTGAATTAAGTTATAATTTAACTAATTAAAAATAAGGTAAATGTGAAAATATTTGACAAAGATTTGACCCCTTTCGATTTGAATGGAAGTTGGTCAGTGGGAATCTTTCGTTCTATTTAGTACTCATACCAACGGAAACATTTTTTTTAAATATTTAAAATATTAAAATTTTTCAAGTTTATTTTATTTTCAATGCTTCAAAAACCATCTCACACATAAAAATTCCTATGGCATTTTAAGGGAAATATAATACAAAAATTTTCTTTATTTGGAAAAATGTAACAACTGCAAAGTTTTGATATATTAAAAATTAAATCAGTTATATAATATGTTTCTTTTTTTGTCCAAATTTTCTTTTAGTATAAGCAACTCTCTACCGCAACTGTGTGTCGGTATGAAATAGAATCATATAAATATCTGAAACGAGTCGAACTGTTGTTCAATGATCCAAAATCCTTGAAGGATATGCACTTGGATATAGTTTTTCTTTGAAAACCTCAAATAAAATAATGCGATAAAGAAATAATGTGGATATAAAAAGGCCAATATTTTTCTGTAGCCCATTAGATTTTTTTAAAATAATTATGAAAAATATTCTTTAACCACATTTTGAAGCAAAAATAAAAGCCGAATCGTCTGATATATTCGTAGAGTTAAAAAATTGTCAAGAATTTTCTAGAAAGCATTTTTTCTAGGGCCCAAGCAAGAAAGCAATCAGTGGTCTGCGAAAATGCTACAATGGTCACACTGTGTATGTGCACGAACAAGAACAACAACGAAAACAATATAAACAATTGTAATTGTTGTTTCTGTTGATGTTGTCACATTCATTTCATTTGATGTTCATTGTTGATTGTACATTTATTCCCCATCTCTGCATCCTTTCGCTGCTATTTTGATTTTGCTAAAAGTGTTGCTGTAGTTGTTATTGGCAAAGAATCTAAAGTTACCGTTATTTTATATTTCAGCTGTTACTTGTGCAGTGATTTTTGTTGCTCGTATTGTTTTGCATTTTGTTGTATTTGTTCTATGAATTGTTTTCGTTTTCTCTATTTGTCCTTTGAAATTTAATGAGTCGCAGTGGTGCTGAGTTGGTTACATACTTTTAAAAGTTACATTTGATGTTGTTCTTGTTGTTGTTTGTTGTTCTTGATAATAATTATGGTGATGTGATTGCTATTGTTGCTAGTGATAATAATTATTTTTTGTTGTTAAATTTTCATTTTATTTATACTAGTTTTTTGTCAGACCTGTAGATATTCTTTATTTCTGTTTTATTTGGCTTTCAATTAAATGTAATTATGGAGTAAAATTCATTTATGCACACATTAAATAGGCATAATTTAGTTCTAATACGTTAGATTACACAAGGCATAATCAAAGACTTTTTTACATCTACAAATGAACACATCATATGAGTATATGGATGTAAATCTTATAGCTTTGGAAGCGTCTACAAAGTAAAATTTGCTAACCAAATGAATAGGAAAATGCACCTTATTTTCTGAAAACCCCTAACGAAGTCACCAAGCCTGTAACAACTCTCCGGCTTTTCCAAAAACTTAATTAATAATAAAGGATTCATAAAATATAGAGTTTCAAACCAACCGGTTCAAAGTTTATCAAACTGAAAACTAAACGCAGCCAATATTTTTATTTATTTTTTCATATTAACTTCTTTACAGCCACAACATTTTGAAGCATACAAACTAGGCAAAGGACATCGACTTCTACTGAATGTTTTCATAGAACGTTTTCATTTACTTTATTTTTTATTCTCTTTACCGGTGAAATATTTATTTGTCCAAAGACGACAAAAAAACGAGTAGATGAAACCAAAAGAAAAATAAACTTAAATATAAAATTCTGCCAACATCGACACATTTCTTCAAATTCATCTGGAAAATACTCTTTCCTCTCTTGCCGCCATTCCTTCATATACAGACATATATTTTCTGTTCGTAATTGTCCTGACGTTGATAAATTTTTGGTGCCGTATAACGAATATTTCTTGTTTTAATAATAAATGCTACGAAAAAAAGTGTTTATCGTCATTGAATAAATGAAAGGGATTTAAAACATACAAAAACATTTAAAATTCCACGGATGCATTTAGTCCTGCCGCCATTTCGGACCGGCGAAGCTCACTAGCAACTGCTACTGTATTAAATACATATTAGGATCGGTCTCAGCATCAGTATCAGTTGTTTTCATTCAATTGAAAAGGATTATTGAACATGCAACGACAACAACAATTATATCAGCATCAACGAATTTTTATTTTAATCCTTCCTTTCATTAGCGAGAAAAATATAAAATTTTTGCTTAAGCCTCACAACAACAAAAGAAAAAAACTAAAATCAACAACAAAGGAAAAGTACCGAAAACGAAAACTTTTAACTATAATCTCTTCTTCTTCTTCCTCTTTCTGCTGTTCTTTCTCCTCGCCACTACTCATTGAACAATAGGAAAATATGTATTAGATTTTTCTAGGTTTTTAGATTAAAAGAAGAACATTTTTAAGCAGCGAAATGAGGCAGGCATTAGGTTCTCATTACATTTATTCAGATTAATTTGAAAATATAAAAACGGTCAAAACATTTAAAACAAACTTTTATGTCAAATTTGATTTATAATCTCATATTCTGTAGTTTTCATTCATTTGTTTTAAGTAATTATTTGCAAACGACCAAATCAAGCGTATTAAAAAGAGATTATTTTTCACAGGTTAACTCCAAAAGATTGTTACTTTGCAATGACGATTTTTACAAAAACAACACAAACGAATTTGCTTCCCTGTAAAGGATTTTCATATTTTGGAACTCATCATCTCCGTTCTAAACGAAATTATTCATTTTTCACGCTGTTTTAAATGAACCGGTACATTTTTTACGCTGTTCTAAATGAACTGGTACATTTTTCACGCTGTTCTAAATGAACTGGTACATTTTTCACGTTGTTCTAAATGAACTGGTACATTTTTCACGTTGTTCTAAATGAACTGGTACATTTTTCACGTTGTTCTAAATGAACTGATACATTTTTCACGTTGTTCTAAATGAACCGGTACATTTTTCACGCTGTTCTAAATGAACCGGTACATTTTTCACGCTGTTCTAAATGAACTGGTACATTTTTCACGCTGTTCTAAATGAACTGGTACATTTTTCACGCTGTTCTAAATGAACTGATACATTTTTCACGCTGTTCTAAATGAACTGGTACATTTTTCACGCTGTTCTAAATGAACCGGTACATTTTTCACGCTGTTCTAAATGAACCGGTACATTTTTCACGCTGTTCTAAATGAACCGGTACATTTTTCACGCTGTTCTAAATGAACCGGTACATTTTTCACGCTGTTCTAAATGAACCGGTACATTTTTCACGCTGTTCTAAATGAACCGGTACATTTTTCACGCTGTTCTAAATGAACCGGTACATTTTTCACGCTGTTCTAAATGAACCGGTACATTTTTCACGCTGTTCTAAATGAACCGGTACATTTTTCACGCTGTTCTAAATGAACCGGTACATTTTTCACGCTGTTCTAAATGAACCGGTACATTTTTCACGCTGTTCTAAATGAACCGGTACATTTTTCACGATGTTCTAAATGAACCGGTACATTTTTCACGCTGTTCCAAATGAACCGGTACATTTTTCACGCTGTTCTAAATGAACCGGTACATTTTTCACGCTGTTCTAAATGAACCGGTACATTTTTCACGCTGTTCTAAATGAACCGGTACATTTTTCACGCTGTTCTAAATGAACCGGTACATTTTTCACGCTGTTCTAAATGAACCGGTACATTTTTCACGCTGTTCTAAATGAACCGGTACATTTTTCACGCTGTTCTAAATGAACCGGTACATTTTTCACGCTGTTCTAAATGAACCGGTACATTTTTCACGCTGTTCTAAATGAACCGGTACATTTTTCACGCTGTTCTAAATGAACCGGTACATTTTTCACGCTGTTCTAAATGAACCGGTACATTTTTCACGCTGTTCTAAATGAACCGGTACATCTTTCACGCTGTTCTAAATGAACCGGTACATTTTTCACGCTGTTCTAAATGAACCGGTACATTTTTCACGCTGTTCTAAATGAACCGGTACATTTTTCACGCTGTTCTAAATGAACCGGTACATTTTTCACGCTGTTCTAAATGAACCGGTACATTTTTCACGCTGTTCTAAATGAACCGGTTCATTTTTCACGCTGTTCTAAATGAACCGGTACATTTTTCACGCTGTTCTAAATGAACCGGTACATTTTTCACGCTGTTCTAAATGAACCGGTACATTTTTCACGCTGTTCTAAATGAACCGGTACATTTTTCACGCTGTTCTAAATGAACCGGTACATTTTTCACGCTGTTCTAAATGAACCGGTACATTTTTCACGCTGTTCTAAATGAACCGGTACATTTTTCACGCTGTTCTAAATGAACCGGTACATTTTTCACGCTGTTCTAAATGAACCGGTACATTTTTCACGCTGTTCTAAATGAACCGGTACATTTTTCACGCTGTTCTAAATGAACCGGTACATTTTTCACGCTGTTCTAAATGAACCGGTACATTTTTCACGCTGTTCTAAATGAACCGGTACATTTTTCACGCTGTTCTAAATGAACCGGTACATTTTTCACGCTGTTCTAAATGAACCGGTACATTTTTCACGCTGTTCTAAATGAACCGGTACATTTTTCACGCTGTTCTAAATGAACCGGTACATTTTTCACGCTGTTCTAAATGAACCGGTACATTTTTCACGCTGTTCTAAATGAACCGGTACATTTTTCACGCTGTTCTAAATGAACTGGTACATTTTTCACGCTGTTCTAAATGAACTGGTACATTTTTCACGCTGTTCTAAATGAACTGGTACATTTTTCACGCTGTTCTAAATGAACTGGTACATTTTTCACGCTGTTCTAAATGAACTGGTACATTTTTCACGCTGTTCTAAATGAACTGGTACATTTTTCACGCTGTTCTAAATGAACTGGTACATTTTTCACGCTGTTCTAAATGAACTGGTACATTTTTCACGCTGTTCTAAATGAACTGGTACATTTTTCACGCTGTTCTAAATGAACTGGTACATTTTTCACGCTGTTCTAAATGAACTGGTACATTTTTCACGCTGTTCTAAATGAACTGGTACATTTTTCACGCTGTTCTAAATGAACTGGTACATTTTTCACGCTGTTCTAAATGAACTGGTACATTTTTCACGCTGTTCTAAATGAACTGGTACATTTTTCACGCTGTTCTAGAAAGACCACTGGTTCTGTGTGAATAATCCTTGTTCATACAACGTTGGATATTTTGCAATTGTATTCCCTCTTTTATTCCACTGTAGGGAGTAGGTGCTTCTTAATTTGTTTCACTACAACAACCAGTAAAATACGAGAATATTAATTGTTCAATCGAAATATCGAACACATTTCCTGAATCCATTTAAACTTAATTGTTACTGATTTACTATTTCCTCTACTTCTTTGTGGTCAATCGTTGTTTGTAAATTGCGTTTCAATGTCAATCAAATTTCTAATGCGTAAATTATTTGCTACAACTTGACTTATCAAAGCGTGTTATTAACACTCATACGATCAAATATGTATTTGTTCGTATTTGATTAGATAAAGTCAGCATAACATTCCCCCAAACATGCTTTTCTTACATCAGCTCCAGAGCTGGAAACCTTGAAGAAATTTTTGGTATATTAAAGTAAATATTATACTTAATACTTTAGAAAAATTAAATTGGTATTAAATGTTAAACAAAATCAAAACTTTAATCCCAGGGTTGGACAGTTGAACATTTTTATTTGGGACATAAAAATAAACCACCAAAACAAAATTTTTTTTTTCATAAATTGCAAATATTTGACATATTTTAAAGACATTTATTGGTACTAGAGATCAGAAAAGCCCGAGCTGGAAACTTTATATTAATTTTTTTAAATATGAAAGTAACTAAAGCAAACATATTTTATATTTTAGAAAGAAATTCATCGGTATTAAATACTAAACGAAAGCGTTTTTTGGTTGAATGAGGTATTGGAAATAGTTTCAAATAGATTTCTATTGCAAATCTGTAAAATCCAAAATACGGTCCCAGAGCTGTAAAATTTACGCTTATTTTTGTATATAAAATTAACCATCTAAAACTAGTATTTTTAATTATATCTATTTTATACTTCAGGAAGAATTAAATTGGTGTTGAAATTCAAACAAAAACAAAAAGATGATCCCAGGGTTGGATAGTTTAATCTCTTGGTATATAAAAGTAACAGACTGGCGTCGGTAAAGGGTATATAAAATTCGACATAATTTCGAATACATCCCTTTTTTTAAGTGGCTGGACTTACATTGCAATCGCATCCGTTAGGAGCTTTTTTAGCCCCATCGCTCTTCGACTAAATTTTCAACATCTCGTATTTTTATATAAATCCGCTTCATATTCATCTCAATATTCATAAAGACTTGAAGAATTAATAACTTATTCTCTGTCCTTTTCATATTTAGCAAGGATGCATGATTTCGTTATTATTTTTCATTCTTCAATTTGATCCTTTTTTTTTAGTTTTGATTTGCATTTCCGTTACAAAATGTTGTGTCGCATTGTCCTTGTCTAAAAGTTCAACGTGCAGTCGCGAATGTTTCTGTTCAACTAAAAGTAGGTCTGCTCAATGCAGCCTTTAATATGGAGTTGAAAAATCAACTTTTTGTGTTGCAACAGACGGACGGAATGAATGCTGAAAATGTGTAGCCATAAAACAAACTGAAGCGTTTAAGCAGAGAGAAAACGTTATAAAAAGTGAAAGACCAGCTTCAGCTCGTCAGTTTTAAATGTTGAAAATATTAAATTGGAGACTTTTCCTCTGTAATTTAAAAGTAATTTTGTAGCAGCAGCATCACAACAAAATGTTGACGACGTCGATGACACGAAATGATGATGATGAAGTGGAAACAGTGAGTTGTTGAGAAATAAAAACTCGTACATTTTCCAATGGAATGAATTACATTCAAGCGAAGAGACTGCGAACAATTTCTATCATCCTTTAGGTGAAGTAAAATTTAAAGAAGAAAAAAAACCAAAAACATAATGCTTTTGACTGAAGTACTCACAGATTAAGCACTGCCTTGTAGTTGTAGTCAGGGTCCCGATTCTGCATTCAGTTATGAACTGGGGGCGAATGTCGAGGGCTCACTGAACAGTAGCGACAGCGCTTGACACTATCAGGTGCTAAAAAGCTCTTGAATTCCCCTTCTTGTTTTATTCTGGAAAGCCTATTTTTTCTTTTCTGCTTTTATTTATAAGTGAAGGTGTCAGTCGACTAAAGAATATCTGTTGAACTCATAAAAGAAATATGTGTCCTTTCAGGACTTATAACTTGTAAACCTAAAACAAGGAGATCTATTTGAAAATTTGTTTGCTTATTTCCATATTTAATAATTCAAATTACAAAAGTTTAGCTGTTTTAAAAAAAATTTATGTGAAAATATCGAGATACAATTTAAATTTAAAAAATATGTGAGTTACTGTTTAATGCAGTTTAATTATAAATCCATTATTTATTTGTTTGAAATAACATCTGACGTGGATGTTTTCTTTGTTGAAATGCAACACTCGCATTTATCCAATCAATCTGCGTAGAACTTCAAGCAACTCCTGGAGAAATTTGCTTGTTTGTTCATTGAATTGTTGAAGCAACTCCTGTTGCATCGCCTTATCAAGAGGCTCTCCATTTAATTCTGTTTCTGGTTGCTGACCAGCCTCCTGTTGCAATTGACTGCGGCCAAATGCCATAGAGAAAGCAACAACAAAAATTAAAATTGTTAACAGTTTCATTGTCCTTCACTTATTTCCGTACTCGTTGTATGATTCTTTCGATCTCAAGTTTTGACCCGAATTAAAAACGCTTTTATTCAGCTGCATGCTGTTCTGTACTGCATTGCTCGGCTATTTATACCAAAATTTGTTATTCTAATAATTTTTTGTCAACAAAATATGCGCGTTACTTTTTAAATCTCTGCTTATCTTCAGCCTTTTATATCTGCTATCCCATAATAACCATAAACGAAATACGTCCGTATACTAGCGAGTGTGTGGGTAAATATTATATACGGATTACTGCGTCTCATCTTTTGTTTGGAAATAATCTGAAATTATCAGTTTCAATTGTTTTACAATTGAAAAGCAGAAAAATCTGGATATTAATCGTTCTCTAACAAGCGCACCTGAGTAGTCCCGAGACTCTGTCGATTATTCTCTCATCGATAGTGCAGATTCCACTATCGATACTATCGAATTTCTGTCGCCTGAATGCTTGTACTTGCATTTTAACAAATTCTGCTTATCAGGTCCGTAGTTTTTAATACTGTACTTGTTCTCTAACAAGCGCAGTTGTGTAGACTAATCCCAGGACACGATCGATAGTTTCTACTATCGACTGAATGCTTTTAATTGTATTTTGGCTAACTTTTTATCAGGCCACAGCGCGTTATTTTTACCGCTTCATTGGAAGTATTTTGTCTGAAATCATTTTCAAATAACAGCTGTTTATATATGAGCGCCCTGCAGATAGTTTTACCCCGGTTTTGAGAACCGGATTCCCTGGGTTCAGCTAAAAACGATTTCTTTCGAAGGGTTTCAATTTTAAACAACTGCAATTAATTTTGATGACTGAATAAAACAACAACATCAAGCCCAATTGAAAATTCGGTTTCTTATTTGTTTTTTAGTCTTCAGATTTAAAGATTTTTATATCGTCTTGATTCTAGAACTGCTCTTGTTCGTTAGTAATTTCGCTTAAGTTTCATATTTAATTAAAAATACATCTCGTTATTTGGGAAAAAAATATTGAAAGTTTGTGTGTGTATATCTTCTTCTTGCATTTTTTCTTTTAATTTTGACTGTTTAAAATTGTATATTTTCTTTCATTTTAGCTGCTCAAATTTGTTTCAATCAAGTGATTATATGGCTTTTAGTTTAGATGAGTTCGCCTTTGGATTGCAGCTTTAGAACACAAACACTTACACACACACACACACACACACAATTCGTTTTTGCCCTGTCATAACAACATTTCGAAAATTGCATTTTCAAAGTCTGAAACAACAACAACAACACCAACTACTACTTAATACTCGTATATTGTGTCAAGTGCTATAATCATCGTTATACTGTGACCCCAACTTTTGAGTTTAACTTACAGCATTTATTTTGTCAAGTGCTCCCTTCCTGTCATCTATCCCTTCGATTATCTCAGCGTTCACCTTCTTCACTGCCTATTTCTTCGGCTCGCTTCGCATCAACTTGAAAATATTTTGTCTTGCTCTTTTTATTTTTATTTTTTTGCTCTTGTTTCTATAATTTTATTGCCTCCGACAACGGTTGAAGCGCTTTTGCAATGACTAGTGAAGTGTAGGTGTTGATATTGTTGTTGTCAGTGGCCTTTAATAGAGGGAAAGTGGCAGATCGAGGATGCGCCTGCCTGCCATAATGTTGGGTGAAAAAAAAAAAAATTACTGGAAATTTATTCGTTTAGAATTTCTGTCATCTCATCGTCATTAGCAAGTCAAATAAGTTTGGCATAAAGGCACGTAAGAAAAAGTTTGCTTGCAGCACAGTGTAATCACAGGATATGCAATTTTTTTGGTAATTCACAAACTATTTTGCCAATGAATTTGTGCTGTTTTCGCCCCACTGTGAATATCCATAATTTAATACTGCCGGTCACATACTTTGTGGAACAGCACTTTAGAATTAATTGCAAATGCTTTTATATAGTTTTTCAGCTGCTATTGAAATTTTATTGAAACACAATTGAATCTCTTGAAGTTCGAAGAAAGAACATAAACGTTTTTTCGTCTCTTCTTGAGTCCTTTTCTTTTGTTCTTTTATCATGAAACAATTGAATTCATGCTGATGCATTTTGTTGCAGTGGATTGTTTTTTTTTTTATTCCTTTTTTTTATTAAACCTGCATTTTTCGATTACGATTTCTATTCCATTGATGGTGTTTCGATGGCAATTAAATAGAAGAGCAAGTCATTTGTTTTTTATATATTTGGAAAAATTTAAAGAAATATTTTCCTGTCATCCATATCTTTCAGTACGTATTCAAGTAGAGAGTTTCTTCTGCTATTCGAGTTAGTTATTGAAATAAAATCTTAAGGAAATTTAATAATTAATTTTTTTTGCTAGCGAAGGCAAACTAAATTAACGTTGCCTGTAAATTAATTTTTTTTTTTTTTTTAAATTAAAATCATTCGGAATTAGGGCCAAACTCTGATCGCTTCATAAGTGAATTCGTAAAGTGGCGTCGTCAGCAAAATTTGTGCAATTGGGTCCTCCATGTTCACAATAAATGTAGACAAGTAGCGATGCTGGCAACCGGTTCCACATTTATAATATTCGCCATAAAATGTGATAAGAAATTTTTATTCAAGAAAAATTCCAGCCTCCGTGCACAGAACAATTAAAAGTTGATACAAATTAAAAACTTTGCAGAACTACACAGAAGCTACAGAAAATCATATCTTCTGCAGCCTTCCAAGACTCCGCGAAAAAAACTATGAATTTTAAAAATCCCATGAAATCGATCAACTCTTAGAGCGAAGTGAAAAGCTGCCATAATTATTTCCGCTGACAAATATATAAAAGAAAATTTATTTACGCTTTGGTTCAGCACTCAGGGGATACCCCTACATATATGGAGTGCATTGAACCAGAACTAGAAAGGAGGGGATAGTCGTAAGAGACAGATTAGAAGATAGAGAATTTTCTTGTTGCTATTTCTACTTTTACTTCGCCGGTGCATTTTTTGCTTTGTCAGCGATAGACATGTGGGGATACCGGCTCAATGTATTTTCGCCATAAGGATCAATTGATAAAAAGTTAGCCTGATAAAAAGTTGTTATTTGAAAATGATTTCAGACAAAATACTTCCAATGAAGCGGTAAAAATAACGCGCTGTGGCCTGATAAAAAGTTAGCCATAAGGATCAATTTCAAGTTTATTTTTCTTTTTTCTATTTTTTAATTGATTTTTATAACAAAAATATATTGAGCCAGTATCCCTACACTTCAACTACTGCGGGTCGGTATTGTTAAAGGACCAGTGCTATGCCTTCGGCATTGCGACAACCAACAAAAATTAACACAATCCTGCATTAAAGCAGATCAAAAAAATTCAACACCCTTTTCACGAATCTAAATAAATCTGACTGAGTGCGAAGTCGAGATCGCGATCTGAGGCATTGTGCTCTTGCGCTCACTATTTCAATCGGAACTTGTTAATGTTATTCGTTGTTGCCGACGTAAGAAATAGAAGTAAACTATCGCTCTCGCTACCGCCATGGTTAAAGGTATCTTCTCTAATGGCCACGAATATTCGTGGTGGAAAATTCGTTGTGAAGTCTGGTTTGCAAAATAACATTTTATTTTCAGTTCCTTTATTTTTAATTTACAACGTAAAAATATATTTTCTGTAGATTTCCTGCTTAACAAATGCAACGTTACGATTTTAGGAAACAGCAACGTGGTTTGTTTAAGTCACAGATTTTATCAGCTGATCGCCACGAACGTGATACATTTTTTCAAACTAGAGCTTTACGATTTTAACAGTACGAAAATCAATTGATAAAACTGCAGGTGTGTTTTAGACAAATTTTTCATTTATCTTTTCATCTAAATACGCAGTTAATGTGCTCCAACTATTTCCAAATCTTAATCGATTAAAATTTCTAATACATCTCTAATCGAATCGCCTGCATGTTGTACATGCACACGCACACACATTTTTATTTGGCAAACAAACTTTATTTTATTTATACAAAATTAAAATGCTTTCTTTTGTGCAATCCAACACTTTTTAGAAATTCAAATCAAATTCAAATGTTGGAAAACGTATTCACTCATACGTAACAAACGCATCGTTACGTCGTAAAAAGAAGGCAACGAAAAAATATATAGAAACGGTGCAAATTGTTCTCGCTTTTCATTATTTCAATGTCAGCGTTGTAGTAGTTGTTGTTCTTTATTCCAGTTAAAACAAGCGAAATCGCAATTGTACTTCAGAGATGATGATGCTCAAACGTCTTTGTCGTCCTCATCATCCACATTTTAATGTAATTTTAGTTCCTGGGATTCTTTTTTCTTTCTTTTTTGTTCGCTGTTTGCTATCAAATTAAGTTTGTTGTTGTTGTTGTTGTTGTTGTTCTTAATCAACTTTACCTTGGAACTTGTTACAATTTTGTAATAGTAGATCTTGTTGTTGTTGCTGCTTTTCGCTCCAATCTCATTTGAAAATAATTGCAAAACGTGAATTTTATTTGAAAAGGCTGTTTCTGTTTCTGTTTCTGTTTTTGCTTCCTTTTGACGCGCGGCTAATGTTGCTAAATATTGTTAAAAATTACTCTTTGGCTGCTTTGAAAGTATTTCGAAACTTTAATTCAATTGTCATAGTAACTGCTGGTCCGTGTACTTGGAATCGATTGTTCTGTTCTTCTATTGTTGTTAAAGATGCAGGAGTTAAAAAGAAATTTTATTTCATTTTGTTTCTCGAAAGATGGAATTTGAATTTTTAATTGTATTTTTTTGTTGTTGGCATTTTAAAAGAGCCTGTTTTTTGAAATCAACAATTTTATTTGCTGTTTTCAATTTAACAATATGCGACCATTATACGAGGTGTGTTCGAAAAATAGTTTTGTGAGGAAGTCGGCATATATCGCTTGGCACGTGCAGGGAAGCCCGTTATGAATTTGTTTAATTTTTACTAAAAAAAAACAGTCGCTTGTTCGTAATTATTTGACCAGCAACAACGTAGTCATGTCTGTCTCAGCCATCGTATTCAGCACATTTGGCCTTCTGCGGGCTTTTCTCGTTCCCAAGGTTTAAGACACCCATGATAAGATGAGATAAAAATAGAAACGCTGAGAAAACTCAAGGACATATGCACCAAAAAGGGTTTTCCAGAACTTCCTCATGGTACTCTAAAAAAACATCTGTTGATTAATCTTTCGTGCTATTCTAAATAAACCGGCTCAATTTTCATGTTATTCTAAAAGAATCGGTTATATATTTATCCTACTCTATTTGATATGGTTCGATTTTCGTGCTACTCCTCAATAAACTATTGAATTTTTATGCTACACTAAATTAATTGCTTCAATATAATGTTATTCCCAAAAAATTTATTTGTTTACATGCTACGCTAAATAAATTTTCATGCTACTCTAAATAATTAAGTTTAAAATTTCAAGCTATTCGAAATAAATAATAATTTTAATATGCTACTCTAAGTAAATAGTTCAACTTATCGTGCTACAATAAATAAACTGGTTGAATTTTCTTTCATGCTATTTTATATAAACCGGTTCAATTTCCATGCTACTCTAAAAAAAACGTACTAAATTTTAATGCTACTTGATTTCATTTAATGCTACTCAAAAAGAAAATATTTTTTTATATGCTACTCTAAATAAATCGGTTTACTTTTGATGCTACTTCAAATAATAAGGCTTAATATTTGTCATACTATAGCAAACCAGTTCAAGTTTGCTGCTACTCCAGACAAACCGAATCAATTTTCATGCTATTCTGAATAAATCGCTTATGTTTTCGTCCTACTTTATTTAATGTTGTTCGAAGTTCATGCTACTCTAAAATAAACAGTTGAATTTTAATGCTACTCTATTGACTTAATTTGGTTTTTTAGCACTACTCTAAAAAAAATAATTTTCATGGTGTTCTCAATAAACTGTTTCAATATGAATTGCGGCTACTCTAAGTAAACCGATTCAATTTTAATGCTACTCTAAACTAATACGTTGTTTCTTCTTGAGGTCAGATTTCCGTGCTAATTAAAAAAAATCTATTAAATTTTTATGCTACTGTAAATTAATTGATATATTTTAATGCTACTGGGAAAAAATATTGAAAAAATCGAATTACTTTTGATGTTGTTTCAAATAAAAACTATTAGAAACCGATTGAGGTCTATATAAACCGGTTCAATTTAAGTGCAACTCTAAACAAATCGGTTTTGTTCTCAGGCTACTCTGTTTAATATGGTTTGATTTTCGCGCTACTCTAAAAAAGTTAAATTTTCGTTGTATTTTTAAATTTATTAGTACTTGAGAAAATTGTGTTTTTTTCACGCTGCTCTAAAGAAATCTGTTTACTCTTTGTGATTATATAAACCGGTTAACCGTTCATGCTGCTCTAAATAAATCGGTTTGGTTGTCATTCTACTTTTAATTCCATTCTAAATGAACTGTTTCAGGTCTTACGTCATCGTAAACTGCCTTCGCAAAAAAATAGTTAAATATTTTGGATTCTCATTGTATCTGAATGCTAACGTCGAAACTTTTGCAAGCTTTTCCAATTTATTTTTTCTCCATCTCTCTTCTCATGCGTACGTTTAATATTATTTGAATATTATTTTTCCAATGCACATACGCCTTTAACTTGAATATTTATGGAGACCATTACAAAAACAAAACAAAAAACGTTTCTTCTGTTTGTACAAAAGAACATGTTTCGCAGTAGAATTCTTGAAGGATTTTATTTTTGCGGTTGGTAAATTTTATCTTCTTAGATGACTGGCTTCGTTCTACTGCATACGAGTTGTACAACTAATAAATAAACATTGAATTTTATATGAAAATTTTATTATTTTAATAATTTTTAAACAAGTTTCAATTTCCTTTCTACCCACAAAATGCTGGAAATTTATTAAAATAAATGAACGTTTGAACACAAACGCAGACACATGCATTAACCACAAAATGTATATCAAATAAAATGCACACATACACGTGCAAAAATATTACCCCCATACTGTAAACACAAATCGAACAAACAGTTTGTGTGTAGGGTTTCGAAAAGGATTGAAACCCCTACACTTGCTTACATGCAATGTTGCCAGATTTTTTGCTGAAGGACTTCCTGCGTGCTCTGAACCATAGACTGCTGTCATTGATGTCGCCACATTTTGTGTATATGGGGAGATATAAGTGCTTCAGTGCTTAGGTGTCTGGTGCACATATTCGGAGGTTCATGTTGCCATATTTTTTTCTTTTTACTTATAAAAAATAGAATAATTAACAATCTAAAATCATTTCTTTTGCTAAGCCTTACAAAAACCATATAAATTAAAATACCTTGTAAATAGCAAATTGATAAACTTTAAACCCACAATACGGTTGTTACTGCCGAACTACTTTTGAGACAATTTCCGAACGAGATGTTACATGGTTTCGCTCTTCTGTCTCTTTCGAAATGAGCTCTAAAAAAGATCGTTTAATATTATCAATTAAATTAAACACACTAATTATTAATTATAATTATATTATTTATTAATTATACATAATGTAAAGCTGAATGTACATATCACTTAAAGATTTGCTTGTATTTATAATTCTCGTATACGGTCTTCATTTTAATATAAAAAAGAATCAAAAGTAAAATAAATTAAATGCTCATGAACTATAATATTACAGTCCTACGTTGATAAGATCCTCCTCATTTAACTGAATTAATTACTTAAATTACAACAAATCGATTTGAAAGAAAACCAAAGAGAAGAAAAAGAGATTTAGGAAAACTTCTGGCAACTCCATGTATACACACACACAACTGAACACATGCACATGTGTGCTATAAAAGCTTAACCTTTCACTTCTAGTTTTCTATTTCACTTACTGTCATATTTGAAAACAAAATAAATTTCGAGAAAATTATGCTGATAGTGAAGAACAAGAAGTATTAAAATTTTGGAAAAATAGTCTTTTCTAATGGCCTTGAAATGCCAATTATAACCAAAAATGCGCACTGACACGTAAATAATAAAATGCATACTTGACGGTGCAACAACAACTACCAACACCACTAACACTACTATAACTACTATCTACTACTACCACTACGGTAACAACAACTGCAATAACAATAAAGATATTAAAATGTATAAAAAGAAAATTATTAGCAGAAAGAAAGAAAAAAAAGAAGGACAATTTGTAAGAAAATGTTTGCGAACATTTTCAAAGGAATATTGCTGGCATTTTACAACAATAACAACGCTAAACATTTTTCTGCATACATTTTAAGTATGTTAATGTAAAAATCTAATAAAATCTTTAAAATTTGAGCTGCAAGAGTGGGCGGATGATAGAAAGGAAACGAAAGAAATGTCAAGTTGGCATGTGGGTATAAAAAAGCATACATGATTGTGCATGTTTATTATTCGGAAAAACAATAACAAATTTGTATTTGTGGACAGACACAAATTCACGTTACAGACAGGGTGTTTCTTACGGAGTCAGAGTAATGTCCAGTAGTGTAAATTTGGGGCGAAATTTCGTCACAAGTCACGCAAACTGAGCATAAAATGGAAGATTTGCATACGTTTTTGCGTATGCCGTCACAAAAAAAAATTTATTGAGCTCATAAGAAGGCAGCAGCTGTTAGAGTTTTTATATACAAATTTATTTATTTGTCATATTTTTCGTGCTATTATTTTATGACTTATGACTCTATGACTACAGTGTGAACCCCCCAATTGCTTATTAAATTCTATAATCTACTCACGGACAAATTTAATACCAAACTGAACGTGTTTAATAGTAACATGTTGCATGAAAACAACTGAATTGATAAAAACAGGTTGCCAAAAAGAAAGTTGCTAAAAAATTCACCCTATAAAAGTAGCGGCTGCTAACAAACTCTAACACCGTTTCTACTAAATATTTGCGTCCATTTAACTCAGTGTGTATCGCTAAATAAAACTAGAACAAAAATACTTTTTATTTTATGCCTTCTTTGTATGTGCCACAACAACAACTTTTTCTTAACTGTTCTAAAGTATTAAGACAATACAACAATATGACTATAAAGCACACTGTGTGAATACCCCAATCGTTTTTAGTTTCATTCTCCAAATGCATTTCATTCACTTCAAAACTGTCTTTAATTTTAAGCATCTTTTATTGTAACCCCCTTTTGGTAGATGTGTTCGGTTATTTGACATTTTTGTAGAAATACAAAAGTATTTTTCTATTTAAGGAAATAAAATATTTGTATAAATAACACAACATTTTAATTTCCTGCTTATTAGAGAGGAAAAATACAAAGAATATATTTTGGGAAAAACACTTGACAAACACGAATGCATGCATGCGCATGCAGAAATTCCGGCATTCTTCCTTACAGCAGATGCGAGGTGTGTACAGAAATTGTTTGGCACTTTAAAACATAAAAAACTTGAACGTTTTCAATAGGCTGCGAGAAAAAATAATTAACGCAACTAAAATTATAAATTTGAATATTGAATTAATTTGCATTTGATCAATTCAGCCGTTAGTCTTAATACATAAAATATAACTAAATTCATATGTACGAGGTCTGTTCAAAAAATAAGGCATGTGTTTGAATTACGTATTTTATGCATATTCAGTTAGCGGTGTTATTTAATTTTTGTTTGTTTGTTCGTTATTTGTTTTTCGGCTTGAGGTCGTTTTTAATAATAAAATGAAATTAAAACTTTTCTTTTAATATACATTTTATTCCAATATTTCGACCAACTTTGTTGGCCATCTTCAGGGAATTACAATTTTCTAAACAAAAAACAAAAACAATAAACTACTTAATTTTAATTATAAATTATTTATAAACAATAATAATTACACTTTATAGTCCTGGTATAGTCACATGTTTTATTTTTATTTATTATTTGATTTGTTTTTCTTGGGCCAGCGCTCAGGAAATGATTCCTACACATGCGACGCACTGTGCCAGAAATAGGAAAATAAGTTATGGGAAGTAGAATACAGGGAGCTGTCGTTATTTACGTTCGATTTCAACTTCGCCAAGTTAAGCACTGCAGGAGAGACCTCCGTGAGACGTTCATAAAACATACGATCGGTACAGTCGAAGAACGAATTTTTTCAATAGAGTTGTCTGCCCTACTGTCACAGACGAACTGGTTCGCTATCTTTTGCACGTAGTCGAGTATGTTGGCACACTCGTCTCGAAGACATTTTCAGAAAGAATAAATATATTTTGAGATAAATTAAAATTTACCCTATATTTTAAACATACCTCGTACATGCCTACATGTTTATTTTTTTATTTTCAATAAGCAATCATATTAAAAACTTTCAATTTAATTCTTCTCTTTCCAGGTAAGTCGGTTTTTCGGAACTCTTAAGTCACTCACAAGCCACTGTGCATGTCTCAAATGCACATCTGACCAGCACGAACAAGAAAGAAAAGCATGATGATCTGGTGAATTGTCTGGCAGGATACTTCTTGTCCTCACCAAAATGAACAAAATATTGATAAATGCACGGTGAGTGTTGATGTGTGTGCGTGTTTGTGTGTGTGTGTGTGTGTGTGTGTGGGTATGTATGATTGCAAGTGGGTAACACAAAATTGTTGTTATAGAGCCCTCCATTTAATATTTTAACAAGCTTGACAATTTTGCCAAATAGAATTGGAATTGGTAACCTGCACACACATGCATCGAAACAACACGTCCATGTGTGTTCAATTTGCCCAATTCTTTTGCAGGTTATTATTTTTTTTTTGCCTTGAAGTTGTTGTCGTTACAAACAGAAAAAACGTTTCTTTTAAAGAGGATTTTGTATCGCCTCGTTATTTTTAAGCTGTAGGGCTTTTTATATTACATATTTACTTATTTTTTTCATCTTATTTTTTTTTTTGTTCATCGTGGTAGTTTGATTTTATTGTACGATGTACTACATTTCAAACAAACGAGCCACGTCACGTCTATTGAACAAAACCAGAAGGCGAAAAAGATAGAAAAATATTTGAAATAAAATCAAAAGGAATCCTGTGGTTTTTCATTTTTATGTCTGCTGCAGAAAACGATTCTTTTTGAGATTTAAGGGATATTTTTTCGAATGCATTTTGTGGGTAATTTATATTTGGAAATTCCCTACCCAGAGTGTTGGAGGATAAAGAATAGTTTGATTATATGTTTTCTAAGATTTAAACTAGTTTTTCGCGCACTGTGGTCTGAATAAAAGTGTTTGATGGGGGGGATACGGAGGCAATAGAGAAATATCTCTCTTGCTGCCAGAGGTTCCAATAAATATTTAGGTATTTAAAAAAGCAGCTAAAAAAGTAAATTTTGAGCAAATTTCGGTTTCTTGACAATAATGTTTTATAAATTTACTGTGTCCCATCCTGATAAGAAAAGGTAGTGCAACTAAAAGTCGCCATTGAAATCATTATTTGTTTCTGTGCCTGGTTCTTAAAGCCATTTATTTTAATAGTTTTACACAGAATTCGTACTTGCATATGTATTTGTCTTCTTTAAGCCGGTTTGGATATACTCGTGCGAACATATAAGTCTTCCTTGTTCGGAGAGAGAGAGAGAGGGAAAAAGAAAAAAATCCCCACTTTTTGCACATTTTATTAAGCGAAACTGTTTTTGGGCATGTAAAAAATAGAAGAAAAAAAAGATTAAAAGAAATTAAAGCCACATGTTTGACTGTTACGTGAAAGGTGCGGTGGAAAGTAGTTTTGTCCCTAAGAAGAAAATTTACGTTTTAGTTTAATACTTAAGCACAACATACGCTTTCATAAATACACAGACACACACTGACTGCTGCACGAAAAGCAGACAGTTTAAGTTACCCTACCGTTCTGGTGGTCTTCCCGCACGTGTGTTACCTTCAGCTGTTAACGTCTTGTCCCAACTTTTAACAATATTTACAAATATGTTCGCTGCTGACTCATAAAAACTAACTGCCCGTTTCACGATGTCGAAGGAATTGTTTCTTTCGCATAATTGTATTTGAAAGGAAAACAAAATTTTATAAATTGTTTTTGTTTAAAATGTAGTTGTGCGAAATATAGAAAGCCTTCGATATTGTGAAATCGGCTGTTAGAAAATAAATTTTATTTCTTAATTGATTTTTAGAAAATTTGTAATCTCGTTACATGTACTATAAAGGGTTCGTAAACAATTTATCTCAGTGATATATCTGAGAGATATTTATTTAAATTCGCAGGTCCGTATGTCCACAAAGTAGTCACCCATTTATATACATATATATATTCGTTATTGCTAGAATAATAAAATAGTAATAAAAATGGTCTGGTGGACCTGGTTCTCCCATATCCTCTTGTGGTTGATTTCTTTCTTTGGAACTTCAAAAAAATAATTATTATTCTCAATATAAAATTGATGTCGAACAATTCTTTGTTGTATGCACAAATGCGTGATGTCCTATATTCAGAAAGACATTTGGGGGATGCAAGCAGTAGTCGTAAATTCATGTGTCATAATGTAAAAGCACGAAAAAATATGAATTGCTGTGACCCGTGCTATTTGACCCGTGTGCTATTTGAATATTCGATCAGCTGATAAGATAATGACGTATTTCGAATTAGTTGCTACAAAAGGAAAAATAAATTCAATCATTTGTAAAATCTTCTTAAAAATCTTTTGTTATTTAAAACTATAAAATGCTTATCATATTTCACATATAAGTTTGCATGTGTAAACAGCTGATGCTGGTGATATCATCTGAATAAATATTTGCGCAATTGAAAAAATGTTCAGTGGCTGCCAGTTATATAAGTTGAACCAATAAATATTTCAAAATTAATTCATAATCATTAAGAACCAGAATTCAGAACCATGCTTGTTTAGGTATCTGGAATGTAAAGAAAAAATATAACATTCAGAATTACCGGGACTCGGCAGACAATCGAAGTTTAAAGTTTTCTTATTTTCAGGTAAAACATATGAGACATAAATGCGAACGTGGTCTTTGGTATTTATGCAAGTATGGATTTGTGGTTTCACAGGTTCGCTTATGTACATATTTCTCAGACACGGTACGGCATCTTTGCGTTTTTCTATGTCGTGGTTGTTTTAATTGAATTTACACCTGAATGACCGTGAGCAGAGAGAAGAACTTTAACTCGCATTTCGAAAATTAATATTTAAAGAATGACTCGTGACTTTTTAATTTTTTGTTGTCAAAGCGCTCGTTGGTCTTTCTTTTCGTCTCTAATAATCGAGATTTCAAATGCTTTGATGTGAAATGTTACGGCGGGGATAGTGTAGAGAGGACAGATGAAGGATGTGTTGTAGCTATTTTATATTTTACTTCTCCAGTAAATTTTTGCTGTAGTATCGGCGAAATAGGGTGGCGTATTCTGGTCTTTAGTAAATAATGGTGTCGGTAACATCCTGGGAGGAGGGGCCATGTATTCTTAATTAAGACAGGTCCACAACAGTTAACATAACCGTTAGGTTAGGTAAGCAGTCAGAAAGGGAAAGAGTTCTGCTCACTTGGGTCCGTCTGTTTTGCGTGTAAAGTACATTGGAAAGGTATATAGTTGGAGTAGGGCGGCTAAGGAATCAAAATATAAATACAAGAATAGATATGTGAAACGCTAGGGAAAAATGTAGGATAGAGTTAGACCTAAAAATACGTCCCTTAGTTCCTTAAGGATGATTCCTGAGAGCTCTGATAGGCTGCTAAAGTCTAAGTTGTAGACGTCGATCCTCCAGAGCAGGGCGGAATCGGAGTAAATGGCCCTCCTCCGTTTCGCCATCACAGCCAATGCAGTATTGCCACAACAGTGCGAAGTAGCTTTCTAATAAAGTCCAAAAGATTCCCTGCTCTGCAGGAGTTTGGCAAGTCGAAAGTGTCCTCGCTATGACACAGGTAGATTATCTATACCACCTGGCCTGAGTTGTTTCAAGAAAGGTGTACTTTTGAGTATGGAATTGTGCCAAAACGTACAATTATATCAACCTTTGCAACCCTGACATACAATCCAATAATTTAATTAAAATAACTCATACGTCTTGTAAAACATTTTCCATTAGAATTCTCACAATATGTGGTCAATTACAAATAGAATGAATATTCATAAATAGTTGAAAAATAATAAAATAATTAAAAAATTTACACAATAAAATTACACAACACAAAACAAATTCAATTAGAATTGTTTTCTAAACAATATTTTTCTACTATTATTCTATGATTTGTTTTCATACTTATCACTTTGATACGATTACAAGAGCTTTTATGAATTTTTACAAAAAAAAAGTTCATAAATAAATTCCTATTTTAAATACAAAAAAAAGACATTTTAATTTATTGGCATACAGCAAGAATATGCAAAAATACTATCAAAATAGTTTTAGGTATGTGTATCCTCATGTACTTACATACATATACATATGTATGTATGTGTGTGTTAAACAAAATTATTGTTATTGTTTGTTAATTCCTTTTTGGCAACAATAATAAATATATGCTGACAATAAATCAAGTTAATTGAAAAGACAAACTCTGCTAATGCTAAGAGAAGCAGAGTTAAGAAATAATAAACATAAACTACAGACAATAAAAAGTACTTTCTAAACTTTTAATATAATAAAAATAATTCTGTAAACTAATGCCACATTATTTATTGATAAAGCCAGATGCGGCAGTGTTTCTGAAACTGTTCAATTTGAAAGATAGTGAAATTGGCAAATTTCATACTCATGCACTGCATTCATTTGGAGGGAGCGAAAAGTACAGAACACTTTTTTATGTTAACCACCAGATCGAAATCAATATGCAATTTCCTATAATACTGTCAGCTTTAAAAAAGATATTCATTTGGTTCTCTCTCTCTCTCTCTCCATCTCTCTGTTTGTGCCTTTAAGAAATGACAAAAGCATTTGTACTGAAATTCAAGGCCATTTGAAGATTCCTTTAACTGCCATTAAATAGATATTTAACACCAACACAGTAACCTTCACTCACAGTAACGACAACAATAACAAAAGAAAAAAGCAGTACAAAAAAAAAAGAATCTCATATTGCATTTACTCTCTCTCTCTCTTCTTTGCTCTGTGATATTTTAGTCAATATAATTTTTAAACTTTATTCAACATGAAAGTAAACTGACTAAAAATTCCTGAGCTCAATACAAAAGCAGAAGAAGAAGATGAGGAAGAAAAAGTACAAACAATTGAGGAGTGCATAAAAAACAGTTGGTGCCACCGTTGTTAATCCAACTAAATGTACACACATGCACACATACACAAATAGACATTGTAAAAGGCCTACAATTCATGAGCACCACACAATGAGACAAATTATAACTGTTTATAGTTGAAGAGAAGAGAAGAGTGAGTGCACAAGACGACACAAAAGAAATTATTAATTTATGATATTTGCATTCTCGTATTTGTTTTGAGTAGCTTTCATGTTGACATTTTAGTTTGTATTTTATTTTGTTCTTTCTAACTTTTTCTTTCGTTTGTGATTATTTTTATTATACATGGATATGAGCATACACACACACACACATGTATGTGCATAAATTTGTAACTACACATGCATACATATCGTCGCATGTTTTCAAAAAAGCCTCGAGTTACATTGGAAAAATTTCAGGAGAGTTGTAAAAAAACTTCTAATACGAAAAATTCTTCAAACATTTTTCAAAAGAAGGAGGTTATTTGTTTTTATTGTGGGAGCGTAACATTTTTCGTCAAAAGGCAGAAATATTTGCCTTCAGAAAAGCAATGGTGTGGCTACTTTTTATCGGATATCAAACAGAGGCATCCATATTCTAGTCGACAGCCTTGAGGTCTAGCACAGGACATTCACGCAGTACCTTAAATTGGGTGCGGAAATAAGGAACCATTTCTGGTAATGTGAAGGCAAACAATCTATTGGTTAGAGGAACTCTACTTGAGGACGTCAGCATCAACCAACTCAGGACTCTATCTCTCTCGTCCTACTGGACACGTCAAAACGTTGCCCTTCTAGAAGAAGCTAATTCATAGTGAGGACATTGTAGCCTCACTTAAATCCTAATAAATCTGGAAGTCTTATGGACTTTGCAAGAAAGCATCCACTCTGTCTGGTGGCCATACTCAATGGACATGGCGCTTTCGCAACCCATGGCAAACGCATGGATATCCCCTATTATGGTTATTGTCTTAGTCACTATGACGAGGATTAAGAGGAGGAGAGCATTGTACATCCTGTCTGTCTATGCCCTGTTATAGAGGATAAGCACCTGCGATTCCTTGGCAGATTATCCGTCAGCAGGTTATTAGAGATAATAAGAATCAGCCTCAAGAATCTGAGTCTTTTCAGTGACTGGTCCAACTGCTGACTACCATAGCTCGTGAATAAAGGATGCACTCTTCTCCTAGTGAACTTCTCTCTTTCTTTCTTTTTCACTAATCACAAAGAGATTATTTTGGATTCAAATGGGTCTTTCTTCTTCGTTCTCTTAACTGAACTTAACCTAACTTTTTGCAGTAACATTTTGATTTCTATGTATATGTACAAATTGCATTCGACATTCTTTTAGATATCTGGCAGAAAGTAATAAAAATGTCTGCTAACACACCAGAGATTTCCAAGATTTTTAATAAGATTTCCATCAGCTTTTTTTCGTTTAAAAAGAAGCTTAAATTGCGGATTCAGTCATGAATAGGGTATCTGGTTTTTCTGATCTGCGATAGAACATGGAGAATCGTATGCAGATAAATTTTCATATCTGCCAATAACGGATCCAAGAGTTCTAAATACAGCAACAGAAATATCCCAGAAAGTATGTTGAAATGCTTTTGGTCCTTGCAATTGTCCTGTTTTGCCCCGTGGAGTGAAGTTTATCCCAGGCAACTGTGGGCAATATTTGATTTTTTTCCCGTCCATTATTTTTGCATTGTGTTATATTTTATTTGCTTATTTTATTTATCCTCCTTCTTATATGCTTCCTGTTCGTAACACCATAACATGTGAACTGATCAGTTATATTTTTTTTGTATTTTAAAAGAAATGCTTGTTTGAACTATTTTTTGTTTAAATTAAATTTTTGTTTAGTTTGGCTCATTCTCAAAAAAAAAAAAAATTAACTCAACTATTGCAGAATTTGTCTTCTCAGTTTTACGTTAATCAAGTTTATTTTTTATTTAATTATACGACTGCCAAATAAGGAAAGAAGAGAACGTAGAGAGTGATTCATTATCAGGTATTTGATTGAGAGGGACAAATATGCGACTGCATTACGTAAATTTGTAAATTATGTACAGCGTAAAATGAGTGTATGGAAGTTTACAAATTTAGGCCAACATTTGGACTAAAGCGAAAGAAAGAATATTTTCAACATACCGAGGTCCATTCAAAAAATATTCGAATAATGTTTTTTTTTTTTTTATTGGTACAACCGTCTCGAACATACTCGTATGTATGATTACACTTTCAGCTACTTAACAATTCTTTCAGTTTTATTAAATTTCAAAAAAGTATATAATTTAATATAAGTGGCCATAACATAAAACTGCATTCCGATTTGTGGACGACCTTGTAATCAACTCTAAAATTTGCGAGGTCTATTCCAAAAATAACGCGAATTTTTGAATTTCGCTGGCTCGTCTCGAACCAGTATTCCCAGTTTCAGCTATTTGGCATCTTCACTTTGTTTATAACCTTCATAAAAGTTAGAATTGTTTGCTGTGTTCGGCGATTTTCAGTGTGCAAAAAAATTGGATAGAGAATTCTCTTAAAATTTTTTTTCAAATATGGATCTAATTAAAATATCGGCCGTGGCCTACGACGATTGTTTTGTTTTAACTCTACAAAAATGTTATAGAGAATATTTGACTAGTGAAATAGAGAAGTTGTCACGAAATTTCGGAAATTTTTGGCAATAGTTCAGGCAATAGTTTCGTCCTTGCACTTAGCGATTTTGTCTCCTTTTGACTTATCCTGTTCTCAAAAGGGGAAAGACCCATTAAAGGACAGCGTTTTAAGACGATTGAGGAGATAAAAGTCGAATCGCTGATAAAGAGATTAAAGGAGCACCAAAAAGTCCTTCGAGGATTGGAAAAAAAATTATTGGCATATCATATCTGAGGAGGTCTATTTTGAAACGGATCAAATAGAAATTGAAAAATAAATAAACATTTTTTGAGATTAACTAAAATTCACCTTTTTTTCTGAACAGATCTCGTACATGATTATATGAATATTATTTAAAATATTTAGTTTTTATTTTGATCTTAATATAAGGAGTGATTTTTTTTTCAACTTTCTTTATGGCAACACTGTTTTTGGTAGATCAGCTGTTTTCGTGCAACATTTTACTGGTAAACATGATCAGTTTGGTCGTTGAATAAACTTACAAACAAACAATGCGGGCTAAGGAAGTGCATCGTGCTTTTGAATATTTTAGCATCGTGAAATTGTATTCACTATGGGACCGTACTTTTACCCAGACAGCGAAGGCAGAATGCATTGTCATATTATCATAATATCAATTTTAGTGCTGTTGGTTTTCTTTTTCGATTGTTTTTGAATAAAAATTTAAATGAAAATTATTTAAAAACTACATTTCCTGATTTCCAATTTTTCAGCAAAAGAAAGGGGACTATTTCTTATTTTTTATGCTTTACTTTACGTCAGCGAAAAAGTAAATTGTCGCGGTGAATGTAATTAAACCGATTGTTGTCAGTTAGACTTGCAACACTTTAACTCGCACAATATGAAATCTTTATTAATCATTGCAGGCCAATTATTTTCGAAGAATTTAGAAAAATCAACAGAATATGAAGTATTTGACTTATTTTCTATTTCATATCACATTTTAAATATTAACACTCTGTGAGAGAATCAAATATCATTCTTCTCTTCTAAATATTTTGTTTAAAATTTATTCATTCTTTCAGTATTCATATTGTTCTGCCAGCATTCTATTGTGGAATATGTCATAAAGATAAATTTTGTATATGATTTTAAGTTTTTACAAATACTCCAGTCTTGATCTCTTCAGTCTTTGTTTCTGTTAAATTAAACACAAATTTGACTTTGACCCAAATGACGACTTTTTCAAACAATTGCTTGTGTTTTGTTGATTTTATTCTATTTAATTTTTTTTTGTTTGGAGAAGTGAGAATTAAAAATCTTTCTTTTGTCTTATTTTGTTGAGTTTTCAGGCAAAATAAAAAACGGCTATAAAAATATATTATTTAATTAGTTTCTATATCAAAAAGGAATAAAACAAAAATTCTTTAGATGGATATTATGCTCAACACATACACACACACGCCCACAAAACTCACACTGTTATACAGCAGTTTAAAAGAGCCTTTGGCCACTGAAATATTGTTCCCTTTTTTATTATTTTATAGCCAGCATTTAATACGTCGTGTGGTTCTTCTTCTTGATATTTTGCTCTTTCCATTAGTCCATTCAATGTTCGATAGTTTCCAAATTAAGTCTCAAAGGATATATAATTTTCTATTTGGTGTGAAAGTGCTACACTTTTGCTGATTCGATTCCCTCTTTTAATTAGAAAATTGTTGTAGAAACTGCTTTCATTTCCTTTTGTTAGTAACTCTTTAAATGCAGGCAATTTATGCAGATACTTTAAAAAATATACGTCGATGACTCGCAATTTCGTGCGTATACATTAAAGGGCTTATTCACAAAAAATAGTTCATGCTTATAAGCTGCTTATAACACAAGTATAGGAAATTTGTCTTATTAATAAAAATATAAAGATATTTTTTTCAAAAAGGCTGTAAGATTTTAAAAGAAATTGTGTGCTCGTTGCTTAAAAAAAAATTTATTAAAATTAAAAATAGCTGCAAGAAATTCTCTATCTTCTCATCTGCCGGCCGCTGTCCTCTCAACACTATCCCCTCGTTTCTAGTTACGATACACTTCATACGTAGGGCTTGTCCTCTGAGTGCTGGTAGTAATAAAAATAACTCGTTTAAATCGAAATTAAGAGTAAATATGAGTGAGGAAAGAGTGGTCCTCTCAGTTGGCCTCCAAGGTCGCGTGATTATTTGCTGCGACACTGGCTTACCAGTATAAAATAAACGTCTTGGATACCAACGCTGTTGGTGACTGAATATGACTGAATATGCCTCAATTTTTTTTTTTAGTTTTTTTTTCATTTATAAATTTTTAATATCAAATGTGATCTTAAAATTTATATATTCTGATTGAAATGCAGAAAAAAGAATTGCAACAATATCTTTTATAAATAAATGCAGTTTTAAAAGATAAAAAACAGTTTTTTTAAATGAAATTGAAAAGTGAAAATAAATAGAAATAAATTTATTAACAAAAAATGGTACTCTTGCGGAAGAAGTTTGGGGCCCTTTTCAAAAATTGATGTATGGAGCACTCCACGCTTTTATCACAGAAATATTTTTATTTGCTTTTATAAGTTTATGTTTATATTAAACATAATTTTTTACTTTTTAGATTGATTTGCTATAAAATCATTTTGTTATAGTTTTTTTTTTAATTTATTTACTTTTCACTGCAATTTCGACTTTTCTTTAATTTATGGAAGTGCATTCGTATCATTAAATTATTATTTAGAATTATAAATTTCTTTCTGCTGAACAGAGTCTCGAAATAGTGCGCATGCGCAGTCTGTTTTATCTATCTTTCTCTCGCTCTCGCACAGTGATCTGATGACCCTAACCAGGATTATAACAAAAATTTACTAAATTATTGCGTTGTCAGCTGTTCTTGATAAATTTACAAATTTTAAATTAAATCTGTCCATTCGAAGAGGATCAAATAAGTGCGGAATAAAGGGAAATATTTAAATACCAGTATCGTGAGTAAATAGGGGGGCCTTAACATTTGAAATATTAATTCACAAGAATATTTATTAATTTAATAAATTTTTTTTATAATAAAACTCTCTTTTTCTAAGTACCTTCTTCTTCTTCTTTCATATGGAAATCGAGGCAATTGGAATTTCATAAATTTTTTCATTAAAAAAAAAACTTCCCGTTATCCATCGCCTTAATTTCTTTCCTTTGTAGCATCGAAATTGGCTTAAAATTAAATAAAATGTTTTCTGCATTTAATGGCAATTTCGTCTGTATCAAAGACAAATTATTTAAATATCAAAACTAAATCCCTTTAAGCCGTTTAATACACACACACACACACTCATGCACACATACAAATATGTAATACTTTTGTGCTTCTGTATGCTGCAAGATGTTTCCTCTCTATTAGACCTGCAGTCAAGTTCAAAAGTTCAAATTCTATAAATGCACGATGTTACAAACGGGTAGTGCGACGGCATTAAATTCTCAGCACTTTTGCATGATTGTCTCAAGCCTGATTTCGTATTTATTTAGTATATCAATTATAAATTGCTCTAATTGCCAGTTTATTATAAACCAATACGGGCTTACTCACACACACACGCACTCACTCACATAACAAGTCACCCAGTTGCTGGTAACACACATTTTGAACTTAGGACTGCCCGGCAGTTCGTTGAGGATTAGGAAGTGTGGATACAAAAAAGTGTATAGAATGGGAAAATTTGAGGTTAGGAATTAAACTGACTATCAAATAATGAAATGACAAGAATCGACGTGTCATCCTCTGAAATTTATTTGGTAAAAAGTTAAGTTCACCATGGAGCGCTACACTCTTGAACAAAGAATTTCAATGATGAAAATTTGACTTTATCACTTCTTCAAATTGAAACAGCTTTTCCTGACAAAATTTAAGGCTCGTGGTCGACCTGTCGCAACAATTGCGCATCACTGGAGCCGCTTTGCGTAACATTTTGCAGAAGGAACTTCAGCTTCACTCTTCTAACTCCGGCCGAAAATTGGATGAGTCGAACTTTCGTGAATTTTCGATTTGAAACACTGAACGAAATCATCTCTTTAGGCGGTTGCGTAAACAAGCAAAGTTGTCGAACATGGACCCCACAAAATCCAACTGTCCTTGGAAAACCATTTCATCCAAAGGAAGTGATCGTGTGGCAACGCCGCCATCGTGATTTTTAAGTGGCACCATTTTTCTTATTCATTTATGTTGGGCAAACATGACACCCACTCGTAAAAAAATAGTTTCTCTTGGTGGTATTTTTTCTGAAATGAAGCTTGTCAAGCCGCTCATGTATTACCTGCTTGGAACTGCAGGGTATTATATTACACATCTGGTTGAAACTAATGATTTATTGTTTTTTGCTTCAGATGTTATTCTTCGCCATCATTGAATTTAACTGAAGCAACTTACAACTCACCAGTTTTGTCTAACACAAGTGGGAATAAGTGAAGACGTTGTTTCTGTGTCGATAGAACTTGGACTGTCGGTGTATTTTTAGGCATATCGATTAATTTTGGAAGACTAACTTTTCAATGAGCAGCAAGAACTTCCCTGTGTGATCCGGTACTAAGACGACGATATATACGAGTGTCTTGCACATCTTAGAAGCAAATTTTGAACAGGCCTTATTTCGTTGTTTTATTTAGTCATTGAAATTAATTGCAGTTGTTATAGAAATGCAATCCTTCGAAAG
Organism: Linnaemya vulpina; assembly: GCA_963675445.1. Classification (NCBI taxonomy): domain Eukaryota; kingdom Metazoa; phylum Arthropoda; class Insecta; order Diptera; family Tachinidae; genus Linnaemya; species Linnaemya vulpina. Next base: position 16,617,101 of record OY776280.1, on the reverse strand, counting down.
AAATCGTTTTTAGCTGGGAATCCTCAGGGAATCCGGTTCCCAAAACTACAAGTAAAACTATTTGCGGAATAACAGCAACTTGACAAAATTTAATTTTGTGATTTTGTGAATTTTTTTAATATAGCAAAATTTAATTTTGTTTTCTGATTTCTTAAAATTGAGAAACGGGCCCAGCACAACTAAAGGCGCTCATACATAAACAGCTGTTATTTGAAAATAATATCAGACATGATAAAATGTTAGTCAATTTAATTAAATACAATTAAAAGCATTTAGTCGATAGTATAAAATATCGATCGTGTCCCGGGTCTAGTCTACACAACTGCGCTTGTTAGAGAACAAGTACAGTATTAAAAACTACGGACCTGATAAGAAAAATTTGTTAAAATGTAAGTACAAGCATTCAGGCGACAGAAATTCGATAGTATCGATAGTGGAATCTACACTATCGATAAGAGAATAATCGACAGAGTCTCGGGACTATTCAATTGCGCTTGTTAGAGAACGATTAATATCCAAATTTTTCTACTTTTCAATTGTTTTACAATTGAAACTGATAATTTCAGATTATTTCCAAACAAAAGATGAGACGCAGTAATCCGTATATAATATTTACCCGCACACTCGCTAGTATACGGGCGTATTTCGTTTATGGTTATTATGGGATAGCAGATATAAAAACCTGAAGATAAGCAGAGATTTAAAAAGTAACGCGCATATTTTGTTGACAAAAAATTATTAGAATAACAAATTTTGGTATAAATAGCCGAGCAAAGCAGTACAGAACAGCATGCAGCTGAATAAAAGCGTTTTTAAATCGGGTCAAAACTTGAGATCGAAAGAATCATACAACGAGTACGGAAATAAGTGAAGGACAATGAAACTGTTTACAATTTTAATTTTTGTTGTTGCTTTCTCTATGGCATTTGGCCGCAGTCAATTGCAACAGGAGGCTGGTCAGCAACCAGAAACAGAATTAAATGGAGAGCCTCTTGATAAGGCGATGCAACAGGAGTTACTTCAACAATTCAACGAACAAACAAGCAAATTTCTCCAGGAGTTGCTTGAAGTTCTACGCAGATTGATTGGATAAATGCGAGTGTTGCATTTCAACAAAGAAAACATCCACGTCAGATGTTATTTCGAACAAATAAATAATGGATTTATAATTAAACTGCATTAAACAGTAACTCCCATATTTATAAAACTTCAATTTTATCTCAATATTTTCCTAAAAAATATTCTTAAAATAAAGAACTAAAATTTCATAAAACTGTTATTAGCCATGAGCTATAAATCTTAAAATTAACTTTCTTTTGATGGGTGTAAAATTAATTCTTTGGTCGCATTCGGTACCTTAACCAATGCTTTCGAGCACTTAATTCCATTTTTTATAAACAAATTCCTTGATCCAATTCTGATTTTTATGATCCTCCCAAAGAAACTAAACTTGCCAAGTAGCTGAAGTCGTGAAAATTTGAGAATGAGCCTTGTTTATTTTTAACAGACCTCGTATTTATACTTTTTCTCAAGCAAAGTCAAAAAGACTAGCAGCTGGGGCCGAATTACTTTTTTCGATATCGATGGAAAGTTCTAAACAATTCGACTACTTGAAACAAAAACAACATTTTTATACACTTTCGCTTTTCATTTTGTTGTGCGACGAAACGATGTCTAATGACATCGTAGGGGACTAGCGGTTATTGTTTAGATATCAAAAAAGCACAATTTTCGTGATCCTTTTTATATTCTGACACATATTTTGCATTCCTGACGGCAGATTTGATTGAACACATTTTACACTTCAGCAATAAACACATTCACTACAGCAGGCTGCCGACTACAATGACTGCAAATTGTCGCTGTGTAGTCAGCTACTGAATTATTTTGAACACGACACCACCAAGTCAATAACCATGATTTGCGGTTCGGAGTAGAGTTCTCTACATACGCCAGTGTAGCCGCTTTCAAATATGTGATATTTTTAAACAGTGTTATTTCAATAAAATGTATGTATAAAGTCAACAAAATATGACAAGAAATCATTTAATTTGCTTAGAAATACAATTTGTTATTCCTTTTTGTATAATAAAACGACATATTTTTAATATTTTAATTTATTTATGTTGTACTGGCAACAGTACATCTGCTCTTGTCGCTCACCAAAATAGAAATTAGTTTAATTTGACTACAAATCACAAAAACAACATGGACAACAACCAGTAGCCCTGTTGCCTGGTGTAGTGAAAATAATCATTCTCATATACGGACATGCATTTCATATATAACAGGTTGTAGTCTGTAGTCTGCTGTACTGAATGTGTTTAATGCATTACACACACACACACACACCTAGAAAACTTATATATTTTTGTTGGAATGTTTGTTGCTTTAATTTCTTGTTTTGTATGACGAAGAAGCAGAAGAAGAAAACAACAAGAAGTAAAGAATGTTGTACATGAAAATGTAATTAGAACAATTTGAGTTAAATAAACTGTTCCACACAAACGTACCAGTTTCTTCTACCGCACACGAGCAAAATGTACAATATTTTTAGCAAAATTAAGGTTTTTAGTGTACGACTGTCTATTTGTTCTATAGTGCTGGTTAATCAGACAACAAAAGTAGAAAAGGCTGCCAGATTATTTTGTCCACGTTGCCAAGAACTTCAGTTTGCAGCCACTCAATTTTTAAATCAAATGATGCAGTTTTATAATTATTTCAAATTGAAATTTGTGATCTTGTCGGCCGTACTACACCACCAGCAACAACAATGAGCCTTCATTGTAATAACGTATTACCGGCTATTTCTTTAGCGCATTTCGCTAAAAAGTCTAATCCAGAGCAAAAAATATGACCGTTTGTGCGATTTATAATTTATAAAATACCTGTTCAAAAAAAGTACCCTCTCAAAAAAAACACCCTCTTTTGAAATAAATTTCTTTTCTTAAAAGTACTCTTTTTGAAAATGTGAGTATAATGAAAGTACATTTTCAATGAAGTAAACGTAGTTTAAAACAAATCCCTAAAAGGGTTACGACCTTAACCCTGATAGATGTGTATTTTTAAAAAGTACCAAAACATTTGAGATTTTTTTTCGGAAGAATAAAACACCCAAAAGTTGTTGTGCTATTTGCTATAATTTAGAAGACAAATGGAGTGCACAAAAGTACCAATTTTAGTTTTTTATCACTTAAAATTACATACACCCGAAAAGTACCAAACATGTGCCGAATTGTTTTTGAAAATTATATGTATATTTTTGAAGTTTTGAGTCTATCTCAGCTTTCGAGTTATAAAGTTACTGGTTTGATCCTGTTCGTTCGCTATCGGACATTCGAAAATTCCGTCTTAGTGCTATTGAGGGGTGTATTTTTTACAATATTATTAACAAAAAAAAAGTACAGAATTTTCAAAACGTAGCGAATATATTAGAAAAAGTTTTCCAGAAGAATATAACGACCTGAAAAGCTTTCTGCCATCTGCTACAGTTTAGAAAATGTAAGAAGGGCATAAAAGTACCAAATTTAGTGGTACCTTTTTTATGCCAAGTAAAAGTACATACACGAAAAAAGTACCAAACACTTGTCATATTGTTTATGAACATTATTTTTTTGCCTTTGAAATTTAGAGTCTATCTGTGCTAGTTTCCGAAATAGAAAACTACCCAATTCACCAGTTTTCACTCCCTTAGCATCTCGATTTCCGAAAAATCCCTTCTTATCGAAAATTTCGGAATACCTCTTTATGCTGATTGAACAACAGCGAAGCTCGAGACAGTCTTCATAACTGCTAACGATGTTCCGGTACCTTGTCGTCGTACCAGCGCAAGTGACTGAAACATTTAGAGCTCCCCCTGAAATTTATGGAATAAATGGATGCATATTCATGATGCATATTCAGAATGACAGTGCTTTAGGTGTGCGTGAGGCTGCAGATATCGGACGTTACACTTCGCTTTTGTTGGTTTTCGTTATCTCTCATTTATATCACAAGTTATTCGTTCCCCCACACACAATTCCCAGACATGAAATCGTTTCGTATACACTCGGCACCACTGCTTCTGAAATGTGTGTGTGTGTGTGTGTGTGTTTGTACACTCATTTAGTTTTTGGAGAAAATTCTTTTTCTAATTGTGTTAAATAAAGTGGACTAAATATTTAAGTGCCAACACGACGTATGAGTGATATGAATATAATTAAATGAAATTTACGTTATTCCCCGACTTTTTTTCTCATGCTTAATTGCAAATCAATTACAATTTTCCAAGTCTTGTTTCATGGCCAATTTTGAATTTTTATTGTTCGTTTTTTTAAGTTCTGCTTCTTTGGCATTAAATCAAATTGACGTTTTACGTTTTTGGATGGAAGATGAAAATTATGACTGTTAAAAATCAAACAAAAATTTTCAATGTGTTTTAGGCCCAATAAAACTTTAACTTTAAAAAATTTCAAAACCTTAAATTTCAATGCAACAATTTTTTTTTTTCGTAAGATCAATTAATACACGGCCGCTTGATAGCATCGTCCATTCATTATGATTTCCTGCTGATCATAAATAAAAAAAAAATAGACGGTTAGTTTCACATTTAAAACCTTCATGAGTTCTATTGGCTTTAACACGTATTTTTTATAAGCGCGAGTCTATTTCAGGTACCGAAAATAATAATTATATTTGAATTTTTATTTTGATCGTTTTGCACAGTATTTTTAGGAAACATGAGCATTTCAAATTTTTAACTTTTCCCACAAATAATTGTTATTATCTGATTTATATTTTTTGGTCTGAAATATATCTCATATTCTAATTTTTATTATTATATTTTGGTCGGTAATAATTAGTATATATAATCTGTATTTATTTTATAATATTTTTGTCAGAAATGTCTTTCATATTCTAATTTTTATTTATTTCTGCTAGAAATAATTGTTATTTCATAAATTTAATTTTTTTGTCAGAAATACTTGTCACATTTTGATATTATTCGTGTTGTCAGAAAAAATAGTTAATAACCCTACAAGAACAGTGCCGGTCATATTACCGGTAAAATGACTGGCACTGATGACCGAATTTCGGTCATCACGTAGAACAAAGTTTCTATCATTTTATTAAGGCCAAACGGAAAAAAATGACTAAAACTTTTGTGTACGTATGATCTTGCATCCCTTTCTAACTTGTGGTATATCATTGCCTGTTAAACATATATTCAAACTACTTACTCTAATGTTTTTGTTCTATATAAATTTTTCTCTAGTGACTTTTATGGTTTCACTGGTGACCGGTCACCCTTTACGGGTATGGTTTCACTGGTGACCGGTCACCCTTGACGGGTATGGTGTCACTGATGACGGGGTTGCTAACAATCCTAACCTAACCAAATTCGATGAAATAAAACGCATTTAATATCATTTCAATTATATTTTAGCAAATTTATTATTTATATATATATATACAAATATGCTTGTATTATATATTAACATACACAAAACTTACTGATATTAGTCCATCGACCAAAATAATTAAATAACCCCGTGGTAGACAACAAACCCTAAGAACAAGCTACCAAAAACGCTAGGGTCGTCGTGATTACTATGTATGGAGTATACCCGTACGGAGATATTCAGGTCACGATCACCAAGAGTATACATTGTCAATAGTTTCATTCATCTAAAGATGGATATAAATTTAGTTTTATATCTTGTTTTTTTCTTTAAAACTAACCTTACTTGCGCAATGCATTTTGGCTTGCCCAACAAAATTAAATCGACATCTCCCGTACAGCTAATTCCAACATTTCCTAGAAAGCGAGGAAACTGTCATCAGTTGCAATATAAGAATAAAATATAACCGCAAGTTTTTAAAAAAATAGATTTACCTCTTGTAGTGCCCTTTTCTCCGTATCCCAAATGATCATCAGTGGACATCATAATACGCAAGGAAATTCACTCTATTTATATTATATCTTAAATTTTATTTTATTTTGCTTCAATTTACAATTTTTCTATACAAAAGGTTGACAAATTTATTGTCTTGCTCTTGCACACAGTATTCTAGCCTGTAAATACCAGCGTTGTCGCTCATACTTCTTTTCTTAATTCCTATATAATGTATTTTTCATACTCCAAAATCCCTGAATCTCCTGGAACATTTAAAACAACAGTTAGAGCAAAATTTAAGTTAGTTTTGTTAATTGGTTCATTATATAACTATTTTTGCAACTTCATTGAACTCGTACATACACAAACATACTGAAAAAGTATATATTTGATCAACTAGAAACAAATCGTAAGAATTTGGGTATGAAAAGTCCAAAAATGGTAACGCTGTTAGGCTAAAACATTTTTAATTGTGTTAGTGAAAATGTTTTTGTGTGTATTAGTTTCAGTCATTCATTTCTTGTAGGGAACTGATTTTATTTATTTATTTTGTTTTATTATTTTTTTGACAGAAATATTTCTCACATTTTTTGATTTTTATTTATTTTTCTTTCAGTTTTTTCTATAATTTTCTATAATTGTTATTTTGTGAGTTTGATTCCTTCAAATATTCACAATTAAAATAAATAAATAAAAACTTTAAAAATATCTCCAAGCATCTTCTTTCTTAAGTTAAAAGACTTTAAAGTTCTTTTAACTTTTTGAATTTTCACTTAAATATTTATATATTTGGAGTGACTGTTGGCACGAGCCAAGAAACCTGCTTGAACATTTTTTAAATCGAAGCAAAAGTTTCCTTTAAAAAAAAACGAAAACAAACAAAAATTTAACGTGTGTTTTTGCCAAAAAGAAATTAACTACAGAAAATGTTTATAAACATTCAAATTATTTACGTTCCACAAAATAAATGTCCCCTCAAACAATCACTGTAATGATTTACGGGACGTTGAGCTTTTTACCACACCCGTTCGAGCTTTAGAGGGGAAATTTGAGGAACAGCATGAGAAATTGAATTTTTTTTTGCCATAAAATCATCAAACTTTTTAGCCATAAAATAATTTTTTATATTATAATTTTTATAAAATTTCAGCTTGAAAACTTTTAGAGCAAAATATTTTGCAATAACCGATGGCTGAATATATTCAAAAGGCTGCTACAATTATTCAAGGATATATTTTTATGGCAAATCTCTTACAATTTAGTGCTACAAATTTTATGCGTTCAAAATGAATTATAGTTTGTTATAAAAAAAAGCTAAAAGCTTTTCTACAAAGTTTTTTCTTTAATTTTTATATGCGATTGCATATTTGGATAAGTGTGTGTATATGTATGTGTGTGTATGTGGCAGTTTATGGAAACAAGTTGAACAATATTTTCTAAAGTTATTGTTAGCCGATAAAAGCCATGAGGAAGGGAAAAGTTATGTATTCAATTATGAATCTGAAATGATAGATGGCGCTTTGCGTATATCCGTTATATTGTTTACATCAGTCAGCTGTTGAAAGTGACGTAGCATGAGTTGTTGGTATTTTATTCCACTAGCAAAAGCGAATGAAGAAGCAACAAACTCTAGGAAAAATTATTGAATTTTAAATGAATTAAATATTTAAATACTCCAGACCTATAGTACGGTCACACTCGGCAAATATTTTCTCAAAAAAGCGTAACCACTAAACCGTAGAGACAAATATTAAGGCAACAGTGTCATACATAACTGATAGTCAATGACGTAGATCCCAATATTATCGGAAACTATTTAACCGAATAAATTTTTATTTAAATTTGTATGTCCTTCATTAGCATTTAGTGGTTATGCTTTAATGGGAAAATATTTGCCCAAATGCGACCGTACCTTTGAAATGTCTCTTTTAAAAGTTTCTTTAAAACTGAAATATTTGAAAAGGCGGAGTATCAAGTCGACGGAAGAAACTATGAGCACTGTGAAACGATTTAAAAAAATACATGGAAAACGGTTGACCCTACAGAACATCCCCTTAACTGCCCGCTAATTTTAACTGCGAAACTATCGTAACCTGGTTTTTGTGCTGTTCTAGGATTTTGAGCACTTCGAGCTAAAACGCTATTATTTTAATTTTCAAATCAACCGATTTGACTACTATAAAAGAATCGAGAACACTAACTTAGATCAGATATATAATTTTGGATTTTTTCAGCAAAAGTTACTCTTTTTCTAATATTTTGTTTCACAATATCTCACGAACAAATTAACCGATTTAGAGCCGGCTTATTTTCAACCATCAAGAGCTGATTAGTTAGTGAAATCGAATTATTTTTTTAAATGTGTTTTTCTTGCGATATCTTGAAATCTACCAGTTCGAATTCTAAGTTTAGGCATCCTCTTTAGAACGCCACTAGTTTGGGTTGAGTCGGTTCAGCTGTTCATAAGTTATAAGCGGGTCACATACTTACACACACACCCACATACACACACAGGCATAGTAATGGGCTCGCAGAATGAGTGAGAGACGTTCATTAGGACCTCAAAACGTAAAGATCTGATGAGAACTCGATTTTTTCAAAACGGTGGTAACACCAATAACTTCCCGGTATTTTTAAATTTTCCCAGCGGGAAAATATCGTTTTAAACGAAACAATATTAAGTTCCTTATCGCACAGTCCTACGGAGTTGATTGCAATGGAAACATAAAAAACTTTTTTTCCGGTCTGTGATGTATTTCAAAATTAGAATAAAAATAACAATTAATTTAAAATTTAATGGAAAGCGCAAAAAAATTCAAGTTATTTCGTTAGTAGAACTATTTTCCAACCTGTTGCTGGATGTGTTTTTGCCACCATGAGTTTTCCAATGCCAACGAAGAGTGCCAAAAAGTCGTCCAGGAATTCATTTGGGGTATTCAACATCGCTAAAATATGATAGATAATTCGCTTGATTCAAACCAATAACTTGTAAACATCATTCTGATCCATGGAGTTAATCCACTTTTGTATTTTCGTATTCTACTTTTTGGCCAAAATTTGTGCTGCTCTTGTGTTGACACTTCCATCCTGTCAAATTTCCATAAATCTGTGCCGCAATAAATACAAACAGTTAATAAATTAAAGCGAAATATGGACGATCTTTTTTATTAGTCTGTTCGTTATTACAAAATCAAATTAATTATTCTATTATTTTTCTAACAAACAATCTCGGTCACTTGTGACGTCATGTGCAGTAAAAAGTTAAAGAGAATAACAACTTTTCGGCATCATCTTTGTGAACTGCTTCATGAGTTTCAGCGGCCTTTGAAAACATGACCAATTCTTAAAACAGCATTTATGGGCTTAGCAAGTCATTCTTGTGGATGTCTTTCGAAAGAGAATTCGAATTTTATAAAAAATTAAGAGTTCGAAATTACCAAGTTAATAAAAAAAAAACACGTAAACTAATTGTATCGTCATCTGAAATCCAAAGGACCGTGTCTAACAAAAACAGTTTAATTTCAGAAATTAAATTTTGTATTCGTTTGAAAGACATATTGATGCCGTCATGTATTATGACACGATTGAAATGTCAGCCACGGCTGCTCTGAGTAGAGCGCAACTGGAACGGTAATTTTTCCATAACTCCGGCATGTAAATCAGGCTGAATTTGTGCGCTGGTATGATGAAACAATTTTAGAAACGATAAATAAAAATGGGGGAATTTCAAGTTGAAGAAAAGAAGAAAGAAAGTAAAATTAAAAGATTGGAATACAAATTACAAATACGAAATCGAAATGTTTGTGTGAAACGAACGACGACTTCTTGTTTACTCCGAACGCTTTTTCATGCGTATTTGTATGCCATTCGCACTCTTCATAATCATTTCCGCCAATGGCTTCGGTTTGTAGTCTTTAACAGGTAAAAACTCGAAATTTCGCAAAAGATGCGAAAGCGAACATTTCAATTCCAACATGGCGAACTTTTGTCCAATGCAATTACGTGGGCCAGCACTAAAGGCCACAAAACTGAAGGGGTTAAAGTTTGCATCATTTTCCTTAGACAAAAATCTTGTGGGATCAAATTTTTCCGGTTGGGGAAAATACTTTTCATCGCGATGCACCACGTACGTTAAAATATTCACATTGACTCCTTTGGGTACAATCAACGAGCCCACTTGGAGATTTTCGGTTACATAACGGGAATAAGAAGGCACTGAAGGATATATGCGTAAAGTTTCCTTAATAACGGCCTCCAAATAGGGCATCGCCTCCTTTTCTCTACCCTCGAGAGCAACAGCCTCCTCGTAAGCCAATTGTTGTTCTTTGGCATTTTGCGAGAGCAGATATATGGCAAAGCCTATAGCGGAACTGGTAGTGTCGTGGCCCTCAAACATAAACGTATCAACTTCTTCTCGTATTTCACGATCACTCAGCGGCACACCCTCCATTTGAGAGATGAGCAACATATCAAGAAAAGCTAAACGCCGTTTTTGGCCTTCCATTTCATGTGGTTGGCTGCGATGAGCATCATTCGTATTTAATTGCTGGGACTCCTGTAAAAGTTTGCGGCGTAATTTTATGACGCGATTAGTTTCGTCATGCAAAACTTTAATGGCAGCATCCCTTTCTCGTCCACGCTGGGTGAACTTAAAGAAGATATTGAAACGTTGCCAAAATGAAAAGGATTGTTTGTGCAACACGTGGCAGATTCTGAAAGAAAATAAATGAGAAAGAAAATAAATGAGAAAGAAAATAATTTTGTGCAAAGAAAGAAAGGAAAAGAGCATCGTTTGTTCGCCTTTGACGTGTTCATTTGCTACCGCTGGACTTACTTTTGCACAGCCTTCACATACTCCGACTCAGCTTGCATCTGAGCATGCTTCTTAATGCCCATGGCCGTTTCGCATATCGCGTCCAATGCAAACAGCGTTATATACGGATAAATATCGAATTGCTCTCCATTGGCTTTCTCTTTCAATATGTTCACTAATATTTTGGAGTTCTCTTCCAATGGTTCCTTAAATTCACTCAAGACACGAAAATGGAATGCGGGCGTTAGAAATTTCCTGCGCATGTGCCATGATTCGCCAGCATTTGTTAGCAAACCTTTGCCCAACCACGGCTCCACGAATCTGTAGTTTTTGGATTTGTGTAAAAGCGTATTGTTGCTCAACAATTGCTTGACATCTGCGGGATCGGAAAAGAAGACCGTCAAGTCCTTGCCCATCCAGATGCGAAATGTTGATCCATGTTTTTTACGCAACTCAATAAACCAAGAAAGGACTTCTGTAAATATTGAAAAATAACGAAACGATAAACACGCATATTGTTCGCAATATTTTTTTTAATAATGAACAAGTAAAAGTGCTCTATTCGGATGTGACGAGTCTTATGACGACCTGCATTCTGTTAGTAAAATTTGCATCTAAGCGCAGTAAAAAAACGGAGGAGTGGTAGATTCATTGGTAATAAATTCGTCAGTCCCAAATGTCATAATTTTGCCATTTTCTTTTAAAAGTGCAACAATTTGAATTTATTTCCAAGAAAAGAACATTAAATACCCTTGAGTTACGTAGGTCTGTTGCTTATATGTATCAAAAAAAGTTGAACTGTCCAACCAATTGAATTCTTTCGGAAGCAGAAAATAGGTTTAATTAAAAAAAATGGTTTGGGTTGTTACTTTTATATACCAAAAAAATGGGCTTCAATTTTCCAGCTCTGGAACCATATTATGGATTTTGATGATTTTCAATAGAAATCTACTCAAAACTATTTCCAATATCTCAGTGCAAGAATGAATTCTCTATCTCGTCTTAGGATTTCGAAAAACCGATTCATTCAACCCAAGAATAGGTTCAATTGTCCAACTCTGGAATTATCTCTTTGATATCATTTGATTTTTAATACCAAAGAATATCGTTCTAATATATAAAATATGTCTGAATACAAACAAAAAATATTTAATTACTTTAATATTAAAAACAAAAATAATAAAATAAAATTTGCCAGCTCTGGAGCAGTCTTTTTGGCTTTTCTGACCACTAGTGCCAATAAATTGTTTTTAACAACATCAAACATGCTTAATATATACATAATATATTTTTGAAATTGCTTACTTTTGTGCACTAAAGAAAAAAATTTGCAATTATCCAACCCTGAAATCCAATGTTTAACAAAAAATAGTTAAAAATTTGCTTTTAGCTGGTTTTATATAGAAAAAATCAATTTTTCCAGCTCTGGTACCGTATTTTCTTCAATACTAATCTTTCGAAGATCATTTCCAATACATCACTCCGAGAATGAGATCTCTATAGCTCTCCTTGGGGCTTCGGAAAACCGATTTCACATACAGGCGAATGGACAACCACCACTTTTTCAAATTTCCCATTCAAAAATTACATCCGGAATGGTAAACCTACACATTTTAGGGAAGGGCATAAAAATACGCATACACAAAAAAATGGAAAATTTATAAGAAACAACCTCATTTTGGAAACGGTGTGGTTATGTAATAGCAGTTACCGCCATGCCTGTTCAACGATTTTAGTATTTGTTTTTGAATTAGTTGTGTGGGATCAAAATACGGTGCACAGATTCTATAAAGTTATCTGAACTGTAGAAGTTAACTAGTGCGAGTGAGACGCAAAGCTCTCGAAAGAGAGTGAACGATCAGCGATCTGGCTTCAACTAAAAAATAATTGTTAACGAGGAAACGTGCAACTACAGTTTTATTTTTATTATATCCTATAAAATCAAAGTGATGTTTTTGATTCTTTGTTCGTTCTTTGTTCCCAAAGTATTTCTTTACACACTCACACACACGCATATTGTTTCATACTTGCAATATACAGTGCAATCAAAAAGTTCACCTCCAGGCAAAAGATTATATTAAAAAAGAAAACACGAAAAAGCAACAGAGTAAGAAATCATATTGTGCAAAAATTAAAGTCCATTTTAAAGTTTTAACGAGTTGCAGTTATTTGGTCTGTTTAGTTTGTTTGAGTGGGTCCTAAAAGTTAGAAATGGGTCAAAGAATTTGAATGAAATATTTTATAAAAAATGGAATTAAGTGCTGGAAAGCACTTGAAGGCTGTCAGTGGCATGCGGTTGTTATATTCTGAGCGAGGAAAATCTTTACAAGTGGTAGAAACGTTTAAAAGACGAGCGAGATGATGTGAATGATGGTGCTCAACCTACACGCCCTGGTAGAGAGCTATGGAAATTTTAAGAAAGTATTGAAAATTGTTATTGGGAATCATGTTAAATATCCCAAAGCAGAAGGGAAAGTCATCATCAAATTATTTATTCAAAATAGATCAGAATAGATGTTTTCAAAAACCGCTACGCTTTCATATTCAGACTTAGTGGATTTCATAACAAATTTTATTTATACAGACTTTATTATGTAATAGAATCTAACCTGTCATTTGATTATTTTCCTCGTGTCATAATATCTGAATTTTATGGACTGGCTCTAACTTATTAACCTTGAAAATCAAAACTGAATTCCCATACGTCAAAATACTTTGCAGTGGCGCCACTTTATGTTGTTTACAAAAACAATGGAGATGCATGCATGAGACTTTGCATCACTGCAATGCATTTAAATGTTCAAAAAAAATTTTATATACAAAAAAATGATGTCAGTAGTCGAATCGATTCTCATTTATTTCTTAAGAAGGATCTTTTCTTTTTTTTTTTAAATGGTGCCAAATCATCCTTAAGTTGTTAACATGATTTCCAGAAAACTGATTTCAAAGTCCAATTATACGAGTATTTATAATTGTATGTGCGTATAAATAATTAACTTGTCTTGTTGAATTGTGTCTTGTTGACTTGTGCAAGAACTTCTTACCGCCTTTCTTTGCATTTTCAATAAATTCACCAACAGTTGGTCCTGGTATGCTTTCCGCCCATTGCTTTAGCTTAACGATTTCCAAAATTTTTGGCAAATAGCGCATAAACAAGGCCCACAAGCCAAATGCAATCAATGCCAATGAATTCATTATTAAATTAACTTTACTAAATTAAATAAATATAACGCGATTAATGCGATTACGGAAACTGGTGTATGAACTCAAAAGGTCTATGTAATACTAAAATAATTACGATCTGTTTTGATTCAACAAATAACATCAGCGGTAGAGAAGGTTTTAAAACAAAATAAACACTCATACATTCATATCAGTATGTGTGTGTGTATGAATATTTAATGTAAACACAATAAAAAAAGTAGATATAGTGGGCTCATTTGCTACAAACAACCCATCCAGCATTTTGGAACAAAATGGTGAAATACCTATTCGATCGTATGCTGATCATAAAATTATAATATAAAAAAACTTATAAATATTCGATTTAGGACAGTAATGGCAATTTGTTGGTCGGAAGCGCTGCTACCCTAAACACAATTTCTCGGAGATTCATTCATGATACTCGTTTATTATCAGCAGGAAAATCAAAAATATATGTTTTATGCGCAATCATATGCAACAGAAATTAAAAGCATGGCTCTAAGAGCAGCAGTATTCCCTGGACATTTTTACATATCCCGATATGCCAATATACTTGGGTTATTCCCCGTATAATGCATTGAAGCAAATATGCTCAAATACGAGAGGAATATGAGTGTTTTTGTAGCAAATAATATAAAGAGATACCATTAATGAGACGAAGCTTTGTCTATGATCCATATTCGATATAAATCGGAACTAATACCACAAGTTTACTAAGTTCAGGATTTTAAATTCAACTTTTCCAACTTAATTAAATCTATCAAACTAATTGCCTCTATTTGCCTCTAATTTTAATACCACTGAATCGACAAATTGCACAGTAACTGTGTTTGATTTATGTAAAGATAAAAAATTTTACAAAGCGCTGTAAAATATAACTTATATATATATATATATATATATATATATATATATATCATATAAAATATAACTAAAATATATTATATTTTTTGACCTTGTACTTGCAGAAATTGAAGAAATTGTTTCATAAAAAAAATCCAGGAGACTTAAAAATGCGGATGTGAAGGAGTTTCCGGTTCATTTATAGAAGCTACTAAAACTAATATCAGAAATATTTAGTTGGTTTTAGCATGAGGTAATAAATATAAGATGGCTCAACCATTATTTGGCTACATTGACTCCAAGTTCTTATGTACAAGACCTCGTTGTGTTTTTAATTTATTTTGTTGCTATATTTGATTTTACACAAACAACAATTGCTATGGTTGTTGCATTTGTAGTAGTATCGGTACCACCTTGTGTATTATATCATGGGTCCTAACATAAAAACCATTTTGTGTGGCAAAACTAAGTTATTTTCTTAAAATTAACATATATTACAACCATGTCAGTGTGAAGAACTATACGGCAATTAGACATGTAGTTTTGCTTCAAAAATGTAGCAAAAAAATATGAAATTAAAAATTCTTGATAAATAATCGCGAGTTATTAAATCGTACCACACGCATTGAAGAACTTGGAATGTATTACAAAGAAACTCCCACCTGTGGGATATTGACAACATGTTATCAAATCATAATGAATATGAACGAAATAAGAAGAAGCATTGGTGAAAAGATATATTTTGTAAACGTCAGTGAAAGAAATGCAAAGAATAGAAAATAGAAAAAAATTAAGAGAAAAGGAGACGTCACTGCTGAAGCAATTGATTTTTAATGTAAAAATAAAATTTTGTGATAAAAATACACAAAAAGTTGTGAAAAAGTTAATTACTGTAGATAAAAAAGAAGCAACTATTAACGAATAATAGTAGCAAACATGGCCGACAAAGTACCAACAGCAATGCCACCAGCCAGTGAACCATTTCCAGGTAAGTAAAACTTTTTCATCTTCTATATCAATGCACAATTTGGTCGATGGAAAGAACGGCGGAGAAGAAGAATGTATGAAAATAAGACCTGAAGAAACGTAGAAATATTCAATACTGTTCTCATATAACATTCGTATTATTGATTGAAGGTTCTCGCACACCCGGCTGGAATGATCCTCCCACATTAGCTTATAATTCCTTGTCGCCTTCATCGGGCAGCGGCCCTGGACGGACACGTATCAATCTAAATAAAAGAGTAGCTTACCCATTGCAAGGAGGTGCAACAGCCACCTCATCAAAACCAATGGCGGTCGTGCTACCAAATCAGGCAAGTGCTGGTTTGCCGCCACCACCTTCCACCGCGCCCACTATGCAGCCTGTTGCAGTGGTTCATCCCATGCCTCACGCAAGTAGTGAACAAGAAAACATAACATTACCCACAGATGCTGTGACCACAAGTTTTCGCTGTCTTCGGGAACAAGTTCCTCTGGTACAAGAATCTATAAATGTACGACGAGAAGAGATCGAACGACGTTTGGGCATTATAGAGCAGTTGTGGCATACGGGTAACTTAAGCCAGGCAGTACAACAGAAAATATATCGTTTAAGTGAGGCGGTAGCACGACGTTCATACAATGAAGCCATGGAAATCTACACATCACTAGTGGCAAATCATGCCAACGAATGTACTTCTTGGGCTGTCACACTTAGGCACATTGTACTGACAATTCCAACAAATGCTGCAGGGGTAAACAGCAATGAGATACTGTTTAATTCGGCCACTAACCATCTAACTAGTATTCATGGATCTAGCAATGCCATAGGAAGCTCAAATTTAGTTACTGCTGTGCCCACCATGTCCGTTACCGCGATGCCACGTTCTTCGACGGAAGAAATTTCTATGTCCTCTAACCCGACTACATCCTCCATCAACTCAAGAGTTCAGCACATATGATAAATATTCTTACTTATTTGTTAAGGCAGATAAAAAATAATCGACAAGAACGTAATATTTTAAAATATTTTTTTAAACAAATTTAAATCTTCACATTTGCAAAAGCATTTAATGTGGAATAGGAGTTGTAAACTTTTCACTTAATTTGTGGCTACTTTATGCATCCATTTTCCAGAAAAAAATTTTCCTTTTAAAATGAAGAGTAGGAATATAAGACCACACTTAATTGAAATACTTTTATGTTAGAACTATACTTAATAAATTGTTTTATTTGTAATCCTTTTGCTGCTCATTGGAACCGCTAATTAAGCTTTTCTTTTTGTATCATAGTTTTTAGCTTTTTATTCGTTCTTTAATGAGTTTTGCAATTCGTTCTCTAGATTTTTGGTTTAAATATAATTTCTAAAACATCGCAAAATCTAGTTTATTTATTAAATTGCGTGTGTTTTATAGGAAACCCCAAGACGAGGCAAACGATAAAAAATCAATATTAGTTAAGCTTGAATTTCATAAAAAACGTAAAAAATTGCATAAAATGATTTTTCATTTACTTTTAATTGTATAACAAGAGAAAAAGATGCAGAGTTTGACAACAATAAATATCAATTTGTGAAAAATTAAATCTTTTAGTGTTTTATTTGCTAAATTTCATAATAAACTATTAAAAGTAAACACAGTAGTGAATAAAATATTTAATAGTTTGAGAACACAGCAAAATATTTTATTTCATAATTTCAAAGGACAACTGTTTATAGTAATTATTTATAGATAATTTAAAATAAAATTCCAGGTTTAGAAAATGCATACAGTGTCAATACCCCTTACCATGGCAACTGTTTTCCATCATATTGATAGAAGCCACCATTGTGACTGGCATTAAATTTCATTATCGTCTCTACAATTTCAGCTGTAGCTGTTTCGACATCAAGTGGAGCTTTTGATCCACCCATATCGGTACGTACCCAACCAGGATGCAGAGCTACGCACAATATTTTATTCGGATATAGATCAATGCTTAAAGATTTGGTTGCAGCATTAAGAGCAGTCTTTGATGTTCGATAACCATAAAGGCCACCCTCGACATTACCACCAATCGATCCCAATATTGAACTCATGTTTATAATGGCGGCACGATTAACTCCAAAATCTAAGTTTTCTTGAGCTTTTGAAGCCTTTTTTAACAAAGGCAAACAGGCTTTCGTCAACATAATGGGTACAACAGTATTTGTTTCAAATGTATTCATTAAATCATCCGCTTTAGTATTATTGATTCTAGTAGATTTTGGTGAAATTCCGGCATTATTAAAGAGAACATTTAGACCATTGGTCTGTGTTATATCGTCAATTTGTTTCACCAGGTTATCGTAGCTTTCATAATTGGGTAAATCTTATATAACGTAAATTTAAAAGTTTTTATTAGTAAAAAAAGAAATGTAATATTAACTCAATTCTTACCAATTTCTAGAACGTGGATATTGGAATATTGACAGGCCAACTCTTGAAGTTCCTGCAAAAAGTTAATGGTAAAAGTTTTAGCACGACGTTTTATAAAATAAATATTTTAAGAAAATATTCGATCAGTTTTTGGTTCATATCGTGTTATATATAATACGCGTAGCAATTTTCTTTACTTAGTACAAAAAAGTAACGACTTCTTTTAGAAATAGAAGGGTGCAGAAGTTTGGTCCGAAGGTTTATACTTTGATAATAAAATATGAATCGCCAAACTTAGAGCTTAGAGGGTTTATATACTTTGAAAGATTAAATATTTAATTTAGTATATATACTAAATATACTAACGTATGTATATCAAACGTTCTCTCATTTTATAATTAAGAATTTTTGTCAATATATCCGCCTAATAGTAGACTGAAAGAAGATAAAGCTCATTCAAAATATCTGACACTGTTTTCTTAAAAAGTGTAAGAACCAAAAAAAAAAAATAAATGAAGTAATATCAAATATATATGTATGTATGCATACGTACATGCGTGTACATATATCTCATAATATACTTGTGCATAAAGATTAAAACCGCTTGAACGCAAAAACGTTTTTTTTTCTTCTTGAAAACACAACACTGTAAATCCCTTTCATAAGAAACGTGAAATTTTCGCCGCTTATTCCGTTTTGTGGTGTCCAACAGTAAAGTCAGTTGAGCAAAAGGCTCCAGTTCATCAAGTTGTAAAATTTGCTTTGTGATAAGTGCGCTAATCCATATTTTTTCATAAATTTTTATATGAAAGTAGTGTTAATTAGAAGCTTGAAAGCTATATCGAACTAAATTAATTGTGTAAAAATAATTGTACCGCAATTAAGTGTATTAATTTTTATTGTATATATCTCCAAATTTCTGGATATTAAATTGCATCCAGTTGGAAAGAAACAACAGCAAGAAGCACATCACGTAAAAATGGCACCCATAAGTGAGTACCAGAAATATTTTATTGTATTATGTATATAAAGTTAAATGAAATAGTTACCTTGGCTTGGTCCTTATTACGACATGTAGCAAACAAATGTTGAGGTGGCTTGGGTAGTTTAACCAGTGTTTTAACCAAACCTAAACCCAAGCCTCGATTACAACCAGTAATTAGTATAGAATTCATTATATCCGTTATAGGCAAAGTTCAATTATATTCTTGATAAAGTTGTTGTTGTGTTTTGTAACACGTTAAATGAGTGAAAAACGTAGGTTAAGAATTATATTAATGAAACTAAAATGAAATATAAAGAAAGCCAAAATTTAAATGAATAGTTGCTTGTTACTACGTAAATAAAAGAATGTATTCAAATGTATGTGAATATGTACAACAATTTCAAAATGTTCAGTAAGTGCATATGCATATGTATGTATATATGCATATATATATATGTAGATTCGTATGCATGAACTTGGTACAAAAAACACGAAGTTAAACAGTTCTGGCATTTCGCAAGTAACGTTATTTTTTACGATTTTCTTTTTATCATTCTAACAAGTTTTTTTTTCGATTGAGTTCGATTGCCGGTTGTACTTGCATATAAGACAATGTTGCCAGAAAACTTTAACAAATTGCTCCAAATTAATTGTGAAATTGATATTATTGAACAACAAAATATTAACAATAGCTTGATAGTATTTTCTCCATCAGAATACAGTTCTTGTTAAAAATACATAACTAAAAAATAATTTTTACACTGATGAACATAAATCACGTATATTATATTGGAAATTACTTATGTATATATGCCTATAAATCATAAATTGTTCAGCTTTGCTTCAAAGTGATATACACTTTTATATAGTCAAATGAAAGCTGATCAACCTGGCAACACTTGGCTTAACGTTCTGTCAATTAAAGAGGAAAGCAAAAGCATATTTAAGTGCAGAAAACGTGAAGTTAAAATATTTTAGTTTAATAAAGTTTATAGTGTTAAGCATGTTCACAATATGGAATTCACGTTCGATTTTAACAGTTGTTCGTTTGGCTGATTCCTTAATAGTGTCTGGATCTTCCAGAAATTGTACTTCCAATAGTTTTGCTCACAAACGTTTTACCTACAGTAACCAAAGAGGTGCATCAACACAAAATCGTAAGTTTCATATAAATGTGACTGCTCATAAAGAGTGCGCATAGAGAAAACAGTCGAATGTATGTTTTTACCGCTGTGCATATGTCAGTGCTAAACTAAGTTCTTCCGAACAGACAAAATCTTTCTCTATAAATCGATGCTACACATATTTAGCAAAAAAGCTTCAATACTTATTAAATTATATAATAAATGAATTTCACAAAACTGTTTATAGTTTCAGTAAATTGAATCTCTTTTTCGTGTAATTTTCTTCCATCGCGCTAATTTTGTCATGTCATTGTTACTTGACGTTTTATAATTATATTCTACATTTATTTCGCTAGCGTTTGTTATTATTTATATGCACATACACATATGCTCTGGGTTGGTTTTCTAAACTTACTGTACGACTTCTCTAACTTGTTATATCACAAAGGTGTAGATATACTTTTTTAAATTTATTTTTTTTTTATGAAGTACAAAGAATATTGTAATAAGCAGCTTATTTATGTGCTGTACGGAGCAATTGATTTGTTTTAAGCGTAAGGTTAATGTTATCAGCTGTGCTGTTGTATTATGTAGGTAGTTGCCAGAACAATTTGAATGTGCATAAATTTGTCCGTTTTGACAAGGCAGTTATTTGACATTGAATTGACTTGATGTCGACAAAAAAGTTAGAGAATAAAGGTGAATGTTAAAAAATGGATCACATCCTTACTGCTTTTCTTCAGGAATACTTAGTTACAGAATAAGATGCAGCGTTAAATATTTGTAAATTTTGACAAGCATTAGCGACTAAACGCGGCTAGATACAAGCAATAACAGGTGGGACTATGACGTCGATTGTCAATGATCTTGCTTTTAAATAGGAACTACTTACGGTCATAAAGCGTCATACCTTAAGGTGTATAACTCCCAATTATTCTGTCAGATCTGAATGGTTAATATTTAATTTTTTTGAACGTAAGACTCACATATACGCAACATTTCTCATAACTTTTGAAAAAAGTCTTAATGACGTTTCTTACCCTTCGTAAATTTTGGCTATTTATTGCTGCAGTGAACTTTGATGATAAACCATTCCAACTACTTTACATAAAATTACGAAATAAAAATGCAACCTCCAAAGCTGCTAGAATCTAATGTGAAATAGAACTAATTATTGTAGTTTGCTAGCATCTCTCAATGTTTAATAACTTATAAATTATTAATTATGTTGCTATGACAACTCTCGCAATGCCAAAACTTATAAAGCGACGGTATCTTTTAGTTTTAGGAAAAAATATACACCGTGAAATTGTAGGAGAAAAATTTAATTTAGTTAATAATTTATAATGATTAATCAGATATACTTAGTAATCAAGCAGTTGTGTATATCAAATATATATAATTAACAAGTAATCTGATATTGTTAATAGCTAATAAAACAAGAGAAAAGTGGTCTTGTAAAAAAACTTGCAACTTAAATCGATTTTTGTCATACAAAGGTTTTTGTTAAATGGTATGTTTGAAAACACCTTTTAGACATTCTTTATTTCTAACTCATGTAAAATTTCGTCAATTATTGCTCACTGTAATCAGTATTTGAGAATCTTATTACTGCAAAAGTGAAGGACTAACAAGTAAGAGTTCCTGATTTGAAGCATACAGAATTCATTTCAATACAATTAAAATCATATGAATTATTTCGTATTCATACCTGCATCTGAAGCTAAAAACTCAAGAGATAAACGACATTCTGTTTATCAATCCAGATATCTTAATATATGTTTAAAAACGAAAATGACTATTGAGGAAACGGAAATTGAAAATCAGAGTGTAAATGATGAGGAAGGGGAGCAACTAGAGATTGATCCTATTGATGATGGTATGTGTTGTATAAAAAATATCAAATATGTGTATAACAAGTTGTTTCTATTAAATATAAAAAAAAATCAAGATATTTTATTAAAAATTTGGATATCAGGAATTTTCATTTTATTATAGATAATTTTATTTCTAATTAACGTAGTGGGGCATATGCTATACTATAGATACTTTACGATGTTTTAATTCATATTTGGATTTTATTTTATGAAATATATTTCTTAGACCGATTTCTTCTAATTAGTTGTACGAATTGTTTGCAAAAAAAAAAATAACAGAGAAAATAGAAAATGTATAATATACTATTACGAGTAGTTCTCAAAAATTTTCAGTATTTATTTAGTTAAATAGTTGAAAAAAGCTTCCAACATATCACGAGTAGATGTTGAAAAGCATACACGAAATACAATTTCTGAAAAATATACATTATGTATATATACATATTTAGATACTGTGTAAAGGACAAGAAATACATATTGTTAAAGCTTTAATAAATTATTACCAATAAATCATTTAATGGTTTTATGTGCACCGGAAATTTTTTTGGAAAAAAAGATACAGCCTAAAACCAGTAATCATTATGAATGCGGGATGGGACTTGTTACGAATATGATCTCCGAAGCCGCACTTTCTGTCGAACTTTAGTTTTTATGTAATACAATAAATTCAGATATATTTGATCGATCGATTTTCTTCACTAGCAGAATTGAATTTTTGATTTATTTAAATAAATATTTAATACGTAAAGTGCCTTCAGACCCCATTTTTTATAAATTGTCAGTGAAATAATATCCATTTTCTGTTTGGTTTTTCCGATTGTTCAATCCAAACAAGAAATCATTATTATATAGAATCAGTACCAGTTTTTATTGTCGTGTGGTCTCTCGACGAGTGAGAGGAACATACATATATGCATGTATACTACACCATTCGTTAACTTGCTTTGATACTTTTTTATATAATTAATATTGTACATAAGTTTAATAGTTCAAAACATATTTGTATCTCTTTTTTTTCGAAAGTTTTTTTTATGATGATACCGTCTGAGTACCACATTCCATCTTAGCCACCGATTCCATTTGGAATGATTCATATGTATTTAAAATTAATTTGACATTAGAAATATCTAAGAGAACGTGTTGTTTAGTGGAGAAAAAACCCCTTGCTGCTAAGGTTGTCAATCATTTTATTTGTAATCATGCTAGTTGTCTATGTATATTTTGTTAATTGTCTTGTCTGTTTCAACGCTATAAAAACTACCGCTCAAAAATTTATCAATGTATTTTTAATATGATAGTTGATGTTAAAATTGTTGGTTGTTGGGAGCACTTAACTAACATGTTCTCTTCAGGGTAATATTTTTAAGTTAAAGATATTACAACTTATGTTTTTTTAATCCCCTTAGAATTTTAATATTCTTTTTAAAATATAAAACATCTTTTTCTACTTGTTTCAGTAATTTGTATAAATTGTATCCACATAGAAATAATATATATGTGGATGTTTGTATAGGAATTTTAGAGATGAAATCATCAACATGTACTTTTTATTAGCAAAATGAAATGTTTTTGTTAACAAATAGTTAAGTGGAGAGTAGTATAAAGTGTATATTGAAAGACAGCGGGTGTATATATTTAAAAATTACCAAAATTGACTTGTTTAAAATATAAACCTTAAATGGGAGCTATATTTTCACGCTTATATTGTCCCCGGCCAAGAGGATTAGGTATTATTCGGATTAATATTATATTAATTATGTTATATATATAAAACAGAAACTTATGCACATTTACAAAGGAATTTATCCGACAGCAACTGAACTTTAGGAAACTTGTGGTAGAGAATTTTTATTAGTAAAATTTAAAATATGTGAACAACTTAACCACTTTTAATAAATACAAACTATGACTACATTGTTCAAAATAGCATAATGCCAGCTAATGGCATTTCATTTAAAATAAAAACCTGCGCAATTTCTATGATTCGTTGATTGAAGTTAATTGGTATAACAATAAAGCCATAACTTCTGATATCACATGGATTAGATAACCGAACTGAATAATATAACAAGCAGTTTACATATAATTTTAAAAATCTGATTAAATTTATTATAAAGTGGTTATCACTAAATTGTTAATACTATAGCATTTGCAAATAAGTAAATTGAAACTTTTCAGACGCCAAAGATCGATAAAAGGTGGAATATATCGTCCATTTGAGTCCGTTGTGATATAAAATTGTAAAGAATTATCCACAGAATTTAAGTATGCAATATAAATTTTAAACTGATATTTCATTTAGTTTACAGACGAAAGCAAAGACTAGAGAAATAACATAACTTCGCCGTTGATAATGTATGCATATGGAAATAATTTAACCACGAAAAACAAAGCATTTTACCTACGATTTCTAAATTCTTTCGATTTATTTTAAATTTTATGTCAACATATCAGAGCCGGTAGTATCTTTCTTATTACCAGTATTTAATTTTCACTAAATTTTAATTAAGCATAGAAAAAATCAAAGGAGTTATATTAGGAGTATGCGCATTTCACTTGGTCTAATAAAAATAATTACGAATTTTTTTTACGGTTTAGTTCAATTTTTTTAAGAATTTCTATAGAAAAAAACTATTACTTACAACCCTATTCCTAAAACAATATGTGGATAGAACTAATCTGGCATTAAAAATTTTTAATACCAAGTTAGTGAATAGAAATTGATCTATAAATCCTCATAAAGGCACAAAAAATGCATTTTAATAGAAATAGATATGTGCCATTATTTTGCTCTAAAACTCAATAATGAAAAAGAAACATCTATCAAAATCTAAAAAACCGAAGCATAGATACTGTGAATGTGAAAATTTAAAAAATATGAGATTTGAAAGAATATTTTTTGACAAATGTCTGTGCCTAAATTAAATTGTGCATTTATCATCATACTTGCAAATTCTATGAACATAAATGTCTATAGACTATAGTGAGTTCAAGCGAAGTGACGACATTGTTTAAAAATATTACTGTAGAGTCAACAAAATTTAATTGCAGGGGAGTTATCAGCGGACCTCTAATCCTATGATAACTTTCTTCTTATTTTTATATCGGTGAAGAAAGAAGTGCATAAAAGTATAAAAACTCATTGCTCACAGAAATTACCAAGTGTGTTAAAAAAGTAAAATTAGAATATAGAAAGATTCGAATATCAAAAAAGAAAGAGTTATAAAAGTTATAAATGGGAATCTTAATGACATGAAAAAAAATCCGTTTACTACCGAAAAACACAAAATATGCAGCCACCAAAATTTAAGACATAACCTCAAGATTTCATTGATCGCAGAAATAATTGTAGCATTCCACATCCATATACAGATATAAAAACATACATTTGTTTCCGAGGCTAAGCAGAATAGTACAATTACAATTACACAAATTTACAACATTCGAAAGCTGAACATACAAAATTTCCCACTCAACTCTGCGAGGCTTGGGCATTATTTTAAGTGACAACAGTCTATTAACACACATTTACACCAAAAACAAACATCATCATTCCATTACATGCAAACCAGAATCACTGTTTCGATTAAACTAAGTTTATTTAAGGCGATTGCCTGTAAAATATGTTCGTTCACTAATTTTTATTTCGAAAACTACAGATGAATACGATTACGACTTAATTGTATTAGGAGGCGGCTCAGGTGGATTGGCTTGTGCAAAAGAAGCTGTTGCGAATGGTGCCAAAGTTGCTTGTCTCGATTTTGTTACACCCACACCCCTAGGCACGAAATGGGGTATTGGTGGAACATGTGTCAACGTTGGTTGCATACCCAAAAAACTAATGCATCAAGCAGCCATATTGGGAGAATCTGTACATGTGAGTAAAATGATAATGTTTTTATATTTATGTCGATTGTTGTTGATTTTTTATTTATTTTTTTATTGTCAGGAAGCCGCAGCGTATGGTTGGCAAATTCCAGACATTGAAAATGTCAAACCAGATTGGA
This sequence comes from Linnaemya vulpina, assembly GCA_963675445.1. Taxonomy (NCBI): domain Eukaryota; kingdom Metazoa; phylum Arthropoda; class Insecta; order Diptera; family Tachinidae; genus Linnaemya; species Linnaemya vulpina. Next base: position 16,590,995 of record OY776280.1, on the reverse strand, counting down.
ACAAATTAGTGGAGGCTGTTCAAAATCACATTAAATCAGTGAATTGGGTGACTCGTGTAGATTTGCGTGACAAGTAAGTTTTGATATTATATTTCATTTTACTACTATTTTCAATTGTGATTATTTGTTGCTAACTGCGATTTAATCAGAAAATCCTTCTAACTCATGACTTCATATCTTTTTCAGGAAAGTGGAGTATATTAATGGCTTAGGTTACTTCAAAGACAACTACACCATCATGGCTAAAATGAAAAATAACACTGAACGATCAATTACTGCTCGCAATATTGTTATTGCTGTTGGTGGTCGTCCACGTTATCCTGATATACCCGGTGCTGTGGAATACGGTATTACGAGCGATGACATATTTAGTTTGGACAAAGCACCTGGCAAAACCTTAGTTGTTGGCGCTGGATGTAAGTAATTGTAGAAAAGTATTGAGACAAGTAATATAAATAGTTTTATTTTCATCAAGATATCGGCTTAGAATGTGCAGGTTTTCTTAAAGGTTTGGGTTATGAGGCCACCGTTATGGTGCGTTCTATTGTTTTGCGTGGCTTTGATCAACAAATGGCTAACATTGTGGCTGACTCTATGGTTGAACGCGGCATTAATTTTTTGCACAAAACAATACCCCAGTCTGTAGAAAAAACTTCGGATGGACGGCTATTAGTAAAATACATAAATACGGAGACTCAAGAAGAAGGCAGTGATGTATATGACACGGTCTTATGGGCTATTGGACGTAAAGGTTTGGTTAATGATCTTAATTTGACTGCTGCTGGTGTTGAAGTAAAAAGTGACAAAATTCCCGTCAACAACGCTGAACAGACAAATGTTGCCAACATTTACGCTATTGGTGATATTACTCACGGTCGTCCTGAATTGACTCCCGTTGCAATCCATGCTGGGCGTCTATTAGCTCGCCGTTTGTTCGGCAACTCCAAACAAATTATGGACTACTCAGATGTTGCTACCACAGTATTTTCTCCTCTCGAATATGCTTGTGTTGGCATGGCTGAAGAAGATGCCATTAAGAAATATGGTGAAGATAATATTGAAGTATTCCATGGCTTCTACAAGCCAACTGAGTTCTTTATACCACAAAAGAGTGTACGTTACTGCTATGTAAAAGCTGTAGCTGAACGTAGTGGTGACCAAAAGGTATTGGGTTTGCATTATGTAGGGCCCGTGGCTGGAGAAGTTATTCAAGGTTTCGCCGCCGCTGTCAAGTAAGTTTTTCGTTAATATGAAATATATTGCTGAAAGCATATCAAGTAATCTTTTTTTTTAGGTCTGGATTAACCATGAAAATTTTACTAAACACTGTAGGTATTCATCCTACCACCGCTGAAGAATTTACTCGTCTTGCTATTACAAAACGTTCCGGCTTAGACCCTACTCCCGCTTCTTGCTGCAGTTAAGCAAAGAAATCTTCTTTGAGAATAACAACTATAACGTCATATTCCCAACATGCTTCAAAAATTCAAATAGAATTTTTCTAAAACTAAAATATATCTGCATAATTATCAGTGGAACTGACATACATACAAACATGCATGTTCATTTGCTGGTTAACCACAAATTTATAGACTATGTTTATTTTTCTATTGTCAAAATAGCTATTGTATTAAAAAAATTGTGTTACGTTACTTGTACGTTTTATTAAAAAAATATACAAATAATAGAAAACAAAGCATTATAATACTTTAATAAAAAGTTTATAAATTTGTATACACATAAACACTTTGTTTAATTGAAAAATATTTAATAAACAAATTTTTTGACATATTGTCATTGTACTATTATAATATGAAATTTATTTGTTGGGTGGTTAAGCAATGTCTATATGCATTTCATTGGCGCTCTTTACCAAATCGTCAGTAGACTTCAACCACAGTTTTGCAAAGTTGCAGATGGTTTTTGGAAGTCTTTTAATAAGTTGAGAAGTTTGAAACTTTGCAAAACTGTGGTTGAAGTCTACTGACGATTTGGTAAAGAGCGCCAATGAAATGCATATAGACATTGCTTAACCACCCAACAAATAAATTTCATATTATAATAGTACAATGACAATATGTCAAAAAATTAGTTTATTAACAATTCAATTGAGATTTTATTTTTCATTTTGCCTTATAAATACTTTTATTGTTATCCGAGGGATTTCTAATTGTATAAAGGTATAGAAAAATAAAATAGAGTCGTATCGAATAAAAGTTGTTTGTTGGGTTTGGTTTGTATAAGTTTCATAGCCTGCTACACTTATTATAATGTGATTTTTTGAAATTGTTTGTGAATTTTATAGTTAATTTATTTAACATAATTCTCAGATGGTTTTTGGAAGTCTTTTAATAAGTTGAGAAGTTTGAAACTTTGCAAAACTGTGGTTGAAGTCTACTGACGATTTGGTAAAGAGCGCCAATGAAATGCATATAGACATTGCTTAACCACCCAACAAATAAATTTCATATTATGAAAAATATTTATTTATTCAAATGCTTATTTATTATTTTCATTTGATTTATATCGATTTCTTTTCTAGAAAATAATGCAAAATTTTTTACACTTTTTAACAGAAAATTGCGACATTTTGCCATTTCAAAATAAGGAAAATTAATCCAACATCAATCACGAAAAATTATTTCTGTTTTAAAACTTTTCCAAACTTCCACTTTTTAGAAAGTAAGTGAAAAAATGTTACATGTTTTCTAGAAAAGAAAACGCCATTAGTGTCAATTGTGGGGGTAAACTGCTGCATTCGATATCGAACGAAATTTCAGTATATTTTCATATACAAATTTTAGTCGATGTTGAATTAATTATTACGCATTTCTATTCGAAAGGGAAATTGTTCGAAAATGTATGTTTTTTAAAGGGTTTTCTTTGAAATCGCAATGCATAATAAACCGCAAAAACTTTTTTCAAATTCATGTATGTATATAAAAAGTTAAAATTACAAAGTTGGCTTTTGGAAAAAAATCGATATTTTAAAAATTTACTTAGAAAAGACTACCTGCCTGTTTCACGATGTCGAAGGCTTTCTTTATTTCGCACAATTACTTTTAAAATAAAAACAATTTATAAAATTTTGTTTTTGATTCAATATAATTATGCGAAAGAAACAATTCTTTGAACATCGCGAAACAGGCAGTATATTTTTGTTAGCACCAGTATTTTCCAAAAGAAAGCTTTTTTAGAAAACTTTTAAATTTCATATATAAAAAAGTTAAAATTAAAAATTTGGCAAGGGATTTTGAAAAAAAAAATCTTGTTTTAAAAATTTTCTTAAATAAGGCAAACTGCCTGTTTCCCAAAGTCGAAGGCTCTCTACATTTAAAACAAGACAATTTATAATATATTGTTTTTGTTTAAAATATAATTACACAAAAGAAACAATTCTTTCGACATCGAGAAACAGGTAGTAATTTTTTTTAGCACCTTACCCTGCTTTTTACCAATATTTTCCAAAATAAAGCATTTTTAGAACTAGAGAAGCTTCATAAAAAAGCTAAAATTGAATATTTTATTTTTAAATATTAAATATGCGCTTTGTTTTTTGCATGGTTAATTAAGTCTATATGCCTGCATATCATTGGTTCTTACCTCAAATCATCAGTAGACTTCTACGTAATTCGAAAATATACGAACTTTTTGTTTCTTGTACATATAAATTTCACTAACGGAAAAATTTGGAAAGCTACTTATAGAAGAGTCGCTTTTTTCATTGTAAAAAACATTGGCCAACACAAAAAGCAATTAATTTATGATGCCAACGAATAAGAAAAAGACATGTTCTGGAAAATGCACAGATTTTAAATCGTTTACGGTTGGAAAACGCACAACGCTTTTTAGAAAATTTTGTTAGCATTTTGCTATTTTTCGTAGATGTGTTTGAGCTATGAAAATATGATTTTTCACAGAAACGCATAAACAAACAAATAATTATTACCATGATATGAATATACAAAAAAGGTAGTGACGTTCTCTTTTTATGAATTTTAATAGATATTTTTAAGGTTTGTTTTTAGAGTAAAATAAAAAAGGTGCCATACAATGCAATAGGCAATAGGCAATTTAGGGAATTCTTTACACAAATGTAATTGAATTCTGTTGGTAAATATTGGTGATAAAATTTGCGCAGTTAAAAAGACGTTTAAACGATAGTATTGCTTTTTTCCGCCAGCAATAATACACAAGACATTGGAGTTAATAAAACTGCAATTCTTGTGCTTTATGAATGTTGAAATATGTATTTGTAGAATTTTACGTACGTAAAATATGTACATATATTTGATACTAGGTGTGCCCCGCGGTTTCTCCCGCGTAAGTCTGGATCCCGTTGGATTAAAAGTAGGCTATGTGTTGAGTGATATATTGTCTCTAGCTGGAAATATGTGTATAGCTATTAATAATCACGATTTCATATTCACATTTAAATATAACTTGCAAAAGTATAAAACTGCGTTATCATAGGATATATTGCAAAAATGTATACCTACTAACAGCAGATATTATATTCACAAATTTTACAAAAACAAAATAATAAAAAATTTCAGTACAATAGTTAACCACAAACGCTATTTTTTCATATTAAAAAAATTTTAATATTTTTTCCTCCTTACTTGACACATATCGTTATATTTTGGACAATTTACACAACATCTTTATAAATTATACCCTATGTGCTATTCTTATATATAAGCTATATTATTGTAAAGTTTCATTAAAATCCATTCGGTAGTTTTTGCGTGAAAGAGTAACAAACATCCACACATCCCCCCACTCACAAACATTCTGCTTTATAATATTAGTAGGATATTTACATAATATTTGATATATATTTTAATTTTTTGTCGCCTTCTTTATATTATTTTCAATAAATATTTCAAACGCAGAGAAAAAAGGGAAGTACAACGCTGAAACGGCAGCACAATTTTAAGGAAAAATTCACAATCCTTATATTTGCGAGAAGGAGAATGTCAAATAAAAATTGATAGAGTGGCACTACCTTGTTTAAAAACAGTATTGAGTTTTTGTTATTTTGTTTCAATATAAATACCATGAAAAATGTTTTCATCTTATTACAAAAAGAGACAGTTAGTGTGCCACCGAACATCCGGTTTTTGGCAAAAATTATGTTCTGCCCAGGTTCTGTGATCGGAGTTTTCGCTGAATACCGAATTTTTTTTTTATTAAATTACATTTTAGTATGACAAAATAAAATTATTTAATGGTTAAAAATTTTTTTTGCATAAAATAAAAACAAGTATAATTGACAAAAAAAACAAAAGTTTGGGTTCGGTCGGACTTTACAATATTGACCGATCTTTGATTTAAAAAGTTTGGTTGGACACGGAAAATAATTTTTTTAATTAAAATAGTTGCAATCTAGGCTTAAAACTGGGGGTAAATTACGGCATTCGATACGATTCGAAATTTTAAAATATTTCCATATAAACTCTATTGAAATATTTCTTAATTTTGTTTGATAACGAGTGCTGTAATTTCCCCCCTGTTTATAAATATTAATATGATTAATATCAGCTGCGTTTATGAAATATTTATAATCGTCTGTGCTCTATATTTATAAAATGAAAGTGAAAATTCCACTCAGTTTGCGTTTTTTAAATCATTGAAAGTGAGAATGAAGTGAAAATGCACTTTCAATTTGCTTCAAGAGAATTTAATGTGTTCTATAATTAATTTTCACCACAAAAAATATATATTAAATCGAATTACATAAACGCGTGAAATAAATTACTATGTATTAAAAAATTTTTTTCAAGCTAAATTTTAAATATTCCTAGCGACAATAGCAAAATTTAAGTAAATAACTAATATTTTATACGCAAGTTTCTTTATCGTGGTGAGATTATATCAGATTTTAAGGTTAGGAAAAATGTGTTCTGAAATTGGATTAGTAGAAAGGTTTTGTAGGGGTGTGACAGTTGTGGGCGAACCTAACGAAAACTTAATTCCAATTAGAAGACCTGCATGCGCAAAAAATGAGTTCAGAACAGAACAAAAAGCGTAATTATATGTTGATGAGGATGATGCTGTACGCGGTAATAGAGGGCATAAGGGAAGGTGTTTTCAGGAAAGTTATAGTGAAAAAATGCATTTATATAAGAAGCAGCGAAAAGTTACAAGAGTTGAACCAATTCTACATAATCGAGATTTATGTGGAAGATTTTATGTGGAATCAAATTACTTCAAAGGAAATTATTCCACAATTTTGCAGGACGCCAGTAACATTTCCAAAAACATTTTAAAATAGGAAAAACAAATATTCCAAACACTGGGAAAGAAAATATTTTCTACAACAAAAAAAAATAAGAATTTAATAATAAATTATGGACATAAATCTCTAGTTAAAAAAGTTCAATTAAATTGAAACAAAAAAATGACATCATCATGAAAACGAAGCATGATTGCTTTTCTATAAAACAGTGAAATTGTAAACGTGGATGTAAAAGTTGTTCACTTTCATTTTGTATTGAAATGTAGAATGCAGGCGAATACGTGGTACTGGACCGAATTAAAATATTGAAATAGAAGTTTTAAGGAAATCGAAGCAAAACTTCGGTAAATAAAACAAGTAAAAAGAACCCAGAGAGCAGGTAGATTTAATGATAAAAACTAGAAGTTGATTTCTTTTTTTTACAAATATTTATTTGAAATTTTTTTGTTTTGTTTTAATATTAATATTTAATTAATTTACACATTTAAACATACATTAATACATTATTGTTGTTAATAATTATTATAATTTATTTGTATTCAATTACATTGGATGTAAATTAAATATATATATTTTTGTTACACTTTAAATTACTTTATTTTATATAATTTTTCTTTAATTATTCGTTTTAGTTTTGATAATTATAAACTAGTCTTTATTATTAAATATCGATTTTTAATTTATACAAATTGCATTTATATTTATTCTTTATGTAACTTGACTATATTTCCACGCTTTTGTAATTTGTTTTTAGAATGTTTTTTTTTTCATTTAATGTATATTTAAAATCTTTTTTAGCTTAATTTTACTTTAAATTATTACACACAGATTTGTTTACTTGCTGAGAAAATAGGGCAAGAAATTAAAAAAAAAAAAAAAAAATTTGAGAGAAAAAAGAAAGATACAGATTTTGGGGGTGGAAAATAGTTCTATAGGGACCAACAAGATTAAAATGTGATAGACATAAAAACTGCTTTTAACAACTTAAAACTTCTGTTAATATTTTATATTTTGTTATGTATACGAGTATACTATATGTATGTATGTATATATTTATTATCTTAATATATTTTCTTTTGATTATTTTTATGATTTTCTTTCTATTGTTTTTATTTTATTTTTGTTTGTTGTTTGCTAACCACAAAAAATATTATTATTGTTTTTGCTAAAATAATGTTGAACTCAATTGTTTAGGGAATATCAATATTGTGGGTGAGGGGGTTGTCTAGAGACATACCATCGCTACCATTGCAAGGAAAACATCTGAAACTATAGTTTTATTGTTTAATTAATTCTTTTGGTGGTTTCTGTTGCGCAATAGCGTTAAAATAAAAGTTTCGATTGAAGAACATTTTTAAAACTCAAAACAAAATGATCTGAAATTGATACATTAAAGCTACTATTTATAGTTTTAATACTTGTTGTTCTTATTAAGGATAATATGAAAAACGTTGCCTCGAAAATATTAAATTTCTACATATTGTTGATTTTGAACTCAGCTGGAGAAAATATACAAATTTTAAATATTTGTTAAAATTTGATCGCTGTAAAAAAATATTGCTTATTTCTAGTGTCCGAGTCGAACGAGCTTTTTTTAGACCGAAACCGACATTTTTTCCAATTGCACATTTCTTATATTTGTTTATTTAAAACAAAATAAAATTTAACCAATTCTGACTTCTAAATTTACAACGGATTTTTCGCCTAAATAATATTTGATAGATTTTTTTTATTATATTGTGTTTCTTAAATTTGGTCACATTTACAAGTCTGTCACAGGCAGGTATGCTCTTTAATCACGGTGATTATAAATCACGAAAAATATTAAAATCACGGTGCTGAAAAACACGAGATTTTTTTGTAGAGATTTTCATTGTTCAAAATGATAAAATAACAACTGTGACTTTGTTTACAGCTTATATTTTTTATGTGTTCGAGAGATTTATAAGAAAAATCCATAATAAATTGATGTGCGGGAAGTTTCCATACATGAAGTGAAAAAAAAATTTCTGAAGTTAGTTTGTTAGCAATAATTTGAAAAATAAAATAAGTAATGAACAAATTTCAATTTGTAAACTTTAAATGTCTGTTTTGTAAAACTAATTTTACCTTAAAAACAAATTAAAAAATCAGATTAAATGTATTTAATCGGTTTGTTAAAAAATTTTTAAATTATTAAAAAAAACTCCCAAGTGATTTGATAACATAAGGAATTAAAATTTTTTTCAGTGCAGCACCTTTTCTCTGATTTACAGAACATGCCGAAGATGCGCGAAAGTAATTTTAATGACTGTTGATTTGTACATGAAAATTAAAAAAAAAAATACTTTAATTTTACTTTGAAACTTACAAGCGAAGGCAAGATTTATTGTAATGAAGTTGTTTGATAATTTAAAACTAATTAACAATCATTTAAAATTTTTTCTAAAACTACTTTGATGTTAGTTTTTATCATGTGTAGTGAATTTGATCCTATTAGATATATAAATTTAAAACAGCAGTTACGAGAAATTAGAAGACTTGAAATTTTGAATATGTTCCTTTATTGTTCTCTAAACCAAGATGAAAAAATCTTTCTTAACCATGACTACGTGGCGTTAAGAAATCTAATACTACAAAAACTATAGTCATTTTTAGCGAATTTAATTAGCATGTTGTGAGCTTCTAATATTACTTCGCTACGCACTGTATTCTTTGATATCTTTTCTTAAGTCATACGTTCAATTGAAATCAATGCAAAATTAATTTCGATTTTGTGGCTTTGACTGAACGTACAAATTTTTAACCGTAAATTTTTTAAGTATAATACAATTTGAATTAATGAAACTTTTTATACAGTATACATAATAATGAATTTAAGCAGATTGAATTTAACAGTGTTGTTCTCTCATTATCTCAGAGAACACCAAAATTCATTATTTTTTAAATAGCTTAGTGAGGAGGATCTCCGATGTAATTACGTCAGATGCCTTATATACTTGAAAGTAGTGGACCTTTGTTTGACAAAAATGGAAAATAGGTTTTTCTATTTATATTTAAAATAAATTCCTTTTTTAAGGCATAAAAGTTGAAAAATACTTTTTTTTACTTTTCTTGTCGTGAAGCTTCTTAATTAGAAATGTAAAAAAAACGAAATTTGTCTTTTTTTAATTATGTGCTACTTCTTTTTTCCCAAAATCTAAAAATATTCAAGGTGATCAGTTGAGGGGTTTTAGCTAGTTCCTATGTGCATTTCACTGGGGCTAATGCAGATCATCAGGGAACCTTTATAGATTAATTTCCGCTAAAATTTCTCATTCATTTTAGAATGAAATTTGCTTTTTCAAGGAATCACTGTTTTAAGTTTTGCATAAGCCACTGTCTAGGTTTAAAAAAATTTCAGCCATTAAATTTGATATAAATTTTTGATTGATGTACCATTCAAATAATAAAAATATTGTATAAGATGCAATGAAATGCATGTAGTCAATGCAAGTTTTTTATTAACACAACTAAATAATAATCTGAGCTCAAATCTCAACACTACATAAATGAAATTTGAAATTCAATAATTAAAGGTGAAGGCAGGGTAATATTATGTTTGAACAAAAGCAAAACTACATCCATAGATACAGATTTAGTGGTAGCTAGGGGTATGATTATCTTTACATGATTAAAATAGTCTATGTGTATGTGTATATATCTATGACAAAATTATTTTAAAAAGATTTTTTTATTTCTGTTTATTTTTTCTTTTATTAAAATTTTTTTCTTTTTTGATTTCATATGAGTTGCAAAGTCGTTGATGCTATTGATGGGCGGATCTGTTTTTTTTTTATAATTGTATTTCTCTATAGAAAAAAATCCTCTTTTAATAGTTATCGAGCTTCCTTTCAATCTTTGCCTAAAACAGGGAAACAAAATTGTGTACAAAATGTATTGAAGTTATTTAACTGATTGAATGATGATTGACTTGTGTTGGTATAAAATTATGCTTGATTATAAATTTTAGCCTTAAACTAAATATAAGAGTTTAATCGTTGCAGTTTGTTCTCTTTTTGTTTGTTTGTTAGTTAATTTGTGTGATTTGTGTCATGTTTATTTGACAAAGGTGGGAGCATTTCCATTTTTGTTTTTTATTATGTTGTTGTTCTTCTTTAGTTTTGTAGTGTATTCATTTGACTCTTCGTTTTTGCTTCTTGGTGTTATATTTTTATTTTCCACGATATCTTCATTTGTCTTTTTAATTGTTGCACACAAACGAGTATAGGTTTTATTCTGGGCTATCGCTAATATTGTTGCTTTGTTTTTTTTCTACCCAAATATTAAAAGGCTTCAGTTTTAATTATTTTAATTACAACCATATTCCGCATTTATTTGCAATCTTTAAATTCAATTAGCAGCAGCTCCAGCTCGCCAAGTAACTACTGGGGCCTGAAACGGAATGAAAGCAAATGTAAAATTACAATTATTATAAAATAAAAAAATTGTTTTAAATTTTATTCGAAATACTCTTCCCAAGTAAATTTTTTATTGTTGTCCCATAAAAATGTATCGCTGTTATATTGTAAATATATATATATATATATATATATATATATATATATTCACAGTATATATATATATATATATATATATATATATATATATATATATATATATGTTCACACAGTATATATATATATATATATATATATATATATATATATTCACAGTATATATATATATATATATACTGTGAATATATATATTCACAGTATATATATATATATATATATATATATATATATATATTCACAGTATATATATATATATATATATATATATATATATATATATTCACAGTATATATATTCACAGTATATATATTCACAGTATATATATTCACAGTATATATATATATATATATATATATATATATATATATTCACAGTATATATATATATATATATATTCACAGTATATATATATATATATTCACAGTATATATATATTATATATATATTCACAGTATATATATATTATATATATATTCACAGTATATATATATATATTCACAGTATATATATATATATTCACAGTATATATATATATATTCACAGTATATATATATATATATTCACAGTATATATATATATATTCACAGTATATATATATATATATATATATATATATATATATATATTCACAGTATATATATATATATATATATATATATATTCACAGTATATATATATATATATATATATATATATATATATATTCACAGTATATATATATATATATATATATATATATATTCACAGTATATATATATATATATATATATATATATATATATATATTCACAGTATATATATATATATATATATATATATATATATTCACAGTATATATATATATATATATATATATATTCACAGTATATATATATATATATATATATATATATTCACAGTATATATATATATATATATATATATATATATATATATATATTCACAGTATATATATATATATATATATATATATATATTCACAGTATATATATATATATATATATATATATATATTCACAGTATATATATATATATATATATATATATATATATATATATTCACAGTATATATATATATATATATATATATATATATATATTCACAGTATATATATATATATATATATATATATATATATTCACAGTATATATATATATATATATATATATATATATATATTCACAGTATATATATATATATATATATATATATATATATATATATATTCACAGTATATATATATATATATATATATTCACAGTATATATATATATATTCACAGTATATATATATTCACAGTATATATATATATATATATATATATATATATATATTCACAGTATATATATATATATATATTCACAGTATATATATATTCACAGTATATATATATTCACAGTATATATATATATATATATATATTCACAGTATATATATATATATACATATATATATATATATATATATATATATATATTCACAGTATATATATATATATATATATATATATATATATATATATTCACAGTATATATATATATATATATATATATATATATATATATTCACAGTATATATATATATATATATATATATATATATATTCACAGTATATATATATTCACAGTATATATATATATTCACAGTATATATATATTCACAGTATATATATATTCACAGTATATATATATTCACAGTATATATATATTCACAGTATATATATATTCACAGTATATATATATTCACAGTATATATATATTCACAGTATATATATATTCACAGTATATATATATTCACAGTATATATATATTCACAGTATATATATATTCACAGTATATATATATTCACAGTATATATATATTCACAGTATATATATATTCACAGTATATATATATTCACAGTATATATATATATTCACAGTATATATATATATATATATTCACAGTATATATATATATATATTCACAGTATATATATATATTCACAGTATATATATATTATATATATATTCACAGTATATATATATATATATATATATATATATATTCACAGTATATATATATATATATATATATATATATATATTCACAGTATATATATATATATATATATATATATATATATATTCACAGTATATATATATATATATATATATATATATATATATATATATATATTCACAGTATATATATATATATATATATATATATATATATATATATTCACAGTATATATATATATTCACAGTATATATATATTCACAGTATATATATATTCACAGTATATATATATTCACAGTATATATATATTCACAGTATGTATATATTCACAGTATATATATATTCACAGTATATATATATTCACAGTATATATATATTCACAGTATATATATATTCACAGTATATATATATTCACAGTATATATATATTCACAGTATATATATATATATTCACAGTATATATATATTCACAGTATATATATATATATTCACAGTATATATATATATATTCACAGTATATATATATATATTCACAGTATATATATATATATTCACAGTATATATATATTATATATATATTCACAGTATATATATATATATATATATATATATATATTCACAGTATATATATATATATATATATATATATATATATATATTCACAGTATATATATATATATATATATTCACAGTATATATATATATATATATATATATATATATATATATTCACAGTATATATATATATATATATATATATATATATATTCACAGTATATATATATATATATATATATATATATATTCACAGTATATATATATATATATATATATATATATATATATATTCACAGTATATATATATATATATATATATATATATATATATATATATTCACAGTATATATATATATATATATATATATATATTCACAGTATATATATATATATATATATATATATATATATTCACAGTATATATATATATATATATATATATATATATATATATATATTCACAGTATATATATATATATATATATATATATATATATATTCACAGTATATATATATATATATATATATATATATATATTCACAGTATATATATATATATATATATATATATATATTCACAGTATATATATATATATATATATATATATATATATATTCACAGTATATATATATATATATATATATATATATATATATATATTCACAGTATATATATATATATATATATATATATATATATATTCACAGTATATATATATATATATATATATATATATATATATATATTCACAGTATATATATTCACAGTATATATATTCACAGTATATATATTCACAGTATATATATTCACAGTATATATATTCACAGTATATATATTCACAGTATATATATTCACAGTATATATATTCACAGTATATATATTCACAGTATATATATATATATATATATATATATATATATATATATATTCACAGTATATATATATATATTCACAGTATATATATATATATATATATATTCACAGTATATATATATTCACAGTATATATATATTATATATATATTCACAGTATATATATATTATATATATATATTCACAGTATATATATATATATATATTCACAGTATATATATATATATATATTCACAGTATATATATATATATTCACAGTATATATATATATATTCACAGTATATATATATATATATATATTCACAGTATATATATATATATATATTCACAGTATATATATATATATTCACAGTA